>OX393549.1:105048464-105539626 GCA_947650365.1 Chamaelirium japonicum
TACACGGTGAAAGTAATACTCCCGATCGGGCTAGAGTGGTCAAATTGAAGCTGGACGATATTCAGGCCAGAATTCAAGTTAATCCGTTCTCTGTGGATCTAGCTCGGCAGGAAAAGAGTTTGATGAATGAATACATTAGTTTACTCGAGGAAGAAGAATCTAATGCGAGACAGAAATCTAGAGTCCAATGGGTGAAGTTGGGCGATCGGAATACCAGGTTCTTCCATTCCCGTGTCAATTCTAATGTTAATCTTAATAGCATCTATTCTTTGATGAATCCACAGGGGATAGCGCTGTCTAACTCCTCCGATATTCAAGCGGAAGCTCGCCGATTCTTTACAGAGCTATTTAATTATGAGGAAGAAGTGATTACCTTCAGGGAAATTCCGTTTAAGAGGGTGCTTTCAGTGGAGGCTGCTGCTTGGGTTGTGAGCCCTATTACTCGACAGGAGCTGGATTTTGTGGTCCTCAAGTCTGATGGGGAAAATGCTCCGGGTCCGGATGGCTATACAGGTCATTTCTTTCAAACCTGTTGGCATATCATTAAGGATGATGTTTGGGAGGCAGTGTCTAATTTCTTTGAGTCTGGTCAGCTGCTGAAGGAACTCAATCATACTTTCTTAGCCCTAATTCCGAAATTATCCAATTGCTGTCAGCTGAAGGATTATCGTCCTATTTCGCTATGCAATGCTGTTTACAAGTTTATTGCAAAAATATTAGCCAATCGTCTCCAAGTATTTATGCAGGAAATAATCTCTCCATACCAGTCGGCTTTTATACCGGGTCGAAGCATCACAGATAATATCCTTCTTGCTCATGAGTTGGTCAGAGGTTTTGATGTGAAGAGAAGTCCGAAACGTGCTTGTGTGAAGATAGATATAGCTAAAGCTTATGATAAAGTGAGTCGACCTTTTATTTTGCATGCTCTTCACTGCCTCGGCTTTCCTAGATTGTGGCTTGAATGGATCAGAGAATGCATTTATTCGGCTACCTTTTCGGTGCTAGTGAATGGGACTCCGACCGGCTTTATAAAATCCAATAGAGGCTTGAGACAAGGTGACCCCCTCTCACCGTATCTGTTTGCTATTGTGATGGAGGGACTTTCTTTAGCCTTGGAAGATGGGTTAGCGAATCAGGTGTGGAGCAGCTTTCGTGTGGGATCAGCTCCTTGTGTTTCCCATCTGTTATTTGCAGATGATATTATGATATTCTCTAAAGCTTCTAAGCAATCATTTTCTGAAATTGCCTCTCTGTTGAAGGAGTTTGGTAATGAGTCTGGGCTTCAAATCAGTACAGCTAAGAGTACTATATATCTATCCAGGGCAGTGACTAATGGTGGGGATGTGGTTGAGGATCTGGGATTAGCTATTGGTTCCTTACCAGTTCGCTATTTGGGGCTACCGTTGTTTCCGGCGCGGAAGACTCTTCGGCTTTTCTATCCATTGGTTGAAAAATTCCGGACGAAACTAGCTTCTTGGGAATCCTCCAAACTTTCTTTTGGAGGTCGATTGCAGCTCATTAAGACAGTTTTGTATGCATATCTCTATTATTGGGCAGCGGTTTTTGTCATTCCAAATTACATCCATAATATACTTGAGCGATGGATGCGGAAATTTCTGTGGGGCTCGGCTACGGTTCATGTGAAATGGTCTGAAGTTTGCAAACCATTCTCTGAAGGTGGGCTGGGGATTAGGAGAATCGATGATATTAGCAAAGCCTGTTATATGAAGCTTGGATGGAAGCTTCTACAGGACCCGGAGAATATCTGGTCTAGATGGATGTTGGACAGGTATCTTGGAAATCAGTCATTTTGGGAGGTAGACTCCTCTCATTCTTCCTCCAGTATATGGCATGGTATACTTCAAAGACGGCTAGATTTGGCTCCAAATGTAACATTTAGTGTGGTTAATGGTAGAGGCATCGACCGGTGGAGGGATCCTTGGATTGATGGTAGGAGCCCAATCCAAATTGTTGGACTCCATTCCATCCCGGATGTGCATTTGGGGTGGCCGAAACTTAGTGATTGGATTGTAGAGCGCACTTGGCAGCTTCCTAATCCCACAAATTTGGCGCTCTTGCATCTGTACAATTTGGTCCGGGATATCCATATTGATCCAGAGGCTAATGAGGATAGTATTTTTTGGAATAAATCTGGCAATGGGGTGTTCTCTCTCAGATCTGCCTGGGACTCTATTAGGAATTCAGGATCTTTAAAAGATTGGGCGAAGGTCATATGGAACCCGCTTTCACCTCCAAATCACAGTTTTTGTACCTGGCGAGCAGTCCGAGATAGATTGCCAACTATTCCTTGGATCCAAAAGAGAGGTATTTCTCTGGGCAATAGGTGCTTTCTTTGTGAGAAGGCAGCGGAGGATATTAAACACTTATACTTTAAATGTCCATTTTCTGAATCGATTTGGGGAAAATGTTGTCACATTATGAAGTGGCCTATAGAGGCAGTGGGTTCCTCTATAAAGAAAGGTTGTTTGTTCATTAAGACCATTCCTGGAGGCTCTAACAAATTGGTGGCGAAGTCCCTTCTCACTACCATTGTGTTCTCGATATGGGTAGAACGGAATAGTCGGGTTTATGATGATAGAGCTTGTACCAAAGCGATTATCTTGTCCAATATTGCAGCTCGGTTTATTGAGATTGTGCAGAGTAGTAGCAATCAAGATGTACTGCAGTCTGCTGAAGCAATCATTGGGGAGTGGATCCCTTTCATCCATTCAGGTGGTTCAACTTCTATTCATGAGATGAGGGAGACTATAAGGGACTCTGTTGGTGAAAGTTAGAGTTCAGAGTTCATTTTCTGGGTAAACTTACTTGGGGAAACTTACCTTTGGGGAAATTTACCTTGGGGAAACTTACCATGGGGAAACTTACCTAGGCTACTATCTGATTTATGGTTATACTTCATGATGGGCTTCCAAAGCTGGAGTGTGGCGAGGGTGGTTCTGAAGCAGCGGTCCATTGTAGAGAGCTGAGTGAGGGCCCAAGCCCTTCTAGATCCTCGGGTTGGCTTTCGAGGGGAAGCAAATTGTTGATTGTTAGTGGATCGTGGCCGAGGATTCCAAAGAAGCCGATCGATTGGAGGAAGCGAGGACGATGGTGTAGAGATTTCTTCGGAGATTGTTGGAGGGCCAAGCCTTCAAGTCTCTCGCAGATGTGGAGGGGAGGAGATAGCTTTTGTGCTAGATTTATTGAGTTGTTGATTCAGCTTCGTGATACTAGTTTTGGTTTTGGGTCCAGATCCCAATGGTAGTTAACCATGTTGGTCTAACTGCTCTTAGGATAGGACACCTTTGGACTCTACTTACTCCCTTGGGGTAAGTTGTGCTTTGTACCTTGTTCATATTTATTTATTCTTTTTTTACCCGTCCAAAAAAAAAAAAAAAAACCCTAAAACCCTAAACCCTAAAACCCTAAAACCCTAAACACTAAACCCTAAACCCTAAAACCCTAAACCCTAAACCCTAAACCCTAAACCCCTAAACCCTAAACCCTAAACCCTAAACCCTAAACCCCTAACCCCTAACCCTAACCCCTAAACCCTAAACCCAAAACCCTAAACCCTAAACCCTAAACCCTAAACCCTAAAACCCTAAAACCCTAAACCCTAAACCATAAACCCTAAAACCCTAAACCCTAAACCCTAAAACCCTAAACCCTAAACCCTAAACCCTAAACCCTAAACCCTAAACCCTAAACCCTAAACCCTAAAACCCTAAACCCTAAACCCTAAACCCTAAACCCTAAAACCCTAAACCCTAAAACCCTAACCCCTAAACCCTAAGCCCTAAACCCTAAACCCTAAACCCTAAACCCTAAACCCTAAACCCTAAACCTTTAAACCCTAAACCCTAAACCCTAAACCCTAATCCCTAAACCCTAAACCCTAAAACCCTAAACCCTAAACCCTAAAACCCTAAACCCTAAACCCTAAACCCTAAACCCTAAAACCCTAAACCCTAAACCCTAAACCCTAAACCCTAAACCCTAAAACCCTAAACCCTAACCCCCTAAACCGAGAGACGCGGGCGGGTTTCGAATAAGATGTGAAAATCAAAGTGAAGAGCATTCTAAAACACAAGCATGATGGCCTCGTCATCGAGGTGACGTTCGGAGAGCGCTGTGTGCTTGTTCCAGACCTCCGAGTGAACTCTCGGAGGGTTTCATCCGAACCCATCTGGAGTCGGTTGATGGAGTTGAGCTTCTTCTCCGACTTATGATTCAGTCGGTAGTGTTAGACGAAGAGATATGTCAGATCCCCGAACCAACTCATGGAGCTTGCTAGGAGGTGGTGGTACCAATCAAAAGACATGTTATTACATATTTCATAATTTCATTACCAGCTCCGATCCCTCTTTCCCAACGGGCAACTAGAAAGAGAGAAACTGGGGCTAGGTTAGGTCATAGGACGAAAGAAAGGTTTGTTCCATTCCATCCACATCCAACTGAAAGCATGCTAACTGGTACATCTGCTTCTTCGCTCTGGACGACCGCTTCTCTTCTAAAAGTAAAAGGGGTGGTTTCGGTTCAAACTGGACCTTATTTACTGCGTGATTTGGGCATGTTAGGAGATGACGGCTAGGGTTTGGAGAGGAATAGAATGCATTCCATTGAGGGGCTCAAGCCCAATATATGTACATGTATATCTATACAATCCGACCCGACTGTACAGTAAACCCGACCCGACTGTATGTACATTAACACTCCCCCTCAAACTCACGGTGGATCATGAACCGAGAGTTTGCCTAGAAAATGTCGGAAGCGAGCAATCGTCAGGGGCTTCGTCAGAAAATCAGCAGTCTGCTCCGATGAGGAAATGAAAAGCAGGGAGATGGTGTGATCGATAAACGCCTGGCGAACATAATGACAATCAACTTCAATATGCTTTGTTCGCTCATGGAAGACCGGGTTGCTAGCAATCTGAATAGCACTCCAGTTGTCACAGAAGAGCGGGGTGGGCCCGGATATCACCACTCCCAAGTCGAGCAGAAGGCGGCGAAGCCAGACAATTTCGACGGTGCTGGAAGCCATAGCCCTGTATTCGGCTTCGGTGCTGGAGCGAGCAACAGACTCCTGCTTCTTGCTGTGCCACAAAATCAGTGAATCACCCAGAAACACACAGTAACCTGTAGTCGATCGACGAGTGGCTGCATCTCCTGCCCAATCTGCATCGGAGTAGGCACGCAGCACCAACGGAGAGGTGGAGGGAAACAGTAGTGAACGAGTGATGGTGCCCCGGAGGTAGCGGATAATTCGAAGAACAGCTGCATAGTGTACCGACCGTGGAGCCTGAACAAACTGACTGACAATGCCAACAGTATGGGCAATGTCTGGCCGGGTCATGGTGAGATAGACGAGCATCCCAACCAGCCTCTGGTAGCGGGAGACATCCTGGAGCGGCTCACCGTCTGTAGTGAGAAGCTTCAAATTGAGCTCCATGGGTGTATCAGCAGTGCGCGTGTCAGTAAGAGCAACATCAGCAAGGATGTCGGAGATGTACATCTGCTGGGAGACCAACAGACCACGAGCTAACCGGGCAATCTCAAGGCCCAAAAAGTAGCGAAGAGATCCCAGATCTTTCATCTCAAACTGACTCTGGAGGTGCCGCTGGAGAGAGGCGATGGTGGCACTGTCATCCCCAGTGATGATCATATCATCCACATAGAGGAGAAGAACTGCAATGCCCTGACTGGAGGAGCGAGTGAACAAGGCATAGTCAGAGTGACGCTCAACAAAACCGGCGGCCAGAACTGCACTGCAAAATCGCTCAAACCAGGCACGAGGGGCCTGCTTGAGCCTATAGATGGCTCGGCGCAACCGACACACGTGCCCTGGAGGAACTGAAGTGCCCGGAGGAGGAGCCATGTAGACTTCCTCGGAGAGATCACCGTGGAGAAACGCATTGGTGACATCCATCTGATAGAGAGGCCACCCTCGAGCAGCTGCCACAGCTAAGAGGGTGCGCACAGTAGTCATCCGAGCAACTGGAGCAAACGTCTCCTCGTAGTCAATCCCATACTCCTGGGAGAAGCCGCGAGCAACGAGGCGAGCCTTGTGCCGCTCAATGGATCCGTCAGGTCGAGTCTTGACCTTGAATATCCACTTGCAGCTAACAGGCACCACCCCGGAGGGACAAGGCACCAACTCCCAGGTCTGGGTCCGCTGAAAAGCCGCAAGCTCAACTGACATGGCCTGCCGCCACTCTGGATGGAACGCTACTTCACGGTACGATTGGGGCTCCCAATGGGTGTGTATAGCAGTAAGAAAGGCCTGAAAGGATGGTGAATAGGAGACACTGGCAGAGTAGCCAGAAGAGTCAGGAGAGTCAGAAGGAAAAGCATAGTAGCCAAACCTGTCAGGAGCGTAGTCCTATCTATTAGGAGGGTGATGTTCGCACGCTGGGTAGCGCCGAACAGGAGCAGGATCCGCGACCGGGGAGGAGGGGGCAGCAACAACAGGCGAGGGAGTACCAGTGTGAACCGACTCTGGAGGGGGAGCTGCAGACTGACGTACATAGACACGAGTAATGGGTGGTGGTGGAGGTGGCGAGGGAGATTGAGGAGGTGGTGGTGGTGGTGGAGGTGGCGGTGGAGACTGAGGAGGAGGAGGTGGTGGTGGTGGTGGTGGAGTAGGCATGGATGGGGCGACAGAAACTGGGGGTAGAACAGGGATGTGGAGATGTGAGGAGGGCGAGGAGGATGACGCAGGAGGCAAGGAAAGATCCCGAGACACAGGTGCAAAATACGGGACATCCTCAACAATGGAGACGTGACGGGAGACATGGATCCGACGAGCTAAGGGATCATAGCAGCGATACCCCTTGTGCTCACGACTGAGCCCCAAGTGAACACACCTAACAGACCTCGCATCAAGACCTTTCGATCTGATTGTGTCAAGGAGTATCTCTCTTTTGAGATGCGTGAGATCCTTCAGTCTCACGGTACTCTTCACCAGCAGTCCTGTCCCCACACCCATGAGCAGAACGGCGTTGCCGAACGCAAGCATCGTCATGTCCTTGAGACTGCACGAGCCCTGCTTCTCTCTGCATCTGTTCCTCACTCCTACTAGGCTGAAGCTGTCATGACGGCTGTCCACCTCATCAACATCACTCCGTCGTCCGCTCTGTCCGGTGCCACCCCTTATAAGCGCCTTCACTCCAGCCCTCCTGACTACTCTCTTCTTCGCACGTTTGGCTGCACGTGTTTCGTTCTTCTTCCTCCCCATGAGCGCACCAAACTCTCTGCGAGGTCTGTTAGGTGTGTTCACTTGGGGCTCAGTCGGGAGCACAAGGGATATCGCTGGTATGATCCCGTAGCTCGTCGGATCCGTGTCTTCAGTCACGTCTCCTTTGTTGAGGATGTCCCGTACTTTTCACCTGAGTCTCGGGATCTTTCCTTGTCTCCTGAGTCATCCTCCTCGCCCTGCTCACATCTCCACATTCCTGTTCTACCCCCCGTTTTCTATTGCCCCATCCACGCATACTCCACCTCTATCTTCCCTGCCACCTCCATCACCACCACCACCACCACCACCTCCTCCGTCTCCCTTGCCATCTCCACCACCACCTGTTACTCGTGTTTATGTTCATCGATCTGCAGCTCCTCCTCTAGAGTCGGTCCACACTGGTACTCCCTCGCCTGATGCTGCTGCTCCCTCCTCCCCGGTCGTGGATCCTGCTCCTGTTCAGCGCTACCCAGCGCGTGAACATCACCCTCCTGCCAGATATGACTACTCCCCTGACAGGTTTGGTTACTCTACTTTTCCCTCTGCCTCTCCTGACTCTTCTGGCTACTCTGCCAGTGTCTCCTATTCACCATCCTTTCAGGCCTTTCTTACTGCTATACACACCCATCGGGAGCCCCAATCGTACCGTGAGGCAGCATTACATCCAGAGTGGCGGCAGGCAATGTCAGTTGAGCTTGAGGCTTTTCAGCGGACCCAGACCTGGGAGTTGGTGCCTTGTCCCCCCGGGGTGGTGCCTGTTAGCTGCAAGTGGATCTTCAAGGTCAAGACTCGACCTGACGGATCCATTGAGCGGCACAAGGCTCGTCTCGTTGCTCGTGGCTTCTCCCAGGAGTATGGGATTGACTACGAGGAGACGTTTGCTCCAGTTGCTTGGATGACCACTGTGCGCACCCTCTTAGCTATGGCAGCTGCTCGAGGGTGGCCTCTCCATCAGATGGACGTCACCAATGCGTTTCTCCACGGTGATCTCTCCGAGGAAGTCTACATGGCTCCTCCTCCGGGCACTTCAGTTCCTCTAGGACACGTGTGTCGGTTGCGCCGAGCCATCTATGGGCTCAAGCAGGCCCCTCGTGTCTGGTTTGAGTGATTTCGCAGTGCAGTTCTGGCCGCCGAGTTTGTTGAGCGTCACTCCGACTATGCCTTGTTCACTCGCTCCTCCAGTCAGGGCACTGCAGTCCTTCTCCTCTATATGGATGATATAATCATCACTGGGGATGACAGTGCCACCATCGCCTCTCTCCACCGGCACCTCCAGAGTCAGTTTGAGATGAAAGACCTGGGCTCTCTTCGCTACTTTCTGGGCCTTGAGATTGCCAGGTCAGCTCGTGGTCTGTTGGTCTCACAGCAGAAGTACATCTCCGACATCCTTGCTGATGCTGCTCTTACTGACACACGTACTGCTGATACACCCATGGAGCTCAATTTGAAGCTTCTCGCTACTGATGGTGAGCCGCTCCAGGATGTCTCCCGCTACCAGAGGTTGGTTGGGATGCTTGTCTATCTCACCATGACCCATCCAGACATTGCCCATGCTGTTGGCATTGTCAGTCAGTTTGTTCAGGCTCCACGGTCAGTACACTATGCAGCTGTTCTTCGGATTATCCGCTACCTCCGGGGCACCATCACACGTTCATTACTGTTTCCCTCCACCTCTCCGTTGGTGCTGCGTGCCTACTCAGATGCAGATTGGGCAGGAGATGCAGACACTCGTCGCTCTACTACAGGATACTATGTGTTTCTGGGTGACTCACTGATTTCCTGGCGCAGCAAGAAGCAGGAGTCTGTTGCTCGCTCCAGCACCGAAGCTGAATACAGGGCTATGGTTTCCACCACCGCCGAGATTGTCTGGCTTCGCCGTCTTCTGCTTGACTTGGGAGTGGTGATATCCGGGCCCACTCCTCTCTTCTGTGACAACCGGAGTGCTATTCAGATTGCTAGCAATCCGGTCTTCCATGAGCGAACAAAGCATATTGAAGTTGATTGTCCTTATGTTCACCAGGCATTTATTGATCACACCATCTCCCTGCCCTTCATTCCATCATCGGAGCAGACTGCTGATTTTCTGACGAAGCCCCTGACGACAGCTCGCTTCCGGCATTTTCTAGGCAAACTCTCGATTCATAATCCACCGTGAGTTTGAGGGGGAGTGTTAATGTACATATAATGGGTCGGGTTTACTGTACAGTCGGGTCGGTTACATGTACATATATTTGGGCTTGAGTCCCTCAATGGAATCATTCTATTCCTCTCCAAACCCTAGCCGTCATCTCCTGACACAGCCCGGTCACATGAAGCGTGAATGCCCTACTCGTCCTCCACGCAACCCCCGCTGGGGTCCGGATGAGAGAGCATCACGCTGGACTTCGTTTTCATGCGATGATCGATGCGGCGGTTGTGGTGGACGGAGCCGTGGACGTGGTTCGTCTTCTTTCTGCCACTTTGGTGGTACAGCGGCACTGCAGAGGCCTCGACACTCCCTACTGCTCCCACCGCTCCTTCGCCGCCTGCGCCGGACCGTCTTGGCCGATATTGCTGGGTGTCGAACTGCTCCCGGTTTGACCCGGCTGGCACTGTTGCGCAAGTGTTGTTGGGTGTCGACATTGCTGCGTATCGCCGACACTGCACCCTTGTCAGTCGTGCTCGACTGCGCTCGTGCGACGTGTGCCTCGTGAAGGTGTGGCCTTGATCTTCTTTGTTCCGGGCCTCCGAGAAGACCATTACAACAATGGAATGAGACTACTTGGGGAAATCTCCTGACAGCTACAAGTAGTTGGTTCAAGAAATTTTTCTCAAACAGAAGGCCAGAACTTTGGTTAATTAAACTTCACATTTTTCCAAGCCACAATTACAAGTAAATAGGGAAAATTGAGCTTTTGGACGACTTAAGAATGATGCTGAGACTTATTTCCAGAATAAAAGACGAGACCACTAATGACAATTAATATTCTGGATTGAATGATGATGATCATCATTTGATATTTGTGCCTACCTTTGGAGGAAGTCAAAAATGCTTGCCTTCGTTTTATCGGCAGTCATGGAGCATATAAGTCACAGGCAACTGCTTAAATAATGTCATGGAGCTTTCAGGTTCATTCGCTTAGCAAATCTAATTAGTCTTCTCTGGTGTCGGTTGTGGGGCATGTGGGTGCAAAATCTGGCTAACGTCCAACAGTGGAACCCGCAGCCCTGCCTGGGGCCCACGAGTCCGACGGTGGGACCCGCAGCCTTGCCTGGGGCCCATGGGTACGACGGTGGGACCCGCAGCCCTGCCTGGGGCCCACTTGCACTATCTAGGGTCTAGTAAATCCCCCTGGGTATTTACCAAATCCCGGATATTTCTAGGAATATTTCTAGAATATTCCCCAGATAAACTAAGCCCTTATAAATAGCAAACCCTGTAAATAATTCCAGATGCCAAAATCCAAACCATAATCCCACTTTCTGTTTTCCAGAGCTCCCCGGGCTTTCTGGTTTTCAGATCCCCTTTCCACCCTCTGATTACTTGTAAGAAGCACTCATCGGCCTATCGAGAGTAGCTCTACTGTTTACATATTAAGCGGGTGATGGGTGCCTCCCTCACCGATGTGGGACTATCCGTTAACACTCCCCCTCACGCGGAGCACGCGTGGCAAGGATCCTCCCACGCGGAGCACGCGTGGCAAGGCACGATCGGTGGGGAGCACCCGGAGCGAGAGCAAGAGCAGAAGATGGTGAACCCAACTCTGATACCATGTTAGATACCCTCACACCTCAAAACCTGGGTTATAAGGGGAGGTCCACAGGGGGTATATTAAGCGGGTGATGGGTTCCTCCCTCACCGATGTGGGACTATCCGTTAACACATCGGTCACATGATGTGCGTGTGTCCGAAAGAGCAGCATCAACATGGTATCAGAGCACTAGGGTTCTCCCTCGCGGCGACGTCGACGACGGTCATCTCCTCCGGCCTCCGTTCACCTGATCGGCAGTCCCCCGGCCCCCCCTTCCGGCCTCCAGCACCCCCCCGGCCCCCCTTCCGGCCTCCAGCACCCCGCCGACCCCCCCTTCTGGCCTACAGCCACTCCAGCACCCCCCTGGCCCCCCTTCTGGCCTCCAGCACCCCGCCGGCCCCCCCCTTCCGGCCTACAGCCACCGCCGGCCCCCCCCCTTCCGGCCTCCAGCACCCCCCCGGCCCCCCTTCCGGCCTACAACACCACGCTGGCCCCCCCTTCCGGCCTACAGCCACCGCCGACCCCCCCTTTCTCCACCCGCCCAACCCCCGGCACCCCTCCTCCGCCCTCCAGCATCCCGCCGGCCCCCCCTTCTCCACCCGCCCACCCCCCCCCCCCCGGCCCCGCCTCCACCCTACAGCACCCCGCCGACCCCCCTACAGCCCCCCCGACCCCCCCCCCCCCCCCCCGACCCTCCTACAGCCCCCTCTGCCCCCCCCCCCCCCCCCCCCGATCCCCCTCCAGCCCCCCCGACACCCCCCAACATCCTACAGCCCCCCTCCGCACCACCCGCAGCCCCCTCCGTACCACTCGGCTGCCCCCTTCGCCCCCCTCCGGCCTCCTCTTTTGCTCCAGCAGCCCACCCGACACCTCCCAGACACCCCGCCCCCCCTTCCTCTGCCCCGACAGCTCACCCGCCCCCTCCCCTGCAACTTCGCCAGCTCTTGCACCCCCTGCTACCCCACCGCCCCACCTTCTCCTCTGTACAGACTGCCTCAGACCTTCCTTGTGCCGGTTCGCCCCCGTACTTCTGAGATATGGCTTCCTCCAGCATCTCTCGGCTCCCATATTGCCTGCACACCGTCGCTGATCGTCGAGTCCCTCCGTCTCCTCGTTTTGCTGGTATTCTCCGGCCACGTCCCTCCACCACATCAGTTGACTGTGGACGTCGTCAGGGTCTCCTCCGCCATAATGGCGAGACTGCTGCTGCTGCTGATCTCCCTACTCCAGCATCGCCTGCCACTACTCCTGCTCTGTCTCGGTCTTACTCCGACCGCCTCCAGCGCTTTGAGGAGTTACTGTTGCGATACCTCGCCTCCACCAGCTCTTCGACAGATCACAGTCTCTCTGCCACTCCGGGTACTTCTGCTCAGTCTCGGTCTTACTCCGACCGCCTCCAGCGCTTTGAGGAATTACTGCTTAGGTACCTTGCCTCCACCAGCTCTTCGATAGCTCACAGTCTCTCTGCCACTCTGGGTACTACTGCTCCATGGATATTCGACTCGGGTGCCTCCTGTCACCTCACCTTTGACTCCACTGTCCTCACTGACTGTTCTCCCACTACCACCCACCAGGAGGTTCGCACTGCGGATGGGACTCTCGTCCCTATTCCGCAATGTGGATCCGTCACTACTACCTCTGACCCTTCTGGTCGCCTGACCCTACCCCATGTCCATCATGCCCCCCGTCTTAACATTAATCTGATCTCTATCAGTTCTCTTTGCGACTCTGGTCTGACTGTCACCTTCACCCCTTCTGTTTGTGTTGTGCAGGATTCGCGGACGGGTCAGAGGATTGGGCTGGGCCGTAGAGCAGGTGGACTTTACCAGCTGGACCATCTCCATGTGTCTTCCGTTCCTGTTGCGTCTGTCATGTCTGTTACCTCCGATGCCGACCTGTGGCATAGAAGGTTAGGTCATATATCGAGTGATCGACTCAAAAGCGTATTCCGTTCGGGCGCTTTGGGTCGAGCGTCCTTCTCTCCTCTCTCTGTTTGTATGGGTTGTAGACTAGCAAAGCATCTAGCTCTTTCATTCTCTGCTAGTGCTTCCTAATCTGATGCGTTATTTGATTTAGTACATTCAGACATTTGGGGTCCTGCACCTGTTGCATCCATTTTGGGTTACATATACTATGTGTGTTTCATCGATGACTACTCTAGATGCACCTGGGTTTATCTTATGCGCCATCGGTCTGAAGTCCCTCACATCTTTAGGAGATTCACCACTATGATACACACTCAGTTTGGTCGGCGCATTAAGACCTTTCGGTCTGATTGTGCCAAGGAGTACCTCTCCTCTGAGATGCGTGAGATTCTTCAGTCTCACGGCACTCTTCACCAGCAGTCCTGTCCTCACACCCATGAGCAGAACGGCATTGCCAAACGCAAGCATCGTCATGTCCTTGAGACCGCACGAGCCTTGCTCCTCTCTGCGTTTGTTCCTCACTCTTACTAGGCTGAAGCTGTCATGACAGATATCCACCTCATCAATATCACTCCGTTATCTGCTCTGTCCGGTGCCACCCCATATGAGTGCCTTCACTCCAGCCCACCTGACTACTCCCTTCTTCGCACGTTTGGCTGCACGTGCTTCGTTCTTCTTCCTCCCCATGAGCGCACCAAACTCTCTGCGAGATCTGTTCGGTGTGTTCACTTAGGGCTCAGTCGGGAGCACAAGGGGTATCGTTGTTATGATCCCTTGGCTCGCCGGATCCGTGTCTCCCGTCACGTTTCCTTTGTTGAGGATGTCCCGTACTTTTCCCCTGAGTCTCAGGATATTTCCATGCCTCCTGCGTCACCCTCCTCGCCTTCATCACCTCTCCATATCCCCGTTCTACCCCCGTTTTCTGTTGCCCCACCCACACCTACTCCACCTCCATCTTCCCCGCCACCACCACCACCACCACCTCCTCAGTCTCCCTCACCACCACTACCTCCACCACCACCACCACCTCCTCAGTCTCCCTCGCCACCTCCACCGACCAGCTGCATAGTGTACCGACCGTGGAGCCTGAATAAACTGACTGACAATGACAACAGCATGGGCAATGTCTGGCCGGGTCATGGTGAGATAGACGAGAATCCCAACCAGCCTCTGGTAGCGGGAGACATCCTGGAGCGGCTCACCGTCTGTAGCGAGAAGCTTCAAATTGAGCTCCATGGGTGTATCAGCAGTGCGCGTGTCAGTAAGAGCAGCATCAGCAAGGATGTCGGAGATGTACTTCTGCTGGGAGACCAACAGACCACGAGCTGACCGGGCAATCTCAAGGCCCAAAAAGTAGCGAAAAGATCCCAGATCTTTCATCTCAAACTGACTCTGGAGGTGCCGCTCGAGAGAGGCGATGGTGGCACTGTCATCCCCAGTGATGATCATATCATCCATATAGAGGAGAAGAACTGCAATGCCCTGACTGGAGGAGCGAGTGAACAAGGCATAGTCGGAGTGATGCTCAACAAAACCGGCGGCCAGAACTGCACTGCGAAATCGCTCAAACCAGGCACGAGGGGCCTGCTTGAGCCCATAGATGGCTCGGCGCAACCGACACACGTGCCCTGGAGGAACTGAAGTGCCCGGAGGAGGAGCCATGTAGACTTCCTCCGAGAGATCACCGTGGAGAAACGCATTAGTGACATCCATCTGATGGAGAGGCCACCCTCGAGCAGCTGCCACAGCTAAGAGGGTGCGCACAGTAGTCATCTGAGCAACTGGAGCAAACGTCTCCTCGTAGTCAATCCCATACTCCTGGGAGAAGCCGCGAGCAGCGAGGTGAGCCTTGTGCCGCTCAATGGATCCGCCAGGTCGAGTCTTGACCTTGAATATCCACTTGCAGCTAACAGGCACCACCCCGGAGGGACGAGGAACCAACTCCCAGGTCTGGGTCCGCTGAAAAGCCTCAAGCTCAACTGACATGGCCTGTTGCCACTCTGGATGTAACGCTGCTTCACGGTACGATTGGGGCTCCCGATGGGTGTGTATAGCAGTAAGAAAGGCCTGAAAGGATGGTGAATAGGAGACACAGGCAGAGTAGCCAGAAGAGTCAGGAGAGTCAGAAGGAAAAGCAGAGTAGCCAAACCTATCAGGAGAGTAGTCATATCTGTTAGGAGGGTGATGTTCGCGCGCTGGGTAGCCCCGAACAGGAGCAAGATCCACGACCGGGGAGGAGGGGGCAGCAACAGCAGGCAAGGGAGTACCAGAGGTGGCAGACAAGCCGTGCGCAGTCGCGGAGCCAGTGGAAGCTATGTGGCGAAGAAGGAGCTCCTCGAGGCGCTGAAGACGGTCCGGCGCAGGCGGCGAAGGAGCGGTGGGAGCAGTGGGGAGCGTAGAGGCCTCTGCAGTAGCCGCTGTACCATCAAAGTGGCGGAAAGAAGACGAACCACGTCCACGGCTCTATCCACCACGACCGCCGCGTCGATCATCGCGTGAAAACGAAGTCCAGCATGATGCTCTCTTATCCGGACCCCAGCGAGGGTTGCGTGGAGGACGAGTAGGGCATTCACGCTTCATGTGACCGGGCTGTGTTAGGAGATGACGGCTAGGGTTTGGAGAGGAATAGAATGATTCCATTGAGGGACTCAAGCCCAAATATATGTACATGTAACCGACCCGACTGTACAGTAAACCCGACCCATTATATGTACATTAACACTCCCCCTCAAACTCACGGTGGATCATGAACCGAGAGTTTGCCTAGAAAATGCCGGAAGCGATCTGTCGTCAGGGGCTTCGTCAGAAAATAAACAGTCTGCTCCGATGAGGGAATGAAGAGCAGGGAGATGGTATGATCAATAAATGCCTGGCGAACATAATGACAATCAACTTCAATATGCTTTGTTCGCTCATGGAAGACCGGATTGCTAGCAATCTGAATAGCACTCCGGTTGTCACAGAAGAGAGGAGTGGGCCCGGATATCACCACTCCCAATTCAAGTAGAAGACGGCGAAGCCAGACAATCTCGGCGGTGGTGGAAGCCATAGCCCTGTATTCAGCTTCGGTGCTGGAGCGAGCAACAGACTCCTGCTTCTTCCTGCGCCAGGAAATCAGTGAGTCACCCAGAAACACACAGTATCCTGTAGTAGAGCGACGAGTGTCTGCATCTCCTGCCCAATTTGCATCTGAGTAGGCACGCAGCACCAACGGAGAGGTGGAGGGAAACAGTAATGAATGTGTGATGGTGCCCCGGAGGTAGCGGATAATCCGAAGAACAGTTGCATAGTGTACTGACCGTGGAGCCTGAACAAACTGACTGACAATGCCAACAGCATGGGCAATGTCTGGCCGGGTCATGGTGAGATAGACAAGCATCCCAACCAACCTCTGGTAGCGGGAGACATCCTGGAGCGGCTCACCATCAGTAGCGAGAAGCTTCAAATTGAGCTCCATGGGTGTATCAGCAGTACGTGTGTCAGTAAGAGCAGCATCAGTAAGGATGTCGGAGATGTACTTCTACTGTGAGACCAACAGACCACGAGCTGACCTAGCAATCTCAAGGCCCAGAAAGTAGCGAAGAGAGCCCAGGTCTTTCATCTCAAACTGACTCTGGAGGTGCCGGTGGAGAGAGGCGATGGTGGCACTGTCATCCCCAGTGATGATCATATCATCCATATAGAGGAGAAGGACTGCAATGCCCTGACTGGAGAAGCGAGTGAACAAGGCATAGTCGGAGTGATGCTCAACAAACCCGGCGGCCAGAACTGCACTGCGAAATCACTCAAACCAGGCACGAGGGGCCTGCTTGAGCCCATAGATGGCTCGGCGCAACCGACACACGTGTCCTGGAGGTACTGAAGTGCCCGGAGGAGGAGCCATGTTGACTTCCTCAGAGAGATCACCGTGGAGAAACACATTGGTGACATCCATCTGATGGAGAGGCCACCCTCGAGCAGCTGCAATAGCTAAGAGGGTGCGCACAGTGGTCATTTGAGCAACTGGAGCAAACGTCTCCTCGTAGTCAATCCCATACTCCTGGGAGAAGCCACGAGCAACGAGGCAAGCCTTGTGCCGCTCAATGGATCCGTCAGGTCGAGTCTTGACCTTGAAGATCCACTTGCAGCTAATAGGCACCACCCCGGGGGGACAAGGCACCAACTCCCAGGTCTGGGTCCGCTGAAAAGCCTCAAGCTCAACTGACATTGCCTGCCGCCACTCTGGATGTAATGCTGCCTCACGGTACGATTGGGGCTCCCGATGGGTGTGTATAGCAGTAAGAAAGGCCTGAAAGGATGGTGAATATGAGACACTGGCAGAGTAGCCAGAAGAGTCAGGAGAGGCAGAGGGAAAAGCAGAGTAACCAAACCTGTCAGGGGAGTAGTCATATCTGACAGGAGGGTGATGTTCGCGTGCTGGGTAGCGCCGAACAGGAGCAGGATCCACGACCGGGGAGGAGGGAGCAGCAGCATCAGGTGAGGGAGTACCAGTGTGGACCGACTCTGGAGGAGGAGCTGCAGATCGACGAACATAAACACGAGTAACAGGTGGTGGTGGAGGTGGCGAGGGAGACGGAGGAGGTGGTGGTGGTGGTGGTGGTGATGGAGGTGGCAGGGAAGATGGAGGTGGAGTATGCGTGGATGGGGCAACAGAAAACGGGGGTAGAAAAGGAATGTGGAAATGTGAGGAGGGCGAGGAGGATAACTCAGGAGACAAAGAAAGATCCCGAGACTCAGGTGAAAAGTACAGGACATCCTCAACAAAGGAGACGTGACGGGAGACACGGATCTGACGAGCTACGGGATCATAGCAGCGATATCCCTTGTGCTCCTGACTGAGCCCCAAGTGAACACACCTAACAGACCTCGCAGAGAGTTTGGTACGCTCATGGGGAGGAAGAGGAACGAAACACGTGCAGCCAAACGTGCGAAGAAGAGAGTAGTCAGGAGGGCTGGAGTGAAGGCGCTCATAAGGGGTGGCACCGGACAGAGCGGACGACGGAGTGATGTTGATGAGATGGATAGCCGTCATGACAGCTTCAGCCCAGTAGGAGTGAGGAACAGATGCAGAGAGAAGCAGGGCTCGTGCAGTCTCAAGGACATGACGATGCTTGCGTTCGGCAACGCCGTTCTGCTCATGGGTGTGGGGACAGAACTGCTGGTGAAGAGTACCGTGAGACTGAAGGATCTCATGCATCTCAGAAGAGAGATACTCCTTGGCACAATCAGATCGAAAGGTCTTGATGCAAGGTCTGTTAGGTGTGTTCACTTGGGGCTCAGTCGTGAGCACAAGGGGTATCGCTGCTATGATCCCTTAGCTCGTCGGATCCGTGTCTCCCGTCACGTCTCCTTTGTTGAGGATGTCCCGTATTTTGCACCTGTGTCTCGGGATCTTTCCTTGCCTCCTGCGTTATCCTCCTCGCCCTCCTCACATCTCCACATCCCTGTTCTACCCCCGGTTTCTATCGCCCCATCCACACCTACTCCACCACCACCACCACCACCACCTCCTCCTCAGTCTCCACCGCCACCTCCACCACCACCACCACCTCCTCAGCCTCCCTCGCCACCTCCACCACCACCCATTACTCGTGTCTATGTACGTCGGTCTGCAGCTCCCCCTCCAGAGTCGGTTCACACTGGTACTCCCTCGCCTGCTGTTGCTGCCCCCTCCTCCCCCAGTCGTGGATCCAGCTCCTGTTCGGCGCTACCCAGCGCGCGAACATCACCCTCCTGACAGATATGACTACTCTCCTGACAGGTTTGGCTACTCTGCTTTTCCTTCTGACTCTCCTGACTCTTCTGGCTACTCTGCCAGTGTCTCCTATTCACCATCCTTTCAGGCCTTTCTTACTGCTATACACACCCATCGGGAGCCCCAATCGTACCGTGAAGCAGCGTTACATCCAGAGTGGCGGCAGGCCATGTCAGTTGAGCTTGAGGCTTTTCAGCGGACCCAGACCTAGGAGTTGGTGCCTTGTCCCTCCGGGGTGGTGCCTGTTAGCTGCAAGTGGATATTCAAGATCAAGACTCGACCTGACGGATCCATTGAGCGGCACAAGGCTCGCGTCGTTGCTCGCGGCTTCTCCCAGGAGTATGGGATTGACTACGAGGAGACGTTTGCTCCAGTTGCTCGGATGACTACTGTGCGCACCCTCTTAGCTGTGGCAGCTGCTCGAGGGTGGCCTCTCCATCAGATGGATGTCACCAATGCGTTTCTCCACGGTGATCTCTCCGAGGAAGTCTACATGGCTCCTCCTCCGGGCACTTCAGTTCCTCCAGGGCACGTGTGTCGGTTGCGCCGAGCCATCTATGGGCCCAAGCAGGCCCCTCGTGCCTGGTTTGAGCGATTTCGCAGTGCAGTTCTAGCCGCCGGTTTTGTTAAGCGTCACTCCGACTATGCCTTGTTCACTCGCTCCTCCAGTCAGGGCATTGCAGTTCTTCTCCTCTATGTGGATGATATGATCATCACTGGGGATGACAGTGCCACCATCGCCTCTCTCCAGCGGCACCTCCAGAGTCAGTTTGAGATGAAAGATCTGGGATCTCTTCGCTACTTTTTGGGCCTTGAGATTGCCCGGTCGGCTCGTGTTCTGTTGGTCTCCCAGCAGATGTACATCTCCGACATCCTTGCTGATGCTGCTCTTACTGACACGCTCATTGCTGATACACCCATGGAGCTCAATTTGAAGCTTCTCACTACAGACGGTGAGCCGCTCCAGGATGTCTCCCGCTACCAGAGGCTGGTTGGGATGCTCGTCTATCTCACCATGACCCGGCCAGACATTGCCCATACTGTTGGCATTGTTAGTCAGTTTGTTCAGGCTCCACAGTCGGTATACTATGCAGCTGTTCTTCGGATTATCCGCTACCTCCGGGGCACCATCACTCGTTCACTACTGTTTCCCTCCACCTCTCCGTTGGTGCTGCGTGCCTACTCCGATGCAGATTGGGCAGGAGATGCAGCCACTCGTCGATCAACTACAGGTTACTGTGTGTTTCTGGGTGATTCACTGATTTCGTGGTGCAGCAAGAAGCAGGAGTCTGTTGCTCGCTCCAGCACCGAAGCCGAATACAGGGCTATGGCTTCCACCACCGTCGAAATTGTCTGGCTTCGCCGCCTTCTGCTCGACTTGGGAGTGGTGATATCCGGGCCCACCCCGCTCTTCTGTGACAACCGGAGTGTTATTCAGATTGCTAGCAACCCGGTCTTCCATGAGCGAACAAAGCATATTGAAGTTGATTGTCATTATGTTCGTCAGGCGTTTATCGATCACACCATCTCCCTGCCTTTCATTTCCTCATCGGAGCAGACTGCTGATTTTCTGACGAAGCCCCTGACGATTGCTCGCTTCCGACATTTTCTAGGCAAACTCTCGGTTCATGATCCACCGTGAGTTTGAGGGGGAGTGTTAATGTACATACAGTCGGGTCGGGTTTACTGTACAGTCGGGTCGGATTGTATAGATATACATGTACATATATTGGGCTTGAGTCCCTCAATGGAATGCATTCTATTCCTCTCCAAACCCTAGCCGTCATCTCCTAACATGCCCAAATCACGCAGTAAATAAGGTCCAGTTTGAACCGGAACCACCCCTTTTACTTTTAGAAGAGAAGCGGTCGTCCAGAGCGAAGAAGCAGATATACCAGTTAGCATGCTTTCAGTTGGATGTGGATGGAATGGAACGAACCTTTCTTTCGTCCTATGACCTAACCTAGCCCCAGTTTCTCTCTTTCTGGTTGCCCGTTGGGAAAGAGGGATCGGAGCTGGTAATGAAATTATGAAATATGTAATAACATGTCTTTTGATTGGTACCGCCACCTCCTAGCAAGCTCCATGAGTTGGTTTGGGGATCTGACATATCTCTTCGTCTAACACTACCGACTGAACCTTAAGTCGGAGAAGAAGCTCAACTCCCTCAACCGACTCCGGATGGGTTCGGATGAAACCCTCCGAGAGTTCACTCGGAGGTCTGGAACAAGCACACAGCGCTCTCCGAACGTCACCTCGATGACGAGGCCATCATGCTTGTGTTTTAGAATGCTCTTCACTTTGATTTTCACATCTTATTCGAAACCCGCCCGTGTCTCTCGGGGCGTTGTTCGATCGGATCCAAAGAGGGATGGAAGTGAAGGATGACCAGGTCGCTCGCAAGAGTCTCGATGTTAAGAAGTGCCCTTCTGATAAGGAATCTGCATGACCGACGGTCCAAGCTCACAACGCTCAAGCTAAGGAAGGTGGAGTCTGCAAGAGGCTGAAGCGGGTAGGCGATAGACCCGCAAAGTCTCAGAGGACCACGTTCACTGACTGGACTCTGCCAATATCATACTTGAGTAGATCTAGCACGAGGACTATCTCCGGAGGCCCGGGCCTCTTGAGCCTTGCACCTGACATACAGAAGACAAGTCGGTCTACTGCGACTTCCATCGGTGTCATGGCCACCCCACTACCCGGTGTTACCGCCTCAAATTCCACCTAGAAGACCTTTTGTAGAAAGGACACATCCGAAAATTCAAGGTTGACACTGGCCCAGCAAATGATTCACTTCCTCCTTTCCTTCTCAGACTAGGGAGAAGGAGATGTGTTGGTTCTGTTCGATCGAACGTCAATCGACCCCCCTTCTAGCTCAAGCAGAGATCTACAGAATCCATAGTAATCTCGATCACCAGACTCCAACCAATAAAGAAGTCAAACACTAAGTGCGACACATCCATCACGTGTGCACTATGGCTCAAGTCAAGGAGTCTTGGGTCGAGAAGCCCATCAAAGGTCTCCCCTAGTCGACGATCCTCTTTACCAACTAAGACCTCGACGGAGGCTGCAGTCCGCATCGAGACCCACTAGTCCTTCACCTCATCATCGATGGGAACTCCGTTAATCGAATCCTCATCGACACTGGTAGCTCCATCGATATAATATTCCCTGACTGCTTCAAGCGCCTCAGCCACAAGTACGAGAGCCTTGACGTAGTCCCCACTATTATCACTAGCTTTAATGAGGAATAAAACATGACGATAGGAGAGGCAAGGTTCACGCTCGACTTGGGCAGGAGATACGAGCGTCCGTTTGATTTGTTGTCGTTGAAGGGACATCGAACTACAATGCATTCGTTCGATTCACTCTAGATCAGCGTCGTCTCCTCCCCTTATCACCAACTTTTCAAATTCCTGACTGGAGAAGAAGGTATCTGGTGCATTAAAGAGTGTCAATAGACGAGAAGATCATATGAGGCTATAGCTGTAAGGATTCGAATCCCGTTGCATCCCAATGACCAGATTGCAATCAGAGAAAGCCCCGCTACCTGAGCCTGTACCGACAGAGTGGGAGGCTTCACCTTCAATCAATGAGATCATCCAAGTAAATCTTAGCAACGACGGTCTTCTTCGGAAAATATTCATCAGTATCAGTCTTAGCAACGCAAAAGCACAAGACTTGGTATCCTTTCTCAAGTTCAATATCGACGTCTTCACCTAGAGCTTCGAAGACATGCCCAGGATCAATCCAGAAGACGTGTCTCATTGACTCACCATCAAAGAAGGGGCAAACGCCATTAAGCAGAAACCCCGAACAATCCGACCAGAGCAGCTG
The DNA here is from genome assembly GCA_947650365.1 of Chamaelirium japonicum. Taxonomy (NCBI): domain Eukaryota; kingdom Viridiplantae; phylum Streptophyta; class Magnoliopsida; order Liliales; family Melanthiaceae; genus Chamaelirium; species Chamaelirium japonicum. The sequence goes on from OX393549.1 coordinate 105,070,949, forward strand.
ATTGCAGTTCGGGAGGAGATAGACAAGCTACTCATGGTAGGCTTCATTCGTGAAGTAGAGTACCCAACTTGGTTTTTCAATACGTTGTTCCAAAGAAGAACGAAAAGATACAAGTCTGCATTGACTTCACCAACCTCAATAAAGTTTGTCCCAATGACCCGTCTTCCATGCCAATGATAGACGCCACTGCTAGCCACGAGCTTCTATCTTTTATGGATGGGTTCTCAGGCTACAATCAAATCCCGTTGCATCCCAATAATCAAGAGAAGACTTGCTTCGTGACAAATAGAGGTCTCTACTGCTACAACGTTATGCCCTTCGGTCTTAAAAAATACAAGGTCAACCTATTAGAGACTAGTCACGAAGATGTTCAAAGAGCAGATCAGCCATAATATCGAAGTCTATGTCAATGACCTGCTCACCAAGAGTCGAGTTCGAGCGGATCATCTCTCCAACTTTGCTGAGACTTTCCAAATCCTGAGGAACTATCACATGAAACTGAATCCAGGCAAGTACACCTTCAAAGTTCAATCAGGTAAGTTCCTAGGCTATCTGGTGACCAGGAGAAGCATCGAAGCAAATCCATATCAAATTCGAGCGATCCTCAAAATGCCATCGCCTTCTAACCTGAAGGAGGTTTACCGCCTCACACGAAGATTGGCGGCCCTTAATCGATTCATCTCCAAGTCCTCGAACAAGTGCAAGCCTCTCTTTGACAAGCTCCGCAAGGCAGATATCTCGGGATGGAACTCGACCTGCAAGCAAGTCTTCCAAAACATCAAATTCTATCTCGCTCGAGCTCCCATTCTAACTGCTATATCACTGGAAGAACCACTCTGGTTATACCTCGCCGTCACCATGATGAAAAGAATCCTATGGTAGAGGCTCACAGCGGAAGTGATTAAGCGGTCGAAGACCGTTCATAGTGCACATTACATGATTTAAACTTTCATTGAAACTAATCTACATGTGTGTGCATGTGTGTGCACGTGATTCGAACACCCTAACGACAATCTAGCATAATGATTATCTAGCATGCATGCAAATCATAGAACTTGCAAGATCTACTTGTTAGAATATGCATACCTTCGTGCGGATCTTTTAACCGTGAAGAATTATCTTCTTTGTCGATAGAGACGAAAGATTGTCCTTAAGGAAGCTGGTGATATACCGGGAGATGATGCCTTCTTATTCACCCGATCTCGCAAGATACACGGTACGCCACTCTTGGATCTCTGATTGCCTTCGAAGAATGACCCTTCTTCTTCTACAAAACTCCACGCGAGAAAGACGAAGTCGCAAGCGGGGATGTAGGGAGAAATGGGAGAGAGAACTAGGGAGAAGATAGAAGGGGGGTTCGGTTTTTTGGAGCACCCATGGCCGGCCTCCCCTTGCCCCTTTTATAAGATCGACCTACCCCCTTGGATAAGGCTCCAAGGGGATATGTTTAACCCCCAAAATTCTACCTAAAAATCTCCCTTTATCTCTCATTCTATTTATCCATTTTCCCCACTTTTAAGACTTGGATTTGACCAATTCAAACCCTTATCCTTATCCCTATGGTCGGCCTTATTATTGGGGTTCATATCCCTAGAATAAAGGGGCCAGCCCTACATGGTCTCCCACAGCTAGGGTCGGCCACTAATAAGGCTCAGTAGTGTATGATTTTACCAAAACGCCCTTATGCATCAAATTGACCATTTCTAGTGTGCGAGACTCAGCGACTCATCCATAAATGATCTTTACAAGTTACTTCACTATTAACTGAGGTCACCGGAGGGTGCCCCTAGTAAAGTCAACTAGTCAACTCACAATATATCCCGATGCATCACTCCCATGTAGCATGGAGGGAAGCAAGTCAAGACAAGTGCGCATAAAAAAAAAAAAAAAGGGGCCGCACCCCTCTGTCAGGAGGATTGCCCAACTCAAGGTCATGTCACCACTGCACCCGGGCCCTCGCACCGCATCCCCGGGGCCCGTGCACCGCCCGTGCTGGCCAACTACCATTTCGCCATGCGGCATCCGCACACCACCCGTGCCGGTCGACTACGAAGACGCCACCCAGCCGGAGCCGCAGCCACCTGCCAGCTCGGCCCCCGCCGCACGGCTCCATGTCACTCGCCAGTGGACCCATGCCGTCACGCCACAGCCTGCGCGCTATGCACGCTCGCTGCCACTGTTCTCTGCACCCGACCGAAAAAAAAAAAGAAAAAAAAAAGAAAAAAAAGAGGAGTAGCAGCAGCAATAGCCGGGCCTGCAGCCACTTGCCGCACAAAGAAGAGGGGGCCGACAGCCCCCTCACCCCAATCAACGGCCCGACAGCAGCGAAAAAAAAAAAAAAAGGGCAGCAACATCAGCCGGGGCCCGTGCCCCTCTCCAATCAGGGAACGACACCAAGGAAAACGGGGGGGGGTCCGCAGCCCCCCTCCTTCTTCGCCGACGAACAGGGGGGGGGGGCCCGACTCGCACACGACGCCGCCCCGACTCCTCCTCCGACACAGCCGGCCCCGGCGCCCAACTCGCGCACGACGCCGCAGCCCCGGCCAAACCGCCGCCGCCCCGTAGCCGCCGGACTCGGCCCCCGCGCGCGACCCATCCGCGCCCGCGCCCGCAGCCGCCGGACCCGGCCCCCACGCCCGACCCGTCCACGCCCGATGCCTCGCACGCCGGCCCCGCGCGCACCCTGCGCGCCACCGCAGCCCCGCGCGCCGGCCCCCGCTGCTGCCACTGCTGCTTCCACGGGCCAAAGCCGAAGATGAAAAGAAAAGGAAAAAGAAAAAGAAAAAGGAAACGAAAAGAAAGAAAAGGAAAAATAAGAAGAAGAAGGAGGAGGAAGAGAGAGGCGGCGAAGGCGGCCCGCACCTCAGCCGCGCTCCTCCATCCTCCCCGCCTCGGTCCTCGCTGCATCGTCGCTTCGAGCCCGCCTTCGCAACGACCTCCAAATCGCGCACCATCGCCGCCGACGAAAGAGGCGACACCGGGAAGACGGAGCAAGTCGCGTGCAACCCCAGGCAGCTCTCTTCCGACGGCGGTCTCCAGAAGCCGGTAGAACCTTCGCAAAGAAGCACAATGGCAGATGAAGGGGGTAGGGGTCCTTAAATAGACTCCCAACCCCGCCCACAAAAGGAATCAAGGACAAGCGCTCTACGATTCCTACGTGTCCAAACCCTACACGTTCTCACCGACGCACTCGTCCTTGAGGGGGCATTTGTAGACACACGAATTTTGTATGACCCGGACTCGACTTACGTGTGCCAACGCGGATGCAAACCCGATGCGCAGACCCGACTCACACGCACCAGTGCGGACCCGGACCCGATTCGCACCTAGCAAAAGAGGAGCGGACCCCACGCTTAAAGGGGGGGCCGGCCCCTACTAGGGTCCGAACCCCATGGGGCCGGCCCTACTAGGACCCGAACCCCATGGGGCCGGCCCTACTAGGACCCGAACCCCATGGGGGGCTGGCCCTCCCTGCAAGGAAAAAGAAAAGAAAGGAAAGAAAAGAAAGGAAAGAAAAGAAAAGGAAAGAAAAGAAAGGAAAAAAAAGGAAAGAAAAGAAAAGGAAAGAAAAGAAAGAAAAGGAAGTAAATACCGCCATGCGCGGGGGGCGGTTGCGTATGACGTCTGCACACACGCGGATCTGCGCCGATCCCTCGATCCGACGCACAAGAAGAAGCGCCCGATCGCCATCGATTTCGTGCGCAAAATCCAGCCATAATTGCCCCGCCAAGAAAGGAAAGCGAATGAAGACTTATTCCCCTCATCAATGGATGAATAAATCTTGGGTAATTATGAGGGAGATATTAAAGGGATTTTAAATTAAAACTTCCCATATCTCTCCCCCCCCCCTTTGCCTATAAATAGAGGGGGTGGGGAAAGGTTCAAGGGGTCGATCGGTTGAAGACTGAAGACGAAGCGCGGGAGCTCTGCAGAAGAGGAGACGCTTCTTCACCAACCCAAGGCTTCACGAGGCACGGGCAAGCCTGTCCCGCCAGGATCGGCTTAGTCCATTGAAAGCCCTCATCAACGTGAAGACCCTTGCACACGAAGATCAAGACCTCGACTCCGTGCACGATGAAGAAAGCTCGGAGAAGAAGACCCTTCGACTCCGAAGACGCCAGAAGCAAAGGCCGGAGAAGAAGCTCAGAGCGGCACTACCCCGTCGGCTCCAACAAATCCTCGACTCCGATCAAGCTCCAAAGCCCGGAGGAGAGAAACGAAGCGTCATCAACACGTCGCCTTCGACAAATGTCTGCGCCATCCATGAAGAAGAAAGCCTGGAGCAGACCGCCTGAAGCGTCGCTACCCCCGTCATTTTCATCAACAAAAGTCGACGCTACAACCATCGCACGGAGACCGTCGCTACCCCCGCCGTCTTCACCAACAAAAGCCGACGCTACAACCGTCGCACGGAGATCGGTGCTACCCCCACTATCTTCGAAAGCGTTCTTCGACTCCGATCACGCCAAGGAAGCCCGGAGAAGAAGAGAAGTCCAGCCGACCCACAAACCGTCGAAGCACCGGAGAAGTAGCCCACGTCGTTCGAAGAAGAAGACCGAGTTGACGTTGAAGCTAAAGCCAACGCAATAAGCCAAAGCAAAGCCCCAGTAAAGCCCGCACCAAAGCAACGCAAGTGCCAAAGCCAAACGACTACGCCGACCACGAGCAAAAGCACCGCACGTTCTAGCCGATACGACACGAAGTCCGGAAGAATGAAAGCATCGCAAATCTCTCTCGGCTACGTCCAAGTGCAAGCGCCGAAGCAAAGCAAAAGCCAGAGCCACGCCGGAGCCAAGCCAAAGCCAAAGCCGACGCCAAAAGCACGATCGATGCCGCGAACCGACGATCAAGGACGCCGAGGTTGAGCAAGGAGCGAGGAAGACACGAAGACCGAGGAACGAAGCTGAAGACCCCCTAGCCAAGGAAGCGCGAAGCACGGAAGGGACCAAAGAAACGACGAACATTCCTTAGCCTCTCAAAAACCCTCACCTTGTAAAACCCCTGTCCTGGGCAACACCTTCAGAGCTCTCGCACGAACATCACGTGGAGACGCGGATCAAAGGGATCCTCCAGAAGATCTTTCCCACAATCCCCTGATCAAAACTCGCCGCAACCCGGACTCGCTACACCCGAGCCACCCAGGTCCCGGCCACACTTGTAATCTGGTTTTGCACAATAAAGACGACCCGAACCTTTTCCGTGCATACAAATGGTTTTCCTCCCTCATTGTTTGGAAGGTGAGATTGTTATATATATGTTTCTTTGGGTCATATGTAAAGAAAGAATCACATTCAAAGAAAGAAAAGAGGTGTCCCAAACTGGACTCATAATCCAAATCTTTCATGGAGACTGGAGAGGAGAGGCCCATCAATCTGAGGAATACGTCAGTGGAGCAGTCCCTACTAGGGACGCCAAGCCCACCCCCTTGGATCTCATTGTAAAACTAGTAAGAAACCCGGGCAATGCCCGAATGTGCTTGATGCACGCCATTTGGCAAAGACAACATCGCTACTGTTCGAAGAAGTGTGAAATCTGAAGTGAGTGTGATTCACTTGTTAGAGAGGGAGATCAACATCAAATGACAATTAAATACCATTGAATGAAAATTTATAATCTTTATGGTAGGTTTTTAAATGGATTTAATAGAGAGTCGCGTTCACACACGGAAGAACATTCTAACTCTTTAAATGACATCCACGTGTCACAACACGGGAGAGAGACTTCCATTTTAGTATATAGTATAGATGGAGCCCAGTGCTTTCATTGGTCTGGGAACCTAAAAAAAAAATCCCATTCATGGGCATTTCCTTGGGGTCACTAATATATTTTTTTTTTTGGGTAATTTTGAATTTCACCCCCAAGTTTATCCCATTTTTGAGTTATACCTCCTACTTGTTTAAAATTTGACTTACACCTTCATTCCAGTTGCGAGCCATCCATGGGCATTAGGTGGGTTGAGCTGGCACAGATGAGCCAGATGACTGTCGATATTACCCTTGCTTAGGTGTCTGAATCAACGACTGGATTACTTTCTCTAACTTTAAAAGGAGACCTCAAAATCAATGGTTGGTATTACTTTCCTCATCCCTCATCAGAAGAAATCAATTCAAACCCTAACTATAATCTCCATGCCGATATTACCCTTGCTTAGGTGTCTGAATCAACGACTGGATTACTTTCTCTAACTTTAAAAGGAGACCTCAAAATCAATGGTTGGTATTACTTTCCTCATCCCTCATCAGAAGAAATCAATTCAAACCCTAACTATAATCTCCATGACATGAATGGAGCTCGCCTTTGTGAACGAGTTTGTGATGCGGGTGGTGCGGGAGATGATGTGGCGGCAGATGGAGGAAGGGGGAACGATATATGGGACCAACCTGTTGTCCCAAGTCATCGTCGAGGGCAACTTATCTTATGAGTTCCTCTGCGACGTGGTGATCAGCTTCGTTCTCGCAGGGCGGGACACAACGTCGAGCACCATGACATGGTTCTTCTGGCGAGTTGCCTAACGGCCTACTGTCCAGTGGAAGATATAGAAGGAGAATAAAGCAGTCCAGTCGAGGCACGAGAACGCCGCCGCAGGCAGGGTGATCATGCTCAAGGAGCTGAGGGAGATGGACTACCTTAATGCAGCGTTGTTGGAGATGCCCGAGGCTTGGTTGATGGTGACGTTCGAGGCCGAGAGGACAGAGCCACCGAAAGACCCGGTAAGGGAAGGGTTGCAGTAGAATTCGGAGGAGCCGTAGGGATAAACGACGGGCTTGTTGGCGTTTGATTTGGAGAACTTTGTGGCCCTCGTGCTTAATGATCTTGTTGAACATCGTCGGATCCCTAACCCTAGAATACGGAGCTGGGGGGGGGGGCTGAGTCAGAGCCTTAGTTTGCAAGGGGGCTCAAAGGAGAGGGAGAGGCCATGACGGTTCTGAGAAGACGAGGGTGGGGCCAATGAATTGGTGGGGGGTTCAGCCGCCGGAAGGGGATCTAGACATCGGAACCATCGAAAGGGGAATCTCCGGCCACACATCGGGCAGGGACTGGTAGTTAATCCATAGATTAGTGTTTTGATGGGAATAATAGAGAGGAGTGGAGGGATGAAGGTGGTGATGAAGAGGAGGCGAAGGGAGGAAGATGCGAAGGGGGGTTGCCGGTCAGGGTGAGGGAGAGGGAGCTCGTGTGGATTATAAGTGTGGGTAATCTCAGCCGTTAGATTTCGAAGGTCTCCTTTAAGATTCCTTTAAGATTAGAGAAATTAATCATCATCATTGATTCATCCAAAGGTAATATCGGTAGTCATCCAGTTCATCAGCGCCAGCTCAGCCCATGCAACGCGCATAGACGACTCGTAGATAGAATGGGCGTGTAAGTCAAACTTTTGAGTGATGATGTCAGTAAAAAACAATGATAATCTAGGTGTCAAAGTTAATATTATCCTTTCTCTTAGGGGGGAGTTGATGAGCGGTCCCAACAAGAGATCACTTAACACACAGGACAAAATAATGTTGTGGATGAAATGCCTTCAATAGTGTTTTAAATTTTCTTTTTAATGCCATAATTTTCTCTGTACCTACTAAGCCTAATAGAACCGAATCTAAAGGAGATGCTCGCCTCCTCTACAAATCGAACCTAAACCGAAGCCTAAAAAGCCAAGATCTATAGGCCATGGAATAAACCCTAAACTTATGAATTCTAAATCTAACCGAATCCCTTTGTCCCCCGTTCCTTCTCATCTCTGTCATCATCGATCGGCGGCGAGCAGCCACAACTTGAGGTTGCACCCGTTGTCGCCGCCGCCACCACACCTAATGCTCGCACTCGCCTAGCCTCCGTTACCGCTGGCCACACCTCCGTTGCTGTGTTCGAGAGAGATGGGAGACGAAGAGAATATTTTCGGATTTCTGAAAAAAGTTAGGGACCTCGCATTAATAGTAATTTCTTACTGTCCCTACAAAAAAAACAGTTATTACCGATGGACAATATCCGTCGGTAATAGTATATTTCCGTCGGTAATACTTTATAGCGACGGAAGATATTTCCGTCGCTTGCTGTCGGAAAAAACGGTGTCGGGAAAACAATACGACGGACCAAATCCTACTGTCGGTAATAATAGTTAATACCGACGGTAATATTAACGCCGTCGGTAATATTTAAACAATTAAAAAAAATATAATATATTATTACCGACGATATATAATAGGCCGTTGGTAATATATAAGCATTTTACCGACGGTTACTGTATAGACCGTCGGTAATAATATATATATTACCGACGGCTATATATATACCGTCGGTAATAATTTATATATTACCGACAGATATTATATTCTGTCGGCACATTATTAATAATTTAAAATAAAATAAAAACTTTATTACCGACGGAATATTAATTTCCGTCGGTAATAAGTATGTTTTTTTTAAAAAAAAATTTACCTAAATAATGTTATTTAATTCCTGTGATTTACAACAATACAACTATATATTACCACAATTTATCAAATATTACCACAATTAATAAAATATTACCGTAATTTATCAAATATTACAACAATTTATAAAATATTACAGCAAATTATCAAATATTACCACAATACCCGACAATTATAACAATTAATACCCGACAATTATAGACAAGAACAAAAAATAACCACATATTACAAAATAATATTTACAAAATCCAAAACTGAGAGACGATACATGCCCTATCTCAACCACCCCACGCGGCCCGCTACCAACGCTGGTGCTCTCATCGATCCCCTGACGCCGCCCTGCTCCTGCAATTAACATGTATTTGTTAAAAAAATGGTTTATATCTATAACTGAGTCTAAGCGTTAAAAAATCATAAGTTAGCGTGTTTTGGCTTTGAAATAGGTTTGGATTCGATCGGATCGACATCCGATAATTCGAAGTTGGAATTATTCCATATTTCGGACTTGCGAGCGAGTTCTAATTGGATATTTGACCAATTTACGCTCCGATTCACCGATTTAAAGTCTAAGTCTTGGAAAATCATAAGTTAGCGTGTTTCGGATAAGAAATAGGTTTGGATTCGATCGGATCGTCATCGGATCGGCATTCGATAATTCGAAGTTGGAATTATTCCATATTTCGGACATGCGAGCGGGTTCTAATTGGATATTTGACCAATTTACGCTCCGATTCACCGATTTAGAGTCTAAGTGTTGGAAAATCATAAGTTAGCGTGTTTCAGATATGAAATAGGTTTGGATTCGATCGGATCGTCATCGGATCGGCATCTGATAATTCGAAGTTGGAATTATTCCGTATTTCGGACTTGCGAGCGAGTTCTAATTGGATATTTGACCAATTTACGATCCGATTCACCGATTTAGAGTCTAAGTGTTGTAAAATCATAAGTTAGCATGTTTCGGATATGAAATATGTTTGGATTCGATCGGATCGTCATCGGATCGTCATCCGATAATTCGTACTTGGAATTATTCTGTATTTCGGACTTGCGAGTGAGGTCTAATTGGATATTTGACCAATTTACGATCCGATTCACTGATTTAGAGTCTAAGTCTTGGAAAATCATAAGTTAGCGTGTTTCGGATATGAAATAGGTTTGGATTCGATCGGATCGTCATCGGATCGTCATCCGATAATTCAAACTTGGAATTATTCTGTATTTCGGACTTGCGAGCGAGTTCTAATTGGATATTTGACCAATTTACGATCCGATTCACCGATTTAGAGTCTAAGTGTTGGAAAATCATAAGTTAGCATGTTTCGGATATGAAATAGGTTTGGATTCGATCGGATCATCATCGGATCGGCATCCGATAATTCAAAGTTGGAATTATTCCGTATTTCGAACTTGCGAACGGGTTCTAATTGGATATTTGACCAATTTACGCTCCGATTCACCGATTTAGAGTCTAAGTGTTGTAAAAATCATAAGTTAGCGTGTTTCGGATATGAAATAGGTTCGGATTCGATCGGATCGTCATCGGATCGTCATCCGATAATTCGTACTTGGAATTATTCCGTATTTCGGACTTGCGAGCGAGGTCTAATTGGATATTTGACCAATTTACGATCCGATTCATCGATTTAGAGTCTAAGTGTTGGAAAATCATAAGTTAGCGTGTTTCGGATATGAAATAGGTTTGGATTCGATCGGATCGTCATCGGATCGGCATCCGATAATTCGAAGTTGGAATTATTCCGTATTTCGGACTTGCGAGCGGGTTCTAATTGGATATTTGACCAATTTACGCTCTGATTCACCGATTTAGAGTCTAAGTGTTGTAAAATCATAAGTTAGCGTGTTTCGGATATGAAATAGGTTTGGATTCGATCGGATCGTCATCGGATCGTCATCCGATAATTTGTATTTGGAATTATTCCGTATTTCGGACTTGCGAGCGAGGTCTAATTGGATATTTGACCAATTTACGATCCGATTCACCGATTTAGAGTCTAAGTATTGGAAAATCATAAGTTAGCGTGTTTCGGATATGAAATAGGTTTGGATTCGATCGGATCGTCATTGGATCGGCATCCGATAATTCAACGTTGGAATTATTCTGTATTTCGGACTTGCGAGCGGGTTCTAATTGGATATTTGAACAATTTACCATCCACATCCCTAATGGATGGGTGTATTATGATGAGTAGACTACTCATATAGTAAACCTAGGGTTGGTGGCCAGCATTTGAACTGCTGATCATAGTTCGAATGCTAGGCATAGCACCAAAGTTATGCGACAGTAAGTCAACAAGTCAGGGAGCCTCATCAAGTAAACACTTGGGGTCTGACGGTTCTCTCTATCGCTCGAGTAGATTTATGGCTTTAGCATACCTCATATCACACCGAACCGACAAAAACTGACCATTTCGGTTTCGGTTTCGGTTTTGATTTTTCGTAAACCGAAAAAAATATAACCGACAAAACCCACACCGAAACCGACCGACAAAACCGACGCTCACCCTAGTCTAAAAACTACATTTTGCCCCCCATTCCCCCATTCAATTCAGTTTTGATAGGATAAAAATCAGTGTTTTAAAATACGAAAACTCGACTCGACTCGAAACCTTAATGAGTCGAGTAGACTCGACAACTCGGCTAAAACCCGACAAAACTCGAGTCGGATCGAAACTCAGCCGAGTCGGATCGAAACTCGAGTTTTGGACCGAGTCGGATCGAAACTCAGCCGAGTCGAGTCGACTCGGCCGAGTTTCGAGTCGACTCGGCGAGTTTTAAAACAGTGTAAAAATTACCAAATGAGGGAATTAAGCAGTTTTGATAAGATAATAATTACTCATATGAATGAATTGGAATAACTCATATGAATCGTATGATAATAACTCATATGAATGAATCGTATGAATGGATACATTCCCATTCCCCCCATTCAATTCAGTTTTGATAAGATAAAAATCATCAAATAAGTATGCAATTTTCATAAGGGAATTCAGTAGATGACAAAATTAGTATGCAATTTTGATAAGATAACATTTCAAACTTTAGTATGCAATTTGGAACAAATTAACCTAAGGGGGAAAGGGAGGAGGAGGAGGAGCTCACCAGCGATGGTCGGTAGGCCTCGAGAAGGAGGAGGAGCACTGGTGTCGCAGTCGGTGGCGCGAGAAAGGGGAGGGGTGGCCGGAGGTGCAAGGGAGGGGATGGGTGGCCGGCCGGAGGGGGGGTTTAGATCGAGAGAGAGAGAGAGAGAGATAGAGAGAGAGAGAGAGAGAGAGAGAGGGAAGGGAGGCCGGGGAGGGGGGGAGGAAATAGAGAGAGAGAGAGGGCCGGGAGGCCGGGGAGGGGCGGAGGTCGGGAGGGGGATGGGTGGCCGGAGGGGATTGCGGGGCTGCCGGAGGGGGACGGGGTCGCCGGACGGGTCGGGTCGGTGAGAGAGAGAGAGAGATTGAGAGAGGGGCGCCGGAGGAGTTAGGTCGAAACAGAAAAAGAAACCGGTGGCTGCGGTGGATATTAGTAGGGTTTTTACCGACGGAACTTATAATACCGTCGGTATAATTCCTTTATACCGACGGTACTATGATTTCCGTTGGTAAAAATCAACGACTAAACACAGGATGGCCATTTTTTCCAGAGAACCGGAAAAAAACACTGAGTTTCGTCGTACATTATTACCGACGGAAGTTATTTTACCGTCGGTATAAAGTACCTATACCGACGGTCTTTTAAGTTCCGTCGGTAATAATGTACGACGAAACTTAGGGTTCCATTTTTTTCAGAGAGCTGAAAAAAACCCTAAGTTTCGTCGTACATTATTACCGACGGAACTTATAATACCGTCGGTATAAGTACTTTATACCGATGGTAAAATAACTTCCGTCGGTAATAATGTACGACGAAACTCAGTGTTCCATTTTTTCCAGAGAGCCAGTAAAAACCCTGAGTTTTGTCGTTACATTTTACCGACGAAAATAATGTGACTGTCGGTATAATTACTTTATACCGACGGCATTATATTTCCGTCGGTATAAAGTAATTATACCGACGGACATATAATAATCCGTCGGGAAAGAAGAATTTACCGACGGATAGTATGTAACCGTCGGTAATAAATATGTAAAAAAATTTAAAAATATCTTAGTTATAATACCGACGGAAACTAAGTTTCCCGTCGGTAAAAGTTATATTATTACCGACGGAAATAGAAATTTCCATCGGTAAAGAACCTTTTTCTTGTAGTGTGTTTTGTGGGCTAGAGATTTGTTTTGTTAAGAATTAATCATCAATTAATCATTTAAAAAAATAATAAAGCATGGCGTCCCTAATGGGCCTCCCCATTGAAGCTCTTTCCCATTATCTCCGCCATAGATGCAGCAACCCACGGTTGCAGAAAATGTGCTGATCCACAACACAGCACAGAATATCGATCTAAGATACATGCAACTCTGGTAATAGAGCAAAAAAAATAAAAATTAGAGTAATGCTTTGAACAAACTGACGGACGATCTAAAGGACAATCTGCCTTCATCTACAACTCCATGTGAAGACGAGAGCTGGTATCTTCTGATTGGCGGAACTAGCATGGGCCATGTGATGAGCCATAGGGGGATGCCACCAATGGCAGAGCTAGAAATTCACTTTAGTGAGGGCATATATATATATATATATATAGAGAGAGAGAGAGAGAGAGAGAGAGAGAGAGAGAGAGAGAGAGAGAGAGAGAGAGAGAGAGAGAGAGGTTTTGGCCAGGGGTAAGGAACGGGCTACCATCTCTAACCACGAGTTTCTGACAGTGGAGACAAGGACAAAGATCCGAGGATCCGAAAATGACCGTGTAGCGCAGTACGTGTGTGAGACTGTGATCTGCAGGCATTGCAGGCCTGCGAGGTGCGAAAGTGGAATGAACAAGATGAATTAGTTTTAATTTTTTTTATTAAATTACACTTTACCCACCTTGACGTTTAGCTCAAAAACACCTAACCCCCTTGTGGTTTATTTTGTTTCAAACCGCTCCCTAAAGTTTTAAATGTTAGCACAATACCACCTTTCGTCAACTACTTAATTTTCTTATATGGTGATTTTTAGTTATCAAAATAGAAATGAAGGGGGCAAAATGTAGTTCTTTAACTATAGAGGGGTTAAGTCAAAAGTGTTTTTGAGCTAAAAGAGGGGGGGGGGGAGTGTGATTTATCCTGTTTGAAATCTCAGTGGGGGCTCTTGTCTCCACTGGGCCTTAGATGGCTGGCGACGGGCGAGTGGTGGTCGGCGATGGTGGTGATCGACGAAGATGGTGAATGGTGGCTGGAGGTAGGAGTGCACAGAAAACCGGTAGAACCGGTGAACCAAACCAAACCGATCCGAACCATACGGTTTGGTTCGGTTTCTAGCAGGATCGGTTCGGCTCTGTTTCCCAAAGTGCAGAACCGTAGGGGATCGGTTCGGTTCTCGGTTCTCGGTTCTCAGTTCTAGTTATCCGAACCGAACCGGTTCATGTACATGCATAATGCATTCATGGGTCGCAAAATACGCGTGATGCAGGTAGGGTCATTATGTAACGGGCTCTACTGATCTTCCCAACAATATCATGTATCTAGCTTTGAGATTACTTGTTTTATCCTCGATTTTCTAATAAATTTTTTATTTCTATATGCTTCAATGATGGACCTATGTTAACTTCTAGAGGTGCACAGAAAACTAGTGGAACCGGAGAACAGAACCGGTTTTATATGGTTTGGTCCGGTCCAGATCCATACTCCCTATGGTTCGGTTTTGGTTCCAAATATTTGAGAACCGTTGGGACCGGTTTGGTTCCTGATTCATCTCAGAACCAGTCCAAACCAAACCGTGAGCACCCCTAGCTGGAGGGTGGTGGTGGCAGGTGAGGCGACGACGGCGGTGGTAGTGGCAGTCCTCCTAGGGTTCATCCTATTGTCCATTGTCCCACCAATCAGGGACATTGCCAGCGCTCCTCGTCACGGTGTCATAAATGGTGTCGCCGGAGCTCAGAAATAGTGGCACCTCAGAAGACGGCATGGGCTTCGACCTGCTACCCTGACTAGGCCCATTAGTAGCTGGGTAGCATAGGGGCCTGCAGGGCTGCATCCCATTGGCAGCTAGAGAGAACGATTTTGTTCCAACCTCCTAAAAGAGGTTGGAGCATCATGCTCTCTCTCATTGGTCGATCTCGAGGGTTTTTAGTCATTTCACCATGATAAACAGTATGAAATGACAAACATATCCTTGGAATGGACCAATGAGACAGAGCGGGATGCTCCAACATCTTTAAAGAGGTTGGAACAAAATGGTACTCGCAGCTAGATGCCGGGCCAATAGTCCTAGTAGTGTGGCCCACTAGACAGCCCATTTTAAGACTAAGCGCAACCCCAACAACCATGAAGTAGGTTGATAACCCAATGGGGATGACACTCACCCTATTTATTTACTAGTAAATGCTCGTGTCTGTTGGCACTCGAACAGTTGACGTGCCTATCGCCACTTGGATGGCCGCCTGCCTTCAGGGTGTGATTCACTTTTGTGTGTGTGTGTGTGAGAGAGACAAAGAGAGTGAGAGAGAGAGAGAGAGAGAGAGAGAGAGAGCGAGCGAGAGAGAGAGAGAGAGAGAGAGAGAGAGAGAGAGAGAGAGAGAGAGAGAGAGAGTACTAATTAATCTTCAAAAAAAAATACTAATTAACATCAATGGATGCGATTCACTTGTTAGAGAAAGAGTACTAATTAATCTTAAAAAAATACTAATTAATATCAAATGGCCATTAAATGTCATTAAATAGATACTTATCTTTATAGTAGGCTTTTAATATCTTCATAGTAGGTTTTAAATAGGATTTATGGAAGATCCATATTCACACACTAGTGAGGGCTCCGTTTAAATTCTCTCTTTCTTTATATTTTGATCGACGGCTAGATCTATCTCGTGCCCTTTTATCCTAGTTAGCTTGTGAACATCCGTAGCATGTTATATAGATTTATTTATTTTGTTGGATTGGCAAGGCAATCAGAGAACGGGACGCAAGAGCAAGAGCTCAAAGAAGTCTAGAGATCAAAATAGAGGAAGACAGCATAGCTGCTTATTTATTAAATTTCATAATCATGTGTAAATGATATCAACGGTCAGGATTGACACCCACAAACAAAGCACAAGGTATTGGGTATAATATAAAACGTATTAAATACTTCTCTTACCAAACAAAATAAGTTGGTGATGTGGCTCATGATTACACATAGGGGGTTTCCTTTTTGGTAGTCCCTCCAAGAGGATGGAACATGAAGTGTGTTTATATGGGTAGTCCTTCCAAGAGGATGGTAAAAATCACATCAGCCATGGGCCTCACACACCATACGCGCACGCTGAATCGGGTCGGCCTGGGACCGTGGACCCGAATGGTCTTCAGGTCTATGGTCTATGTTTGGGCTAGCCCAACGGTTAAGTCTAGTGGGCTTGCTCTGCAAGCCCAACGGTGGGTCAAAGTAGTTAGTAGGCAACTCTCTCTGTTTCTTCCCCTACATGTCAGCACCTTGGAACTTCACCCTAACAACTACATGCACCTTGTGACTTTTTTTTTTTTTAGTAAAATGGAAGACTACACACCCAAAACAACAAAAAAACAAACAAGTCACTGCGCCCCAAAAACAATCATCCCGGATCAAAGATAGTCTAGGGGTAATAAACCAACAGCCCATCCTGCAAAGCAATATCCCGAACAGGATAACTGATGTTCGCCTGCTGGAAGATGCGTAACCCATCTTGCTGGTGACCCATCTTGGCCAAAGCATCCGCAGCATCATTCGCCTCCCGAAAAACATGTGACCACCGAGCACCCGGGACCCTCCGCAAAATATTTCGACATTTCCGAATCACTACGTCCGAATCCAAAAAACTTGACAATCTGCGAATGGCCAATAAGGAATCCCTTTCAAACCAAACCGGGTATAAAGGAAAATGATTTATGAATGTTCGTAGACCCCAAAGAAGAGCCAACTCTTCTACAAAGGGGACCGAGGAAGAACTGGAAGGAAAACACCCAGCTAGAAGAACCCCTCCCGTCGAATCACGCACAAGAAATCCACCACCTACAGCCCACCCACCCTGAGCTACAGATCCATCAAAATTTAACTTTAATTCTCCCAATCCAAGAGGCCACCACAGGACTCCTACAACTGTCACCCGCCGAAATCTATTCATATGCAATAAAGACGAATGCCACTACTCCTGTAGCATTCTCCAAATCCTTCGAGCAACGATCTCCGGAAGTTTAACTGTACTCTCAAAAGCAGCACTATTTCATGTCTTCCAAACTTCCCACACTCCTGTAATCAAAGCACTTAGCTGCACCCTCCCTATAGAAGTAACAGAGGACTGTGGGCATCGAAATTAGCCCACGGGTCAAACCCGACTTACACACGTAAAACGGGCTCGCACTCAACGGCCTTCGGGTCGAACCCGACTTGCACACGTAAAACGGGCTTGCACTCAACGGCCTTCGGGTCGAACCCGACTCGCACACATAAGATGGGCCCGCATGCGAAACCCGGCCCACACAAAATGGGCCCGCACACGAAACTTGGTCCACACACAACGGCCCGCATGTGAAACTTGGCCCGCACACAACGGCCCGCATGCGAAACCCGGCCCACACAAAATGGGCCCGCACGCGAAACTTGGCCCACACACAACGGCCCGCATGCAAACTCGGCCCACACGCAACGGCCCGCATGCGAACTCGGCCCGCGTGCGAACTCAATTCGCATGCCATGGCCCGAAGCAAACGGGTCTCACCGGACCCGCTACCCGAACACAAAAAGGGGGGGCCCACCGGCCACCCTTTATGGAAAAACGTGCCCCCCTCCCCATGGGGAGGTGGGGCCGGCCATAGAAAAAAAAAGAAAAAGAGAAAAAAAAAAAGAAGAGAAAGGAAAAGAAAAAAAAAGAAAATCCTAACCGCCTCGATGCGGGGGGAGGTGGCATGGACGTCTGCACAACTGTAGATCCGCGACGATCCCTCGATCCGACGGACAAGATGACGTCGTGTCGCCATGCGATCCAGAAGGTGCAAAGATGACGACATATCTTCAAAGATCAAGTCACATCTAGCCCGTAACCACCCCAACTAAAAAGGAGGGGATCGAGTTTGTTTCCCCAAATAAGGGGACAATATCTTGATGGTTATGGGGAGAGATATTGGATGAAACAAAAAGATTCCATCCATATCTCTCCCAACCGCCCCCCTTTGCCTATAAATAGAAGGGGTGGGGGAAGGCATAAGAGGTCGGAAAAGCTGAAGACAAAAGGGCTCTGCAAGAGAAGCTCCAACGCTTGAAGACCGAAGGCTTCACGAGGCACGGCAAGCACGTCCTACGGGAATCCTTGGCCCTTCAAGTCCTCATCAATGTGAAGACCTTGCACTCAAAGATCAAAGCTTCGACTCCTTGCACGAAGAAAAAAGCTTGGGGAAGAAGACCCGGAGTCGTCGTCATCCCGACTTCTCCAACGATCTTCGTCAACTCTGAAGAAGCCATATGCAAAGGCCGGAGAAGAAGATCAAAGCCGACAACATCCGTCGTCTTCAACAAAGGCGTCGACTCCTCGCACGAAGAAGAAAGCTTGGAGAAGAAGGCCTGAGCCGGTGCTACCCCCACCATCTTCATCAACAAAAGCCGACGCTATAACCGTCGCACGGAGATCGGTGCTACCCCCGCCGTCTTCATCAACAAAAGCCGACGCTACAACCGTCGCACGGAGATCGGTGCTACCCTCGCCGTCTTCATCAACAAAAGCCGACGCTATAACCGTCGCACAAAGATCGGTGCTACCCCTGCCAAAAAGCGAAGCCGACGCCACAACCGTCGAGGAAGCTAGAAGAATAAAGAAGTCTTGAAGAAGTAGCCATCGCCATTCGAGAAGTAGATCGAGTCAAAGCTAAACCCAAAGCCAACGCAAGAATCCCAAGCGAAAGCACCGGTAAAGCCCACGCCAAAGCAACACACGTGCCAAAGCCAAGCAACTACGACGGTAACGAGTAAAGCACCGCACGTTCTAGCCGATACGATGCGAAGTCCGGAAGAACTAAAACATCGCAAACCTCTACCCGCCTACGTTCAAGCGCAAGCGCCAAAGCAAAGCAAACGCCAGAGCCACGCCAAAGCAACGCCAAAGCCGAAAGCTAAAGCCAAAGCCGACGCCAAAAGCATGATCGACGTCGCGAACCGACGATCAAGGACACTGAGGTCTAGCAAGGATTGAGGAAGACACGAAGACCGAGGAACAAAGCCCAAAACCTCCCTAGCCGAGAAAGTGCGAAGCACGAACGGGACAAAATCAACGGCCGATATTCCTTAGCCTCTCAAGAAACCCTCACCCTGTAATGACCTCTGTCCTGGGCAACCCCTTCAGAGCTCTCGCACGAATACCACATAGAGACGCGGATCAAAGGGACCCTCCAGAGGATCTCTCCCATAATCTCCTGATCAAATATTTGCCGCACCCGGACTTGTCACACCCGAGCCCCCGGGTCCCGGTATCTGTAATCTTCGTGTGCTCGCAATAAAGACGACCCGTATCTTTTTCCACGCCCACAGATTTTTGGCACGCCCGGTGGGACCTTCCTCTTCTTTCATCCGTACGTTTGAAGGAGTTGCTTTAAGTTCGCCATGGCCGGAACGAACGATGATACGTTTGCTCCAATAATTTCCCCTATCGTCGAGTCTCCACTACTCCAACACGGCAATCCAGAAAATCCGGAGGGAGACGTTCCCCCGGTGGTATGCGTCTACACTCGGCGTACTCAAACTCTTGCGAACTTCTTCACGCCAGAAACTGCTGCCGAAGATGCTCGCCAAAGCGCCAATGAGGCCTTGGTGCATGAAGAAACAAGCCTCGATCCTGGAATTCAAGTCCAGAAATTTGGAGAGGTCCAGCCCCAACCTAGAGCCCATTCGGGGTCTCCAACGGATTTTGCACCTCCTTTGCAGGGGGCAAACATCCGTCATCAAGCAGAAGCAAGTCAGCGCAACTATGTCTCCGACGATGACGGTAACGATGCAGGCATGCAACATCAAGACGTCCTACGTCATCATCCTCCGTCTGCTCTTCAGCTCCAAGTCATGCAAATGGGTGAACACATGGCGCAAATCACCCGACTAATGGAGAAGAAGGATTGTCACATCAACACCTTACTTCAAAGGCTAAGTGCGAGGGATGCTACAATATTCAGTCAACCTCCTACTTCTCCAGTAGCCGCTCCAGCTCCGTCTCCAACTCCCGCTCCTGCAGAAGTTGGCCCGACAATGCTAGTAACTACTCCTGTACTTTCCTTGGCTCCCGTGCCAGTCTCGGTGGCCACGCAACCTTCGATGGCAGCAACGATGAATGCTTAGCAAATACAAGCACTGGTGGCTGACATGATGCGTTCCCACGGCGGCAGCCTACCTCTGATTACGGCGGTATATTCAAAGCCTTACACCACAAGGATCCAACAGCTGCGCTTCCCTACCGGGTTCCAACCGCCAAAGTTCCAGCACTTCGACGGGAAGGGCAATCCAAGACAATATATTGCCCATTTTGTTAAAACTTGCAATAACGCCGGCACATATGGCGATGAGATGGTGAAGCAGTTCGTTTGCACCCTCAATGGTAATGCTTTTGACTGGTATGTTGATCTTCCTCCAGGATCCATTGACAGCTGGGATCAGATGGAGAGGGAATTCCTTAACCGCTTCTACAGCACTCGGCGCATCGTTAGCATGACCGAGCTTACTGCCATCAAGCAAAGGAAGGACGAATCAGTAATCGACTACATCGATCGATGGAGGAATCTCGCCCTAAATTCACGAGACCGCTTGTCTGAAGACTCGGCTATCGAGATGTGTACCCAAGGCATGCACTGGGGCTTACTCTACATCCTCAAGGGGATCAAGCCTCGGTCCTTCAAAGAACTCACAACTCGAGCTCACGACATGGAGCTCAGCTTAGCAAATCACGGGGACTCAAAGGCCAAAGACTTCCTGAAGATGGAAAAGAAAGACAAACCACCGGCACCCAAACCAAAGCAAGTTAACATCGCTGACATCGCCTCGGCCTCCAAGCCACTCAAAATCAGTGGTAAGTCGGATCAAGAAAAAGGAGCTGCCATACCACCGCCTCCACCCCAAAGACAGTCGAGGATGACTCTTGAAGAGATTGAGGCCAAAGAGTATCCCTTTCCAGACTTGGAAGTCTCCTCCATGTTCAATCAGCTGCTACAAGAGAAGATGATCGAGCTTCCTCCTTCAAAAAGGCCCGAACAGATGCATCGTGTCAACAATCCACTCTTCTGCAAATACCATCGAGTGGTTAGCCATCCTATCGAGAAATGTTTCGTCTTTAAAGAAAAGATTATGACGCTCGCAAAGCAAGGAAAAATTGAGATCGACTCCGGTGATGTCGCAACAGCAAACATTACGTCCATCACCTTCGGTTCATTTCAGCCAGTACTCATTACTACACACCAGAAAAGGCCCAAGTTGCACATAAATCGCCAGAGACCAATTACGAAGTTAGCTCCATATCGGAAAGTCTCAAGGCGATGATGGCACGCTCCTACACTCGCTGAGGAAGAAACGTCACAACCCTGGGGGCAACCGTCGTCTACATCGGTATCTCGCCCGAACAAAGTCATGTCCCAACAAATTCTTCAAACAAGGTACGAACAAGGAGACCCGGAGGTCGGTCTGTTAGGCCAGCCCTTAGGTAAATTCGACTACTACGTCCTCTACTCCAAACCTTCGCCTGTCTCAATAGAAGAAATCAAACCCACCAGCTAGGAGTCAGAAGGCGAGCCACCAAGGTCCCCAGAGGAGCAGGTCTCCCTGACCCATGAAGAACCTACAGCTGTCACTCCAGACCTTCACCTTGGTGAGGGAGAATCCACTGATGAAGACACATGGGTCATGCTGCCTCGCAGGCGAAGGCCATGGACGACTAGGAGTCGCAAGCTAGATCGGGTGACAAGAAAGCTTCTTGAACAAAAAACTTACAAAACGAAAAGTAAGGCTCCAGAAAGGAAGACATTCAAAGTACCGCCAGCAGATCCAGATGATCTCCTCCTACAAAACCCTCCAGAACCAGCAACGTTGCAAGAGTTCTTCCCCGATTACTTCCTCCCAGCTCAACAACAGCACAAAGCTTCTTGTTGCATGGTTGAAATCCATATGACACCGAAAGAAGGAGACAAGATCGAGTCTCCTAAAGAGAGCAATACCGACGACGAGGAGGATAATTCCGACAAAGACAGTGCTGCTGCCCATGATGAGGCAATCTTACACTTGCCACTCATAGAAGCACTACACCTCCCAAAGAAGGCTCGCCTAGCAATGGCCGAGGCTTTGGCAGATCCAGACAGCTACAAAAGAAAGAAGAAAGACGTCAAGAAAGCCGAGACTATTATCTCCTGCAACGCAGCGATAACTTTTTCAGACAAAGATCTGCAGCTCAGGGCACGACTGCAGAATCGACCTGTCTATGTCTTGGGATACATCAACAAGAAGCCGGTAAATCGAATCCTGTTGGATTGCAGCTTCGCCGTCAACATCATGCCCATCCAAACAATGCGACAGCTCGATATTACCACCTACCAGCTCTCACAAAGCCAGCTGGTCATTCAAGGGTTCAACCAAGGCGGACAGTCCACCGTAGGAATCATCCGTCTAAAACTCTCTATCAGCCAGCTTGACACGATAGTTCTCTTCCATGTCATCGACTGTCAAACATTATATCGCCTTTTGCTAAGAAGACCGTGGCTACATGAAAACGGTGTCGTAGTCTCCACCTGGCACCAATGCCTCAAGTACTATGAGGAAGGTCTGGAGAAGTGCATCACTGCAGACGACAAGCCATTCAATGAGGCCGAAGCGCACCTCGCTGATGCCAAATTTTACCAAGCAAAGGACCTTGTTGCAGAAGTCCTTCCAGCTAAAGCTCCTCGAACTCAGAAAGTTAAAACGATGGAGCAAGGTGAAACTCCGCCAACTCCAAATCCAGTGCCACCATCCAAGGCAATACACGAAGTCAAGGAAGTGCTACTACCAAAACGAAGAATGCGCATCAGCTCCAAGCCAAGACCCACACAACATACTCCGTTGCCCGTCCGAGCTACGACAGTCTTGCGCCTCACGCCTCAGTGGCTTCGCAAAGATGAACGATCATCTTTTGCCTCGCCAAAAGAGATGGTCCAGCCGCTATCGGAGGCTAATGTCATCACTCTGCAGGAGATGACACTGCCACTACCCAGCCTGATGCAAGCTTCAAATCCACCGATACCCGTTGGTTCCTTCGAATCCAGTCAACTCACATTCAAACCAAAAGGAAGTTGGAGGCAAAATGCCACCAAGCTGCTATTCAAAGCCGGCTACAACGAGGACAGTGCCGCACATATGAGTACACTCCCACCAGCTCCAATACCACACGGGATGACCAAGACTCAAGCCCATTTACTCCAAAGCGGCGAGCAGATCCCACCAAATCGGCAAGGCATCGGCTCTCGTCAAACCCTGATGGTCATCAAGATCACAGGAGAAAAGACCTTCACCTCTAATTACATTGAGGTAAAATTGGTAGATGAAGTAGAAGAGGGATCGTCAGCCTCTGACGCACGCTCTACCAATGTCGTTCATCCCAACACCAAGTTCGCCAAAGGAAGATGATATCGAGCTCGACGTTGGACCATACCCTGTGGGGGGAAATTTCCGAGCCGCCTTGATCGGGAACCCCCACCCCACAGCCTTGATTGAATTGGATTGTTTGTAGAGTTAGAGAGATGTGAGAATAGATAGAGAGAGTAAAGGGCGATGACACAAGGGTTGGTGACGGAGTTCGGTCTTACGACCTACGTCTCCGGGCGAGAGGTGCCACCTGATCTTCACTATAATATGAGTATGGAGGGTTGAGCGTTCTCTCGACAGGCCGAGAGAAGCTTCTTACAATGTGTTTACACGGAGCAATTAGAAGAGAAACAAGGAGAGGAGAATGGAGCTCTAGCACTTGCTCTGGAATCCTCCTCCTCTGATGGAATGACCAACCCCCTTCCTGGATGCCTTGGGGGTCCTTTTGTAGCGTAGGCACGTGCCCGATATGGCAATGATGACGTGGCGATGATGACGTGGCACTGGTTCTGGGCCTCCTTGCTGGGCCCTTATTGGGTCGTTGTTCGGGCCCAATAAGGGGTAGGGCTTGATCTGCGAGCCTCGTAGAGTGGGCCCATGTGAGCCCAGGCGGGCTTACCCATTTGGGCCGTTGCGCGGGCCCATGGTGCTCTGATCTGGTCCGGTATAATTTTTACACCCACAGTTACCCCCTCCCAGTCGGGTCAGGACCCCCTGGGTCGGCTGGGATTCCAAGGTGCAAACGCTTTAGGATCCTGACGCGGTTGGCGAGGGTTGTCGGTGCCGCGGTTCGTATTAGCAGAGCCTTCTTCCGCCGATACCGAGACCCTTTTTGGCGCGAGCCAAAAAGTCTCGGTTTTGCGAGGGGGTGTTTCTGAAAAAACAGTGCGTTTTTCGACCGAGTGGATACCGAGAGGGTACCGAGTGCATACCGAGTGGGTACCGAGAGCATACCGAGTGGTTACCGAGACCCTTTTGGTGCAAGCCAAAAAGTCTCGGTTTTGCATGGGGGTGTTTCCGAAAAGGCAGTGCGTTTTTCGACCGAGTGGATACCGAGAGGGTACCGAGTGCATACCGAGTGGGTACCGAGAGCATACCGAGTGGTTACCGAGAGGGTACCGAGACCCTTTTGGTGAGAGAACAGTTTTTTCTCTTCTTCCTTTTTTTCTTTCTCTCTTTCCTTTCTTTGCTTCTCTCTTTCCTTTCTGCTGTATGCATGAGAACGGGGGCACAACAAGAGGGGCGCGGGATTGGTGCCCGAGTGGGAGCCGGCCTCTCTTTTTTTTTTTTTTTTTATTTTGTCTTGCTAGCTGTACACAGGAGCCGGCCCTCTCTTTCCTTTCTCTCTCTCTCTTTCCTTTTTCTCTCTCTCTGTTTCTGTTTCTTCTCCTCCATGGGTCGCGTGGGCTCGGGTTACAGCTGCAGCGATCGGACGCCATTGTGGGTGCAGCAGCGGTGGCTGGGCACAGGCGGGGGTCGACTGGCGCGCGGAGAGGTGGGCTGGCGCAGGCTCAGCGGTGGTGGCCGGCTGGCGCAGCGCAGACGCTGGCGGGGTGCTGCCGGCGACGGACGAAGGCGGTGCGGAGGCGGTGGTCGGCGTGCGACTCCGGGCGCAGGGCGCGGCGGCAGGGGTCAGCGGCTTCGGGCGCGGGCCCCGGCCGGGTCGGAGAAGGAAGTGGGTGCTGGACGGCGGGTTCCCCCTTCTCTGCCTCTTTTCCTCTGGTTTCTTCTCTTTCTATCTGCCTTCACTTCCTCACTTGGATGGACCCCATCGTCTCCATCCCGGCAGCGAAGGCCCTGAAGAACCAGGCCTTGTCTCTCCCCATCGTCTCCATCCTGGCAGCGAAGGCCCTGAAGAACCAGGCCTTGTCTCTCCCCATCGATCGCCTCAACCAGCGGCCTCGTCCTCAGGTCCGCAAAGATAGCCTGGTCCATGGCCAGCAAGCCCATCTAGCCTCCATGTTCCCGTAGTACACGTGGTCGAACGAGAAAGGCATCACGATGTTGAACGGCGCCATCACGTCGGTGTTGCCGCCGGAGTGTACATGTGGGAACAACATCCGGAGGGCCTTGAGGAGCCGCGAGTCCATCAGCGGGTCAGGCTTCCCGGTGCCCCGGCAGTCGTAGAGTCGGCTCATGAGCTGGTCGCAGTGGGAGAAGGATGCGCATGGAAACCGTTGTCATGCGAGGAGGGACACCCGGGTGTGGTTCGTTGGCCCCCTCGGGGTTGGCTTGGGCTGCTGCGAAGAGGACATGCGGGGTTGCCTCGAGTCGCTGTGAGACAGCACGCACGGAGGGGTCGCCTCGGTCCGCTGCGAGACGGAGTGCGCGGCAGGGGAGGACGAGTTAGGTTCGTTATCATCGCCGTGTGACGAATTACATGAGGAGAATGCGCGGGAGGGTGTTTGGTTCATTCGACCCCCTATTCCCATTCTGATCAGTTGCCGCCAAGAGCACGTACGCGTGGGCCGGGAGAGGTGCGAGTTCTTCTTTCATACCCGGTGCATGACATGCTACGAGTTGGGCGCGTAACGAACCAAATTGAGGGCGTGAGCGCATCCGTCATTACCGTGTAATTATTCTGATGCTAGTCTTCGAACAAAATGAACTCGAAAACTTTCAACCGTCGTAGTTTTTCATACGTGAGCCGGATCAATGCGTATAATATGCCGTTGCGTTGGCGCTGAAAAACTGGTTAAAGTGGACGTAAAGCGTCGGGCACCTTTGCGTGTAGTATTTCCAATGCATGTCTTCGTGGAAAAAGACCTTGAAACCTTCTGATAGTCATAACTTTTCATACGCATGTCGGATGAATGCGTATAAGGTGCCATTGTGTAGGCATCGAAAAAATGGTCAAAGTGGACGTGAAACATTGTTCGCCTTGACGTGTAACTTTTCTGGTATTCACCTTTATAGAGAGATGACTCTTGAGAACGCGCCGGCCAGGTTTTAGGCTAGCGTCTTAAAGATGTCTCGGCACGCGATAACTCATCCGTTCTGTCCGGCACCCAACTGCACCTAGTTACTGTGTTCACTAGGGACTGCAGTCGGGCCCCAGTGATGACGCAATGGTTACCGCGTGCTCACCCCTGATGAGAAAGGGGATTTTTTTTTTTTTTTTGTGAAGTTTGTACAAGCAAATCAATAGGTTTGGATGAGATGCTATCGTATCGACCCAATGGAAGATAGCTCCTCATCTTTCAGTGATCATTGTGTGTGGGCGCCACTTGAATCGGATTGACTAATAGGTTTGGATGACGCCGAGCACCCCTCCTCTCAGTTTTCTGACGAAACCGAGGGGTGTGCTGCTGATGGTATGCCGTCACCCCTTCCCCACTCGGTTTTTGTACGAAACCGAGGGAGGGTTGCTTGTTGACGCCGACACACACCCCCTCTCGATTTTCTGACAAAACCGAGGGGTGTGCTGATGGTGTGCCGTCACCCCCTCCCCACTCGGTTTTTGTGCGAAACCGAGGGGGAGTTGCTTGTTGATGCCGACACACACCCCCTCTCGGTTTTTTTTGACGAAACCGAGGGGTGTGCTGCTGATGGTGTGCCATCACCCCTTCTCCACTCGGTTTTTGTACGAAATCGAGGGGGGGTTGCTTGTTGATGCCGACACACACCCCCTCTCGGTTTTCTGACGAAATCGAGGGGTGTGCTGCTGATGGTGTGCCGTCACCCCTTCCCCACTCGGTTTTTGTGCGAAACCAAGGGAGGGTTGCTTGTTGATGCCGATACACACCCCCTCTCGGTTTTCTGACAAAACCGAGGGGTGTGCTGATGGTGTGCCGTCACCCCCTCCCCACTCGGTTTTTGTGCGAAACTGAGGGAGAGTTGCTCGTTGATGCCGACACACACCCCCTCTCAGTTTTCTAACGAAACCGAGGGGTGGGCTGCTTGTTGATGCCGACACACACCCCCTCTCGGTTTTCTGACGAAACCGAGGGGTGGGCTGCTTGTTGATGCCGACACACACCCCCTCTCGGTTTTCTGACGAAACCGAGGGGTGGGCTGCTTGTTGATGCCGACACACCCCCCCCCCCTCTCAGTTTTCTGACGAAACCGAGGGGTAGGCTGCTTGTTGATGCCGACACACACCCCCTCTCGGTTTTCTAACGAAACCGAGGGGTGGGCTGCTTGTTGATGCCGACACACACCCCCTCTTGGCTTTCTGACGAAACCGAGGGGTGGGCTGCTTGTTGATGCCGACACACCCCCCCTCTCGGTTTTCTAACGAAACCGAGGGGTGGGCTGCTTGTTGATGCCGACACCCCATTATTGGGGCTGCTAGAAGAGGCCAAAAAGTGTCGGTATTGAAAATAGTGTGTTTTTCGAATTTCAGCCCCATTCGAAACCGACACTTTTTCGGTAAAACGCTGGTGCGCGGGGATGTCGGCGAGGGGCAATGCTATATTCGAGGGGGTATCTTAGAGATAATCTAGGATGACATTGCATGATGGCCAGCCGGTCTTCACCCAATGTATTACCGCACCTGGTTACTGTATTCACCAGGTACTACGGTCACGTGAAGGTGTTGACTTGGCCAGGATCAAGGAAGCACCATTTTATCCCGTGTTACCCACCGTCGACTGCACCAGTGTGGAGACACACACTGACAGAGTCAGACCAACCACCCCCTGACCGATTTGGAACCGTTAGTCGTCGTAAAAAGGTGATGGCCAGTGACAATCTGATGCTTGGACCTGAGTAACAAGACTAAGCCTGAACTTTTGATCGAATACCAATATGTCGGCAACGACGTCTCGGACTTTATCTTTGTGCGTCAAGGGTAGGGCCTTGGGATTATAGAATGCCGAGGTGTTGGTCGCCTCGGACTTTGTCTTCGAGTGCCAAGGGCTGGGCCTTAGGCTTGTAGAGTGCCGATGCGTTGGTCGCCTCGGACTTTGTCTCCGAATGCCAAGGGATGAGCCTTGGGCTTGTAGAGTGCCAAGGCGTTGGTCACCTCGAACTTTGTCTTCAAGTGCCAAGGGCTGGGCCTTGGGCTTGTAGAGTGCCGAGGCACTGGTCGCCTCGGACTTTGTCTGCGAGTGCCAAGGGCTGGGCCTTGGGCTTGTAGAGTGCCGAGGCACTGGTCGCCTCGGAATTTGTCTTCGAGTGCCAAGGGCTGGGCCTTGGGCTTGTAGAGTGCCGAGGCATTGGTCACCTCGGACTTTGTTTTCGAGTGCCAAGGGCTGGGCCTTGGGCTTGTAGGGTGCCGAGGCATTGGTCACCTCGGACTTTGTTTTCAAGTGCCAAGGGCTGGGCCTTGGGCTTGTAGAGTGCCGAGGCATTGGTCACCTCGGACTTTGTTTTCGAGTGCCAAGGGCTGGGCCTTGGGCTTGTAGAGTGCCGAGGCATTGGTCACCTCGGACTTTGTTTTCAAGTGTCAAGGGCTGGGCCTTGGGCTTGTAGAGTGTCGAGGCACTGGTCGCCTCGGACTTTGTCTTCGAGTGCCAAGGGCTGGGCCTTGGGCTTGTAGAGTGCCGAGGCACTGGTCGCCTCGGACTTTGTCTTCGAGTGCCAAGGGCTGGGCCTTGGGCTTGTAGAGTGCCGAGGCGCTGGTCGCCTCAGACTTGGTCTTCGAGTGCCAAGGGCTAGGCCTTGGGCTTGTAGAGTACCGAGGCATTGGTCGCCTCGGACTTTGTCTTCGGGTGCCAAGGGCTGGGCCTTGGGCTTGTAGAGTGCCGAGGCGTTAGTCGCCTCGGACTTCGTGTTCGAATGCCAAGGGCTGGGCCTTGGGTTTGTAGAGTACCGAGGCATTGGCCGCCTCGGACTTTGTCTTCGAATGCCAAGGGCTAGGCCTTGGGCTTGTAGAGTGCCGAGGCATTGGTTGCCTCGGACTTCGTGTTCGAATGCCAAGGGCTGGGCCTTGGGCTTGTAGAGTACCGAGGCATTGGCCGCCTCGGACTTTGTCTTCGAATGCCAAGGGCTAGGCCTTGGGCTTGTAGAGTGCCGAGGCATTGGTCGCCTCGGACTTTGTCTTCGAATGCCAAGGCCTATGCCTTGGGCTTGTAGAGTGCCGAGGCATTGGTCGCCTCGGACTTTGTCTTCGAATGCCAAGGGCTGGGCCTTGGGCTTGTAGAGTGCCGAGGCGTTGGTCGCCTCGGACTTTGTCTTCGAATGCCAAGGGCTGGGCCTTGGGCTCGTAGAGTGCCGAGGCATTGGCCGCCTCGGACTTTGTCTACGGGTGCCAAGGACCGGGCCTTGGGCTTGTAGAGTGCTGAGGCATTGGTCGCCTCGGACTTTGTATTCGAGTGTCAAGGATGTCTCCTTGAACTTGGTGCATGTCAAAGCGACGACGCCTGCCTTGGACTTATTCTCATTGCCTCGGATAAGTATAGTTAATAGTTTAGCTTGACCTGGATTGTCAGGAGCATTTTTATCTGACTTTCACCTTGAAAGGGCGTAGCCGAATTGCCTTCGAGCTTCCGACTTGAATGGGTGGAATCGAAGGTCTTTGGTTGACCTGGGTTACCAGGAGCTTTTTATCGGACTTTAGCCTCGAGAGGGCGTAGCCGAATTGCCTTCGAGCTTCCGACTTGAATGGGCGGAATCGAAGGTCTTTGGTTGACCTGGGTTGCCAGGAGCCTTTTTATCGATCTTTAGCCTCGAGAGGGCGTAGCCGAATTGCCTTCGAGCTTCCGACTTGAACGGGCGGAATCGAAGGTCTTTGGTTGACCTAGGTTGCCAAGAGCCTTTTTATCGGACTTTAGCCTCGAGAGGGCGTAGCCGACTTACCTTCGAGCTTCCGACTTGAATGGGCGGAATCGAAGGTCTTTGGTTGACCTGGGTTGCCAGGAGCCTTTTTATCGGGCTTTAGC
The DNA here is from genome assembly GCA_947650365.1 of Chamaelirium japonicum. Classification (NCBI taxonomy): domain Eukaryota; kingdom Viridiplantae; phylum Streptophyta; class Magnoliopsida; order Liliales; family Melanthiaceae; genus Chamaelirium; species Chamaelirium japonicum. The sequence continues at coordinate 105,100,869 of OX393549.1, forward strand.
CTCGAGAGGGCGTAGCCGAATTGCCTTCGAGCTTCCGACTTGAATGGGCGGAATCGAAGGTCTTTAGTTGACCTGGGTTGCCATGAGCCTTTTTATCGGACTTTAGCCTCGAGAGGGCGTAGCCGAATTGCCTTCGAGCTTCCGACTTGAATGGGCGGAATCGAAGGTCTTTGGTTGACCTGGGTTGCCAGGAGCCTTTTTGTCGGACTTTAGCCTCGAGAGGGCGTAACCGAATTGCCTTCGAGCTTCCGACTTGAATGGGCGGAATCAAAGGTCTTTGATTGACCTGGGTTGCCAGGAGCCTTTTTATCGGACTTTAGCCTCGAGAGGGCGTAGCCGAATGGCCTTCGAGCTTCCGACCTGAATGGGCAGAATCGAAGGTCTTTGGTTGGTCTTCATCAGCAGTTGGAGAGTTGTGGGCCACAACCCCCGCTCTTCCAGCAACCTTCTTTAGGGAATCCTTCTCTTGCTCGAGGGCTGCGTTCCTCTTGAGAAGGTTCAACAGCTGGAGATCAGCAGCCGAAATTTCGTATGTAGTTAGATCGTTGTCCCCTTGGGTGGCGTGCTCTTTGCCAGATTGTTGCCTCGGGAATGGTGGGTCCTGCCGATTGCTGTGGCTTCCCGGATGACTTCCTTGTGGCCCCAGTCGCTTATAAATATTTCTTCGATTGGTTGCAACCGAGACTTCTTGTTCTTCTTCGATTAGCACGTCGATTGTCCGATCAGCACCCGCCTTTGGTGGGTTGGTGCTGGCCTTTACCATCGAGCGTGTTGATGTCGGCGTGATGAAGGCATTGAGGTTGATTTGGAGGAGGACTTGTGGCTCGTCACCACAAGCTGAATAGGAGTCGGTAGAGGTGTGGGTAAGACCTCTATCGATATCCCACAGACGGCGCAAAAGATTGTGGGGGGAAATTTCCGAGCCGCCTTGATCGGGAACCCCCACCCCACAGCCTTGATTGAATTGGATTGTTTGTAGAGTTAGAGAGATGTGAGAATAGATAGAGAGAGTAAAGGGCGATGACACAAGGGTTGGTGATGGAGTTCGGTCTTACGACCTACGTCTCCGGGCGAGAGGTGCCACCTGATCTTCACTATAATATGAGTATGGAGGGTTGAGCGTTCTCTCGACAGGCCGAGAGAAGCTTCTTACAATGTGTTTGCACGGAGCAATTAGAAGAGAAACAAGGAGAGGAGAATGGAGCTCTAGCACTTGCTCTGGAATCCTCCTCCTCTGATGGAATGACCAACCCCCTTCCTGGATGCCTTGGGGGTCCTTTTGTAGCGTAGGCACGTGCCCGATATGGCAATGATGACGTGGCGATGATGACGTGGCACTGGTTCTGGGCCTCCTTGCTGGGCCCTTATTGGGCCGTTGTTCGGGCCCAATAAGGGGTAGGGCTTGATCTGCGAGCCTCATAGAGTGGGCCCATGTGAGCCCAGGCGGGCTTACCCATTTGGGCCGTTGCGCGGGCCCATGCTGCTCTGATCTGGTCCGGTACAATTTTTGCACCCACATACCCCAGAAGCAAAAGAAGAACATCAAAAACCAGTCAAGTCAAAATCCTATATCAGTATTCAAAAGACTTGGGCCAATCAGACGAGTAAAGCGAAGGTCAGTATTCGACCGTTTGGGAAAGCCACCTACTGAGGTGAGAAATAGCGTTCCTACCCTCCCACCCATATCATTCTTCAATACTGACGACTACACCGATATCATTCTGGTATCTGTTAATCACATCATAATTACCGACACTTCTACTTCGGACGACAAGTTACTAGACGCTCCGCCCGTCCTCAAAGAAGGGGGGCAATCGACCGTCGATGATCTGAAGGAAATCAACTTGGATACGCAGGAGGATCCTCGACCTACATTCGTAAGTGCACTCCTGACTCCAGAAGAGGAGGCTGCATACATCAAGCTACTCCAAGAATACAGAGATGTCTTTGCATGGTCCTACAAGGAAATGCCGGGACTTGACCCCAAGATTGCAGTACACCAGCTTGCTGTCAGACACGGAGCTAGCACCATTAAGCAAGGACAAAGACGCTACCGGCCAGAACTAATACCGCAAATAGAAGGCGAAATCAACAAGCTCATTGAAGCTGGCTTTATCCGAGAAGTTAAATATCCAACGTGGATCTCCAGTGTGGTCTCAGTCAAGAAGAAGAACAGCCAAATCAGAGTATGCGTGGACTTCAGGGATTTGAACAATGCATGTCCCAAGGATGACTTCCCATTGCCAATCACAGAGTTGATGGTAGACGCGACAACCGGCCATGAAGCACTAACCTTCATGGATGGATCCTCAGGCTACAACCAGATCCGGATGGCACCCAAAGATGAAGAACTTACGGCATTCCGTACGCCAAAAGGAATCTACTGCTACAAAGTCATGCCTTTCGGCTTGAAAAATACAGGAGCTACTTACCAACGAGCCATACAAAATTTTTTTGACGATATCCTTCATCAGAATGTGGAATGCTACGTTGACGATCTCGTGGTAAAATCAAAACAAAAGTCAGTGCACCTTCAAGACCTCGAGCTGATCTTCAAACGGCTTCGAAGGTACCAGCTCCGCATGAACCCGCTTAAATGCACATTTGGAGCCTCCTCGGGTAAGTTTCTCGGCTTTGTCGTACGACATCGAGGCATTGAGATAGATCAATCCAAAATAGATGCTATTCTCAATATGCCAATTCTAAAAACAGTGCGAGACCTCAGAGGTCTCTAGGGCCATCTAGCATATATCAGGAGGTTTATCGCCAACTTAGCTGGAAAATGTAGACCCTTCAGTCGCCTCATGAAGAAAGGAGCACCATTCAAGTGGGATGAAGCTTGTCAGGAAGCCCTCCAAAACATCAGGAATTACTTACTCAAGCCTCCAGTTCTAACAGCACCAGTTTAAGGAAAGCCATTGGTCCTCTATATCAGCGCCCAGGAGCAGTCCTTGGGGGCACTCCTGGCTCAAGACAACAAGCTAGGCAAAGAAACAGCATGTTACTATTTGAGTCGAACTCTCATTGGTGCGGAGCTAAACTACTCCCCAATTGAGAAGGTCTGCCTAGCGCTCGTCTTTGGCACAAAGAAGCTGCGACACTACATGTTAGCTCACACCATCAGACTTATCTCAAAAGCCGACCCACTCAAATATATCATGTCGAAACCAGTGCTGTCCGGATGCTTGGCTAAGTGAGTTTTGCTCCTCCTCGAGTTCGACATCACCTTTGTCCCTCGGAAAGCGATCAAAGGTCAAGCTCTTGCGGACTTCCTGGCAGAATACCCCCTTCCAGCAGAATGAGAACTATCGGAAGACCTCCCAGACGAAGAAGTGTTCTGCATCGATATCGCCCCTTCTTGGAAAATGTTTTTCGATGGCGCGGCAAGGCAAGACGTGGCAGGAGCAGGAGTTATCTTCGTCACGCCAAACGACGAAATACTCCCTTTCTCATTTCTACTATCAGAACCATGCTCCAACAACAGGGCGGAATATCAAGCCTTGATTATTGGCCTCGAACTCGCCAATGATATGAAACTTCAAAGGCTCGAAATTTTCGGCGACTCTCAACTTGTCATTCAGCAAATATTGGGGGCATACGAAGTTAACAAAGAAGACCTCATGCCGTTACATCTGCGAGCTCTAAAACTCCTTGGTACGCTCAAAACTGCTTCAATCCGGCATGTCCCCAGAAACCTTAATCAGCAAGCTGATGCGCTCGCAAATTTAGCGGCTACACTTCCATTCCCAAAAAAAAGTCAACTCATCATCCCTATCTCCAAGAGGATGGTGATCACTGAGGAGGATATCCCTATGGGAATCCTAGACCAAGTCAATGCAGTACACGTTCTCGTGACCGACGAGCTAGATTGGAGACAACCATTCATAGACTTTCTTGTCCACGGGAAGCTCCCTGAAGATCCAAAGCGTAAAGTCGATATTCATCGGCGGTCTCTGAAATTCTTCCACTTCAACAACGAGTTGTACCGTCGAAGCTATGATGGTACGCTCCTGAGGTGTCTTGCAAAAGAAGAAGCGGAAACAGCACTAGAAGAAGTCCATGCCGGGATTTGCGGCTCACATCAGTCCGGTCCAAAGCTTCACTTCTGTATCAGGCGGATGGGATATTACTGGCCCACTATGATCAAGGACTCCCTCGAGTTTGCAAAAAGATACCACGCTTGCCAGTTGCATGGCGACTACATCCGTCAGTCTCCGGAACCTCTGCATCCAACCATCGCGTCATGACCCTTCGATGGATGGGGACTCGACATTGTCGGTCCGCTACCCAAGTCATCCAAGCAGCATCTTTATATCCTAGGGGCAACAGATTACTTCTCCAAGTGGGCTGAGGCAGTACCATTGCGAGAAGTTACCAGGCACTCTGTCATCAATATCATCCGGAACGATATCATCTTCCGGTACGGCATCCCTCGCTATATCGTCACGGACAATGGGAAGCAATTCAAGAATGCCGTTGTCAGCCAGTTTTGTGCCAAGTTCGATATCAAGCAAAGGTGTTCAACCATGTACAACGCATCGGCCAACGGTCTAGCAGAAGCTTTCAACAAGACTCTCTACAAGCTTTTGGAGAAAGTCGTCTCAAAGTCAAAGAAAGACTGGCACGAATGCATGGCCGAAGCGTTATGGGCATATCGCACCTCTTTTCGCACACCAACACAAGCAACTCCGTACTCACTGGTATATGGAGTAGAAGCTGTCCTCCCGTTTGAGCTCTAGATCCCGTCACTCAGGATAGCCATCTAAGAAGGCCTCGTCAACGGCGACAATGCTCAACTTCGCCTAGCAGAATTGGAAGCACTGGATGAAAAGCGCCTCGAAGCCCAGCAACGCTTGGAATGCTATCAAGCCAGGCTAATGCGAGCCTTCAATAAAAGAATTCGCCCTCGATCCTTCCAAATAGGAGAATTGGTGCTGGCAGTTAAACGCCCCATCATTCTCTTGCATCGAGGAGGAAAGAAGTTCAACGCCAAGTGGGATGGACCACACGCTGTCAAAGAGGTCTACTCCAATGGTGCATATTTTCTCACCACGCCAGAAGGGCTTACACTCGGCCCTATCAATGGCAAGTACCTCAAAAGGTACTACGCCTGAAAGCAGGGCTACACTCCTTGCAAAAAAAAAGGAACTACGTGTGACTAAATCCCTCTCAGTAGGGTACGTAGACAGCCTGTAAAGGTTCAGTCCAAAAAAAAAAAAAAAAAGACAACAACCAGACACCGTCGTTCCAGAAGATAAGTCCAGAAGATACATGCATAATATTGAGATATCATCAAACGAAGAAAAGCAAAACTACGAGTCTATCCAATAGAAATAACAAGAAAGAAAAGGAAAGGCAACACCGCTAGTAAAGCGAATTAAACTCTTTAAGACGTTGGAGCAGCTCGCCGCCAGTGACCTCCATCCGCTGCAGCTCCGAGGACCGAGAAGCTATCCGCTCCTGATGCGTCGCCAGCTCAACACGTTGCTTCGCAAGATCTGCTCCAAAAGATTTCTCAATCGTCTCAGCCTTCTCAAAAGATGCGTGAGCAGCCTCCAGCTTCTTCCGAGCCCGAACAAGGCTCGCGGTGGCAAGTGTATGCTGCTCCTCCAGTCGACGCTCCTCGTCCTTGGCCTTTGCTAGTATCAGGGGAAGGTCATCTTCCATCAAAGCCCATTTCAAGCGATGAGCTTCACTGTCCACCAAGAAAGCACGCATGCGCTCCGCAAACAAAGAGCCATCTACTTGAAAAGCCGCCAGACTCTCGCAAAACTCGGGTCCCTCAAGGACCCACCAGCCAGTCAAAGCATCAAGACCATCCTCTTGAAAAGGTGCGAGCATTGCTTGGATATACTTCCGACAACTCTCTAAAAGAAGTGCAGAAAGAAGGCCCCGCGAGCTACACTTTCGCTTGTCGGCCCCCGAGTGCACGGACGAGGCAGGCTCCTGTCCCAAAGACTCAAGTGTGGGAATCGCTTCCTGAACCATCGCTGTGCTTACAGTCAGCGGCACCACCAGAACCGAAGGAGAAGCTACCGGCAAAACACCCCAAGCTACCGGCAAAACACCCGAAGCTACCGGCAAAACACCCGAAGCTATCGGCGAAACACCCGAAGCTACCGGTGAAACACCCGACGGAACAACTGCAGAAGTAATCTCTGCCAGACTACCAGGCCTAACTAGAGGAGTCCGTTCTCTCCCTACACTGGAGACCTCATCCTCCTCCCCAAAGCCCAACTACTCCATGTCAATATCATCCAGGTTGACAGCACCGCTGGCAAAATCTTCCCCACACGCTCCCAAAAGCTCCAAGTTATCCCAGGGTACATCCAGCCCGCCACTCTCGATCAACGCCACTCTGATGGGAGAGCATTCATGCCTAACCCCATTGGGGGCAGACTCGCAATCCATCCAGTAGAACCTACCAAAATGAGAGTTAGACAACTCATCCAACGAAATGAAAATATAAGCAAAGAAATCCATGAGCAACTAGAGATGGGATATACCTGCGGCATCTGATGAAGCTACCCCAGAAAGAGGGATTACCACATCGGCAAAAAGCCCCGGCTCTCCCTCTCGAGCTGGCTCTGCCTCACTAGTGCCATCCAAAGCTGCCTCACACAAGAAATCCAACTTCCTTCTCTTGGGAGAAACACATCCACTCCAAGAAGTCAGGGTCTCAGGAAGACTCTGAACCTTAGTAGACGAAGCCATCTCAACCTCTTGCATAGAAGGAGAAGCCCGGGAAGTACTCTCTCGATGACCGCGAGACCTCTCCGATCGTCGTTCCTCGGACCAAAGATGGCGATCCTCTGACCCCACCGAAGGGTCAAAAGAAAAGTCAACTCGCTCGCTACTAGCAAGGATATCCAGTGGAAAGCTAGCCAGGAAGAGAAGCACTGACTCATTGACCCAGCAGCGATACTCAGGAGTTGCAGCATCCTTTCCGCCCGGCTTAATCCCCGGTGAGAAAATACACCCAGTAAATCGATCATAAAGTGCTCCCCAAAGGCGGTAGGCTTCCTGGGAGTGTAACGTGACTGCATTTGTAAAGGAGTCCCCGGTAACTCTTGGCGGAAACCCTGCTGTCGAGCAAACCGATGAGGAAAATACCGTGCCACCTCCACCGCGTCCCCACGACGCCAAACGAGATACCCGGGCTTGCAACTTACCATACTCCAATACAAGTGCTCGGGCATGTCCGGTCCATCACATACCAAGGATCTTGTGGAAGATACAAGCACATTCTCCGATACGAAGTCGAAGTCGGAAGGGTCCATACGTCTCAAACACTCTCGAGCACTGGGCCTCGAGCGCTCCCATGCATAATAAGCATTCATCGCACCTCCTACACAAGGAAGGAAGGGCACTGAGGTCGAAGGTCCACACGCTGCAAAGATCTCCTTCGGAAAGTGGAGCCCAATCCAACCATAAAGGTAATACAGGGGGGAAAAGGACCTGGCTCTGCCTACTTCCCCTCTTGCATTATCCGCGCTCGATAGACTCCAGTATGTTCCACTAAGCCCTTGGTACAACGAGCAGAGGATCGTCGGTGCCAGGTTAAGAAATTCTCCGTTCACCATCCGAGCAGCCGCAAGAAAGGTCCCAGGGCGTATCACATCCCCATTCCAGGGCAGGGCAAAGCGGCAAAGGAAAAGCACCAACCCCGCCGACCAATAGACAGCCCGTCAAGCGTCGCTGTATTCCTCCAGCCCCAAAACCTCCTAGGGACGTTGCGCCCCCGCCATGGAGCACCATTCTTTCCTCAGAGATTCAATCGGCCGCCAGAAAGTGCCAGGTGCCGGTTTCTTCGACGATGCGTACCTCCACATCGGGTGACTCGAAGGGGGGACATGGCGATATTCTCCTCGAAACCAGAAGTCCACCCAAGCTGAGTGGAGTACTCGATCTGACTGCTCACGCGCTGCTATGATAGTGTATGCCTTAAAAAGCAAAAGACAGAAGCTAGGAGACTCGTCTGGATCCGTCAAGACCTCCAAAGAAGGAACCTCCTCCTGATAGTAGCTCCGAACTTCTGGACATCCAGAGATAATATGCACGTCACGAAGGGTGATTCCGATTTCACCAGCTCCGGTCAAAAAAGTGTTGGTCTCAGGGCACCACTGCTGTCAAAGAGCTCGGTACATACCGTCTGGTCGGCTGTACTCCCAACAAGCCGGCTCCACAAACCTTGCCAGGCACTCCATCCCTGGCTCTGCCTCCAACGCGCCAGACAGCTCTCTCATCCAATCCCGAAAACCTCCCAGATATGTGACACCTCCACGCGGTTGAATCTCCACACCCCATCGTGTATGACGGGAGCATATCTTCAAAGCAACAACGAAGACCGGAACCGATTCCTCGCCAGTATGGTGGAACGGCAATCCCAAACTCGATCGGACGATCTACCATAAAGATCCTTCGTCAGTGAGGATACGCTCGCCAAGCTTCAACACACGACAAGAGCCGTCGGCCACGCCATCTTCACGAACTCGCTCATGCGTCGAAAGCTGAAGTACTGATAGTCTGGCCTCCTGTCTCGGAACACGGTGGTAGAAGACCTGCGCAAAAGGGAAGCGAAGATGCGTACTCCCGTAGGAGACCGCATCGACGACCCAGCCAGAACTCGGAAAACTCTCATAACAATGAGACTGGAAAAAGAAGAAAGGGAAAACACAAGTCAGATGACAAGAAAAGTACACGTCAAATAGCGAAAAAAAAAATCAAGAGGGAGCCAAGGCTAAAAAAGCCGCAGCCCCCATGTGCCAAAAGAAAGAAACATGAGGGGGCCACGGCAAAAAGCCGCAGCCCCCTCTCTCCTATTAAAACCCGCAAGGGGGGGGGGGTGATGGCCTCGGCCAACCCGACCACCGCACGCCGCCGGGGCCACCCTGCCGCGCCAGCCACCGCGCCCGCCACGCCCCCCTGCCGCGCGCGCGCGCCGCAGCGCCGACCGCCGCGCCCGCCGCGCCCTGCGCGCACGCCGCCGCCGCTGCCGCCGCTGTTGCTGCTCCCGCACGCCGCGTACCCCCCTGTCACGTGCGCGCCCCGCAGCGCCGGCCGCCGCGCCCTGCACGCGAGCCGCCGTCGCTGCCGCTGCCGCCGCACCCTGCACGCGCGCTGCCATCGCTACCGCTGCCGCCGCTGCTGCTGCTCTCGCACGCCGCGCCCCCCCTACCGCACGCGTGCCCCGCAGCGCCGGCCGCCGCGCCCTCCTCGCGCGCCCCTTGCCGCGCCGCCGCTGCCGCCGCCGCTGCCGCTGCTGCTGCCGCTCCCGCGCGCGCAGTCCAGAACCAGGAAGAAGAAGAAGAAGAAGGAGGAGGAGGAGGAGGAGGACCACCTCGCCTGCGACCCTCTGCCCTCCGCGATCCGGCGATCTCCTCTCCTTCTCGAGCTCCATGGCGTGACCATCTTCATCCTCCGCGTCATCGTCGCAAAGCAAGAAACCCTACCGAGAGCTTTCGTCTCCAAGTCGCCAGAAACCTTCAACAATGAAGAGAAACGAAGAAACGGGAGTCCTTATAAAGACCTAATCCCACATGAATACGCGGCTCAAGTCCAAGCGCTACGCGTCTCCCACGGGTGCACTCGAACTTGAGGGGGCATTTGTGGGCATCAAAATTAGCCCATGGGTCGAACCCGACTTACACACGTAAAACGGGCTCGCACTTAACGACCTTCGGGTCGAACCCGACTTGCACACGTAAAACGGGCTCGCACTCAACGGCCTTCGGGTCGAACCCGACTCGCACACATAAGATGGGCCCGCATGCGAAATTCGACCCACACAAAATGGGCCTGCACGCGAAACTTGGCCCACACACAACGGCCCGCATGTGAAACTTGGCCCGCACACAACGGCCCGCATGCGAAACCCGACCCACACAAAATGGGCCCGCACGCAAAACTTGGCCCACACACAACGGCCCGCATGCGAACTCGGCCCACACGCAACGGCCCGCATGCGAACTAGGCCCGCGTGCGAACTCAATTCGCATGCCATGGCCCGACTCAAAAGCAAACGGGTCCCACCGGACCCGCTACCCGGACACAAAAAGGGGGGCCCCACCGGCCCCCCTTCATGGAAAACCGTGCCCCCCTCCCCATGGGGAGGTGGGGCCGGCCATAGAAAAGAAAAGTAAAAGAGAAAAAAAAAGAGAGAAGGAAAAGAAAAAAAAAATCCTAACCGCCTCGATGCGGGGGGAGGTGGCGTGGACGTCTACACAACCGTAAATCCGCGACGATCCCTCGATCCGACGGACAAGATGACGTCGTGTCGCCATGCGATCCGGAAGGTGTAAAGATGACGACATATCTTCAAAGATCAAGTCACATCTAGCCCGTAACCACCCCAACTAAAAAGGAGGGGATCGAGTTTGTTTTCCCAAATAAGGGGACAATATCTTGATGGTTATGGGGGGAGATATTGGATGAAACAAAAAGATTTCAGCCATATCTCTCCCAACCGCCCCCCTTTGCCTATAAATAGAAGGGGTGGGGGAAGGCACAAGAGGTCAGAAAAGCTGAAGATGAAAGGGCTCTGCAAGAGAAGCTCCAACGCTTGAAGACCGAAGGCTTCACGAGGCACGGCAAGCACATCCTACGGGAATCCTTGTCCCTTCAAATCCTCATCAACTTGAAGACCTTGCACTCAAAGATCAAAGCTTCGACTCCTCGCACGAAGAAGAAAGCTTGGGGAAGAAGACCCGGAGTCATCGTAATCCCGACTTCTCCAACGATCTTCGTCAACTCCGAAGAAGCCATAAGCAAAGGCCGGAGAAGAAGATCAAAGCCGACAACATCCGTCGTCTTCAACAAAGGCGTCGACTCCTCGCACGAAGAAGAAAGCTTGGAGAAGAAGGCCTGAAGCCGGTGCTACCCCCGCCGTCTTCATCAACAAAAGCCGATGCTACAACCGTCGCACGAAGATCGGTGCTACCCCCGCCGTCTTTATCAACAAAAGCCGACGCTACAATCGTCGCACGGCGATCGGTGCTACCCCCGCCGTCTTCATCAACAAAAGCCGACGCTACAACCGTCACACAAAGATCGGTGCTACCTCGCCAAAAAGCCAAGCCGACGCCACAACCGTCGAGGAAGCCGGAAGAATAAAGAAGTCTTGAAGAAGCAGCCATCGCCGTTCGAGAAGAAGATCGAGTCAAAGCTAAAGCCAAAGCCAACACAAGAAGCTCAAGCGAAAGCACCGGTAAAGCTCATGCCAAAGCAACGCACATGCCAAAGCCAAGCAACTACGACGGTCACGAGTAAAGCACCGCACGTTCTAGCCCATACGACGCGAAGTCTGGAAGAACTAAAGCATCGCAAGCCTCTACCCGCCTACGTTCAAGCGCAAGCGCCAAAGCAAAGCAAACGCCAGAGCCACGCCAAAGCAACGCCAAAGCCGAAAGCTAAAGCCAAAGCCGATGCCAAAAGCACGATCGACGCCGCAAACCGATGATCAAGGATGCCGAGGTCTATCAAGGATCGAGGAAGACACGAAGACCGAGGAACGAAGCCCAAAACCTCCCTAGCCGAGAAAGCGCGAAGCACGGACGGGACAAAATCAACGGCCGATATTCCTTAACCTCTCAAGAAACCCTCACCCTGTAAAGACCTCTGTCCTGGGCAACCCCTTCAGAGCTCTCGCACGAATACCACGTGGAGACGCGGATCAAAGGGACCCTCCAGAGGATCTCTCCCACAATCTCCTGATCAAATATTCGCCGCACCCGGACTCGTCACACCCGAGCCCCCGGGTCCCGGCATCTGTAATCTTCGTGTACTCGCAATAAAGACGACCCGTATCTTTTTTTCGCGCCCACAAAGACATCCTCTTGTGGCTGAATATGGCCTCTATAAATGACTCCATATGAAAGTTAACCAATATTTCCACCCTCCTCCAAACAGCCTTTGACTCCCCCCCCCCCCACAACAACATGCTATCACCTTGGGCTCGCCATGTACGTAGATATCCTACTGGGCAGTAAGAAGAGATTTCTTTTCCTAAGGCTTATTAAAGAGCCTCTCCTCTTAGTCGTCAGCACACAGAACCAGAGCCTTCACTTTTCTTCTTCCACCATTATTGAACCAGAGAGCTGTGAGCATAAGATAAATGTGATTCCGCCCGAAGGTTTGTCCCGAATTCGTCAGCCCGAAAGATGTGGTAGCGTCCAACTGTTGGTGGAAACCCACTAGCGATTTTAAAATCTTTAACAGCACCAGTTGCACGCTGCCACATCTTTCGGGTCGGCGAATTCAGGACAAACCTTCGGGCTGAATAATACGTAGTCTTGTTTTTTTATCTTCCTCAAACGTCAGGGTAGGGTTGGCAATGGGTCGTGTCGGGTTCTTGTCGTGTCTAGTTTCGGGTCGTGTCCAAAACCTCTAGACCCAGACCCGACCCGTTTAACTAATCAAGTCTAGATCCTAAGCATGTACCCGACCCATTTATAACGGGTAGACCCGATAAGACCTGTTAGACCCGTTTACCACACGGGTCTATTTAGTGGACCCGATCCGACCCAATCCGACTCGACCCGACTTGACCCAATAAACCTGCTGGTACTATATAATACAGTATCGGATTGTGGGTAGACCTGACCCAACACGACCCGTTGAATTTTAAACGGGTCTTACCAGGTCTACTGTGTCCAAACCCTAAACCCAGACCCGACCTGTTTATTAAACGGGTCTATCGTGTCGACTCGTTTACGACCTGAACCAGTTTAACCCTAACCCACTAACTTCGTGTCGGGTCCAAAATTGCCAGCCCTACCTCAGGGTGTTGGTTGGTCCTGTTTTGATAAGATCATCTTACACCTAGTCTCGAGGTCTACAGTTATTGGATTCTCTCATGTCGAAGTTGAGTTCACTCGTTCTTCTCGGAGCCGTGCCAACGGGATGAAATTAGGGTCATCGCATCTCTAAGGGAAGATCGTCAAGGGCTCCGCGCGTTGGAGGACAATTTTACTCTTAGGACAACGCTTGCTTGCTTCGACAGAAAGTCTACCTCACCCTTTTCAATTTCTATGCTTTGGTCATCATCATAGAAATTGCTAGTTTAGTTAATGAAGCATGCTCCTTGTTAAAACTGAAATTGACTTGTGCTAAATTGATTTTATGCCCTAGTCTAACATTTGTGATTAATTATTATTAAGTTCTTATTTTGAGATATATTAAAACTGAATTAAACCACTGATTTTTTTGATCCGGTTTGGACGATTGTCTGGTCGTCAACAACTCCAACTTCTTATTTTTTGTGATTTCCCACATCCTTCGTAATCCCACAACAATTTTTCCTTCCATGATGTTTACCATGTGCCTTGCTTGTGGATTTAATCTCTTATTAGTTTCTAGGGTCTTTTACAAAGTGGCCCCTATAATCTTCTCTATTTACATATAAACCCTTACAAAAGTGATATTTATATATAAACCCCTCAATTCATTCACATATTATATATAACCCCCTATAGTTAGTTGGCGTCCAAAACGAGAGAATATTTTTTATTTCATCCTTATTATTTTACCTAAACTCTAAATACCCCTCTAATGTGAGGATTTTTCAAATTAGATTCGGGTTATGGTTATGTTAGTTCTGGGTTAAGTCCATATTCAATAAAGATATATCAATTTAAGTAATTAAAACTATGGGTAATTCATTTATTTTTTTTTAGATTAATGAAATAATATAGCCGAATGAAAGAATATTTTTGAAATATTCCTTTATTTTGGATGCCAACTAACTAAAGCGGTCGATATGTAAATATTAGATGATGTAATGGGTTTATATATAAATATTGACTTTACAGTGGTTTATATGTAAATTATTAAGATGACAGGGGTGAATTTGTAAAAAAAAACCCTAATTTCTATTTGAGTGATGAATTTTATCTTTATATCTGTATTTAATTTAAGGTTAATCAATAAGGATAAAGTCTACAATTAAAGGCTACTTTTAATGTGATTAAAAACTAGGGGTTTTTTTTACTTACACCCCCACATTTATATCGAAATTTGATTTAAACCTCCACTTTTTCTAAAAATTTGACTTTACTCCCCAATCCGTCACTTAACCTTGTGGAGCCCTTTAAAGTTTGCTTTTTTTTTTTACTTACACCCCCACTAAAATATCAAAATTTGAGTTACACCCCCACTTTTAACGGATTGCTCATGGTCAAGTAACAAATTAGGGGGTAAAGTCAAAATTTTAGATAGGTGTAACTCAAATTTCGACATAAAAGTGGGGTTGTTAATAAAAAAAACCCTAAAAACTGTACATGTCCATGATGTACCTATACTAGGAACATCAACGATGATGCCTCGATTCATAGATGGATTGTTTAACATGATATTAGAGCTCAATCTCCTCGCCTCCTGTCAGCTAGCATGGCATTGTATGATGCTCGTGCGCCATTGCTGACGCTGCACATCCGCCAGCTACCTATCGCAACCACCGATTCCCACACATTGTCTGTCCATCAGCCTCCTCACAATGTCGTCACACACAAACTATATCTGCCACCTCTTTTATGTGTTGTTGCCGGTAGTCGCTGCTAACTTTGCTTCCTGTTGTTCACTATTGCACAGTGACTGCCGTCGATCGTCCCCCGAGCTAGCATGGCATTGTATTAAGATTTGTCGGATTTAAAACATTAACTTGTTAGGCCATTGAACCTGACCCAAACTTGTTGCCCAACACACCTTAGTTAACTTGTTAGGCCATTGAACCTGACCTGCTTGGACCAATCTGACTTTTAATTTCCAACCAGATACAACCTAATTTAGCTCTGTTGGCACCAAGGTTTTCAACCAATATTTCGACACTGGATATGTAAAAATTTTGATAATGTGAAAATATTACGGTTTTATAGAAATGGTAGAAATATTAATTTTTTAATAATTTTTTTTTAGTGAATCTCTTGATAGTATAAACCAAGTATATATACACAATTTGGAACACTCAAATAATATTTGTATCCTAACGAAGGGTGTAGAGTTTTACATAGCATGTATTTTGTATTTGAGTCTGTGAGTTTTGTGCAGTCTTGTTTGGTTCTGTTTTAATCTATTTTTTAAATAGTTTTTAATCTTTTTTTATAGATAAAATATTTTCAAAGTAAATATTAGTTAATTGTTAAAATAATGTTTCAAACGATTTGTAAATGGACTTAAAACAAGAAAGTTGTACAAGTTTGAAATCGGGCAAAAATTATGCTGAAATGCGAAACATTATTACTTTACTAAATCTAGAAAAAAGAGTTTTTCTAAAAAAAAATTATTCATTCAAATTTTTTTTGGGCAGATCATGACTTTCTAGATGTACTCGTAGTTCTATATCTTGTGGAATTTGTTGAGCTAAAAAGGTGTTGATTTAACCACTTTTCTTAACATACAAATTTTATAAAAAATCGAGAAAACTATTTTCACATACTAAAACTGAAAGCATACTTTTTTATTCACTTGGTTTTTTATTTTTTTGATATTTTTATTGAAATCAAATAAGGAGGTATTTGCATATTTGCTTATGTAAATAAGACTTAGGCCCCCAGTTCTCTTTTATAACCAGTTAGTCCCAAAATTTTGATGCCAAAATCCTAAAATTTTATGTCTCAGTATCGTTTTGCATGATAAATTATGATATTTCGTGTCGGCGAATATATCATGCGAAATATCATGATTTTTGTACTGTTCGAGATAGATGGGGGGATTTCGTGTTGAGGTTTTGAAAAACCGAGATATTTCTCGAAATATATCAAGATTTTGATCTTTGGTTAGCACGTTTCAAGCATATTTATGGGACCTACGACGGCTAGGGCCCCATCTCCCCTCTCCACTAGCCACTTTTCTTTCCTCGGTGGCTAGGGTTCTCAGCGTGCGTTCCACCTCTCCCCCCATTCTCATCGACGGCCATCCCATTCGAGTTAAAGAGGCAGGCTAGGGTTGTCTTCCCCTAGGGGGGGATCTTCCTCCCCCTCCTTGTGCTTCGATGTACATCTATGGCAACTCGCTGGTCATGGAGGTTGTTGATGCGTATGGTGGGTAGGAGGGCCTTGCCCCTCCCCCTGCTCCATCTTTGATGGACTTTGTGGATCAAGCTCTCTTTAGAGGCGGAGCTTCTTCTCGAGGCCGCGGGTCCAGATCTAGATCTAGCCTCTGAGACTCGGCGACAGGTTCTGGTAATCATGGCGGATATTTTCGTGCCGATATATGATGCATACCAATCGGCCAATGATTTACGAGTATGTGATGGTGCAATACGGTGGATTCCCACCCATCTACCTCCCGGTAGAGCATGAGGCTCCCCAAGTGCCTAGAAGGGATATTCCTGAGTCGACTGTCCCTACGAAAGCCCTGCAACGTCATGTGCGGTGGTGCTTGCATTGCTCCCTCAAATCCTGATCTCTCACTGGAGTTTAACACGCCCGAGGTTGACGATGGTGTTTGCATTGCTGTATGCTATGGTGATGAAGTCTAAAAAAATAAGGAGGGTTTGGTGCATGCTTCGATCAGGTATGTTCTTGGAAGAAAGCCATACTTGATCAAATTCAAAGATATCATGCAAAAAGTATGAAAGACTAATGCATTGTGGGAGTTATTCTCACGTGAGAATAGCCATTTTCTCTTCAAGTTTAATACTAAGGAGGATTGCATAAATGTGCTTGAGGTAGGCTCTTAGTACTTTGAGGGGTGTCTCGTGGTGCTGAAGCGTTGGCATAGCGGGATGAAGTGTGAACGCGATGTGTTCGGCAAAATCCCCGTGTGGGTTCAATCGGACGCCGGACTTTTCAGTGGAGTATTGATCTAGACACTCCATTAGCGAAGTGGCTAACATAGTGGGGAAACCACTCTATGCTAATCATCCAACAACAGCCCAAGGTCGTCACTCTTTCACGTGCTACTGTGTAGTGATCTGGGTAGGTGACATTCTCCCAGATACCACAGATCAGATGGGGTGGTAAAGACATTGTTGATCACTCAACCACTCAAGTATGAATGGAATCCACCTAAATGTGATTATTACAAGGTGTTTGGGTACTCAACAAAGCATTATCTAGCTATCTAGGCTCAACCATCAAAGTCCTTTCCTAAGACTAAGTGGGTGTGACAGCCCTCGGCCAAGCGTTCCCAAGAAGTCACCTCCTTAGCCAATGTGACGAGCACAAGCAGGGCTTGACTGAGCGGGTCTCGATTTGTAGCTCTTGTAGGTGTAGGGGATACAAGCCTTCCAAACCTGTGGATTTAGGCACTATTGTGGGACTGGGAGAAGCCTCTCTAGGACTTAGAAAATAGCCAATGGGGATAAATCATCCTTACATGCAAATGTCATGATATAAAAATGATATATCCTCAAAACATACTTCACGTTATGGATCAAAATGGAAATAAAAATAGAGCTAGTGCGAAAGCAAGAGTTTTTTTTTTTGAGTGCAGTGAGGGCAAGAGTTAGTGTCAAAGTTAGAACCGTATCTTTTTTTTTTTGGTACAGAGCTAGGGCCCGAACAAGACCCTATAGATGTCAAAACAAGACGCAGAGTGACATTGCCAAAGGCCCACAACTGAAAAGGAACCATCACACAAGCAAAAGGATGCCACACGAGCGGAGACCACACTGGGTGGAAGTTTGTTCACCGAGCAGAGCACGCCGCACACGAGCATAGAGAACACGCCACACGAGCTAAACACCACACTACAAGCAGGAAAGCAACACACGATTAAAGAGACCCACACCTAGCAGGAAATCACCACACGTGCATGAGAGTAAGGATCGAGAGCAGGAATCAAACTCAGGTGAGAGCCTAGATCGGGTGGTACCACTACCAACTGCTCTAGAGAGTGGTGGTAGTTTGACTCAGATCTAGAACTTGAATTAGAACCAAAGTGAGAGTTATAGTTAGGGGGAGTACTGTGTTTAGTGCAAATTGCTCATGACTTATGTTTGTGCTCACTTGATGTACTTATACTTGGAATATCAATAACAAACTAACTCTCTGATTTATTTTATTTCTCTTACATTGCCTTCATGTTCAAATGGTTTCTTTCACAAGAAAAACATTTTGGCTTAGTCCATGTATATTGGTAATGATCCCAAAGAGACACATAAAGAGAATAACCTATTGATCAGTAATGATTCCATCAGACGTC
Source organism: Chamaelirium japonicum (assembly GCA_947650365.1). Classification (NCBI taxonomy): domain Eukaryota; kingdom Viridiplantae; phylum Streptophyta; class Magnoliopsida; order Liliales; family Melanthiaceae; genus Chamaelirium; species Chamaelirium japonicum. The sequence continues at coordinate 105,119,010 of OX393549.1, forward strand.
CCGTACAATAGGGTGGTGAGCCTGATGGATCTAACACCATCAGTCGAGGCTGAGTGCAATTCATCTGTCAATGGTGCCTGCATCGGACGCCGCTGATGCTTCAAGCCCACTACCTTATGATATAGGATGCCTGTCAAAATCATTTTTTTAACCTATTTTGGGGCGGTTGTCGTAGGTTGCTTATTTGTTTTTAACAATGATAAGAAATATTTTAATCCATGTACATTATTTGAACCTAGGGTTGAAGTCGTCCGATGCTCCAACCATAACTCACATCTGAAGTTGATGGCATTCGCTTTTTGGAGTGAGTGCATCAGATGGCTTAGCGGCCTTCAGTTATTCAAGAGGAGGGAGAGGGATATAATTTTCTTTTGGGACGGATAACAATCAGTCTTTTTTAACTATTTCATTTTACGATAGGTCCTGACAACCCTTCCCTTTAAGCTCAGATCCATGTTTCACCATTTAAATTGCAACGATTTAATTAATTACTAAAAGACTAAAATATTAATGATAAGGTATTGAATTAAATGATTTGCCACTGTCTATAAAAGCACATCCAATCCCCACAAAACGTCCAGTTTCAAAAACGATAATGAGATCACTATAGCTGCTATAGTACATTTACTATAGCAGCTATATTGATTTTGTCATGGCTGCTAAAAATAGCTTTACATTTTACTATAGCAATGATACTCAATTTTATGTAAATAATACTCAATTCTCTATTTTAAAATCACTGTAGAGCTAAATATCATTTTATATAATTGAATGATTTTACTGTAGTACTATAGTGATTTCACTATAGCTGCTATATTTATTTAAAATGATACTTAATTATATAAAAATGATACTCGATTTCCTATAATGAAATCAATGTAGCACTGAGTACTATTTTCATATAATTGACTATCGTTTTAAATGGCACAACATATACAAAGAGGTACTCAAAACTTCTATAGTGATTTTAAATGGTACTCAAATATATAAAATAATACTCAATTAAATTGAGTATTATTTGTATATAATTGACTATCATTGCTATAGTGATTTCACTGTAGGAAAGTTTTAGCCGCCACGATGAAAAACATTATAGCAGCTATAGTTGTTGCAAGTGGTACTCAAATATACAAAATAATACTCAATTAAATTGAGTATTATTTACATAAAATTGAGTATCATTGCTACAATGATTTTTTTGTAGAAAAGTCTTTTTAGCAGTCACGGTGAAAATCATTGTAGAAAGGTACTGTGATTTCGTTGTAGCAACTATAGTGAAATCACTATAGCAACCTGTGCCACTTTTCTCGATAAAAAAAGTGTTCCTATATCATATATTGTTAATTAATGTAGGAAGGTCCCATGGGTATTTTGATATTTAAAAAAAATGCATCATTCAAATCGGTTGGTAAATGATCTATTCCATGCAAAACCGTGGGAGATGATCACCCTTAAAAACTACTCCCGTAAATCTAGTCTTAGATGAAATTATTTAATAACAACCATGTATCTACATGACTTACACTTAATTTTCTATTTTCTTTTCTTTTGCCACTTACCCTATAGCAACCATGTATCTATCCTTTTATATCAAAGGAGTCCATGACCACCGATGCTTTAGGTTGTTGGTACATGGTGGTATTGCTCCTTGTGAGCACTATCCTTGTTTTGATACCCATTCTCCGCACCGCTTGTGTGTGCAAGTAACTTCCTCGGACCATGTGGGCCCTTCTCCCTCGTTCAGTGTGGTGCTTTTGCTTGTTCATGTAGTGACTTATTGGGGCCAGGTGTCCACTTCTCGTGATCGTTGTGGTGCTTTCGATCTGCTCGTGGTGCAACGACTTCTTCAGGCCAGGTGGGGCTCTATCTAGTGGCTATGTAGTCAAGCACCTATTTGGTACCTCTTAGGTCTAGCTAGACCCCCACTATGTACCAAAAATAAAGGCAGAGTACATGATTCAGTATAACTCAAACACTAAAATATCAATCACACTTGTAAAAGCTCTAAAACCAAATCCTAGTTGAACAAAGAAAATTATTCTAAAATGGTTTATTATTCCAAAATACTCCCTGAAACTAATTAATCTGATGCGATATTATGACTTACAACTGGTCGAATACCAATTTGTCAATGCTATCCTTTGATGTATATGCTACTTACCAACTATGATGATGCATGTATGCTCTCAAAGATTCATCTTTTCCCAATCATTTTGCGAGCCCTTGAAGAAAACACAAACCACTCTTTGGTCAACTTGATATTGTGAAAGAGCTGGTTGTCAATCTATCTCAAACAATTTTACTAGATCCTATTACTAACCAATCTTGATCAAACAATATATGGCCCAATAATCAAGGTTTGATTGGTCTAACATATATACTATCATGGTCGTATCTTATGTTTGAAACCAATATTGGAGAAAAGCCTAGTTTAAGATTCACTAAGATTTTCTTAATTCGATCTCTACTTAATAAACCGGTTGGGGTCCATGGCAACCCCCCCTCACCTCAAGGGTTATTAAAAAAATATATATATTAAGAGGGATAATGCTTGCTTTCTCTATGACTTTTCCAAATGGGTTTCAAATCGATTTGTACGTCTATATGCATTCCATTGGAATTGATAACTCTCTTGTCTAGATGGTTAAACATGAATGAGTTTGAGTCTTATTTGAAAACAAATGTCTTAGTACCATATATAAGTATTTTTACTAATTAAAATAAAAGGTTATTTTGGCTTATGAACCCCCAAACATTTAGGTGCTAAGTAAAAACACCTTCATAATTTTATTATTAGGAACACCCCCGAAGTTTAATATACGGTTATGTCTGCTGGTTCTCAATTATACTAAAACTGTTGTACTTACCCCTCAAATTTTGACATATGAACAATAGTTATCGTATAGATATCGGCAAATGAATGAAATTATTAAAATGAGGAGGGTGCAGCTAATACAAAAAACTATAAGATTGTTTTTGCTTAGCACCTAAATGTTTGGTGGTAAGTCAAAATAACTGTAAAATATAGGGATAATTAGTTGTAGATCCTTCCTAACAAAAGAAAAAAACCCTACCAAAAAAAAGGTTGTAGGTTTAGTATAATAGTATTGATTTACATTAAGTACACCAAATAGTATTTGTCTACATTAAGTCCACACGGTGAATTTAGATTACCCGTACAACGATTTGTTCGCATAAGAGAACATATTCTAATAGTGTTTAATGGGTTGTTTTTTTAAATAACAAATCTATCCATGAGATCCTCTCCCACATGAAATCAATGGAGGTGTTATAGTGTCACTATTGCTACAGTGATTTCACTATAGTTGCTACAATGATTTCACTATAACAACAATGGCACTGCATGTAGCAGCTACATTAATTTCACTATAGCTGCTACAATGAAATCATTGTATAGTGGTTTATGTTTAAGAGTTATAGTTCACTATTTAGGGTATAGAATTAGGATAGGGTTAGGTTGATATAAAATTATGTTTAGGGTTATGTTACATTATTTGGTGTATAGAATTAGGGTTAGGGTCTGGGTTTTACAACATGACAAAAAAAATTTAAAATTTTAAAACTTTTTTATCGTGAAATTGGTTTAACTAGATAATTAATTGTAGGACATATGAGTTATTTTACCAGCTACTGGACATATTGTAATTAAAATTTTGAACGGTGAATATATGTTAATAGGAAGAAAAAAAATTTGTCCTCAAACATAAATAATATTTAAGTTCACTAAATAGATGGATCACAAAGGCACCCTAAAAGATATTCAAAGCCTTTGATCATGGGCACATGAAAATTATACACCAACAACCATAGACTCTCTTAACAAAATAACTAACTTTACCCCGATTGTCTGTGGCTGAGCATGACATGTTAGTTATTGGCACCACTACAACAAAGACAATTTACGAAACACGTGCATCCACAATTCAAAGAGAAATGCTACTCAGCTCGAAGGTTTTCCTGATTCCGCTCAGTCCGATTGACGTGGCTGCCCACAAGTGATGGTTGAATCTCACTAGTGAGATTTAAATCTCTCACACCACCAGTCTTATGCTGCCACATCAATCGAGTTGAACGGATTCGGAAAAACCTCCGGGTTGAATAGCATATGTCCAGTTCAAAACCTTGTCTCTGTGTTTGTGCTAGTCCCACAAAGGGCCCCACTTTCTCATTAACCGATATTCTTTTATTTAAGTGAGAGAGTATACCAACCGGCTCTTGGCCTGGTGGTACTTCCTCTCTCTTTCTCTTATGTTGGAGAGGTTTCTTGTTCTGACTCCCGGTATGGTCACCATGGAGCGAACTTTTCGCAAGGCCATTGTGCCTTGTTTGCATGTGGGAATCCTAACCTTTGATGTCGTGTTCATGGGATTATGGAATCAAGAAATAGCAACTGTTGCCTCCCCCTGTTTCGATCACAAGAACTCTTTGAGGCCTTGCTCTAGCGCCCTGTTCGATGACTGCCTGGCCGATCCAGCCAAAAAAAAGTGAGATAACTATAATATCGAACATTTACAGGGACGAAACTAAGATTGGGAGGGGCCAAAGTATAATAATTTAATCTTGAAGGGCCAAATCATGAAACAAAAAAATATTATAGACTAAAATTCAAGACTTTACTACATAAAAAAAAAAAAATTTAAGGGGGTGCCATGGCCCCCTTGGCCCATTCATAGTTCCTTCCCTGATCATTAGGTCGTGTAAGGTCCTCAACTCCCATCAAATCAATTATCTCTACTTGCATGTTGTGGTGGACTGATTATCGACATATGGCTAGAAGGGACTCACTATCAACAATCCAAAAACTTCAAAGGGAAGATTCTGATGATGTCCTGTTGTGTGATTGTACTAATTTGCTACTACTTTTTAGGGATGTGAAGATATCCCATATCCTCCGCGAGGGTAATCAGGTGGCCGACTATCTAGCGATTATGGCGAAGAATTATACAACTAGTTTATTTCGTTTGGAGAATTTTGATCCGGCAATCTTAGCTATTGCTAGGGTGGATGTCAGTTGTTATAATTATGCTTGATAAGGATGTTTTAGATTCATTATATATATATAAAAAAAGTGATGGCGACTGAGCCGTGGTTTTCCTCGGTCTGGATCCGACTGCCCAATTAGAATGCCGTGTCCCAATCACAGTCGTTTGTTGCACCAAGTGCCGACCGGTGAACCACTCAACCCCTATCAGTAGACAAAAGGACGATGTGATTGGATGCCACGCCATTCTGGCTGACCATTCGGAATAAACGCTTCGGCTTGAATAACACTTCACCTGTTAGAATGAACTAATGGCGCAAGCGATTGATCGAACATCCAGCCACACTGTGTGTGTGTGTGTGTGTGTGGGAGAGAGAGCGAGCGAGAACCTTAAGCTTGAAAACAACTTTAATTAGGAGTAGAGGCTCTGTTTCCTTATTCTTAGGGCACTTTGATTGATCAGATAATGGTCTAGGAGGCCTGCTTTTTGGGGGTTCCACTCCACTCCACCGATGATGATCTCCCCTATCGGTTGCGTTGATGGTTTGGGAAGAGACATGTGGCTAATTGAATGGCCACAATTTATGGTCATGAGATGAGCATCTTTGGCCGCCGTCAGTCACCTTCCTAGTCGACCACCGCCATCCGCCACTCTCAGCATCGGCTATTGTTGACGATCACCCCTGTTGATCACCAGCCACCAATCGCCGTCGACTTCGCTAGCCACCGCCATCACCGGTGACCACCCCTACAGACCACTGACCACCCGTCGCCCCATGTCGGTCACCACCCACCACTACTTGGATGTCCGATGATCTGCAGGGGTGGTCGTAAGCGGCGGTGACGATCGGTGGCCGATAACGACGATAGGTGATGGATGATGACCAAATGTGGTGCATGGCCCGGTTCATCCTATGGCCATAGATTGCGGCCGTTCGATTTCGTACCACCACATGTTCCTTCTCAAATCGTCAGCGACGGATAGGAGAGACGATCGTCAGTGGAGAGAGTCGAACCTGCTTTTTGAGGGGAGGGTGGTACGTGGCTCGCCACCGCCTAGCGTGCCCCCAACGTACAAGCAGTGGGGTCGGGCGGGGGGTTTGCGGTGCGCGCACGGAACAGCCGCACATGCACGCCACTTTCCCGCGCCGACGTGGACACCGAGGGCCAGGTGTCCCAAGAGCACGTGGAGGGCCATCATACGGCTTCCCACTCCTTCGAGAAATTATCGAGCGGAACAGATGTATATGCTGACGTGGTGAACATCTCATGGTTATAGAGAGCGAGAGAGAGGGGGGGTGGGGGGTGCCCCACAGCCAAAGCATAGGACTGTAATTAACCAGACCAACTGTAAAGGAGAGAGACAAGGGATTGGCTCATTGCCCGAATAACCTAGAGAGAGAGAGAGAGGACTAGATCCTAGCGACTAGAGAGAGAGAGACAGCTGCTCTGTGCTGCTCCCGCTTGCTATAGCTGCAACTGTAGCTGTGGCATCTGCTTCGGCAGCCGGCAGACATGAGACATAAGAGAGAGAGAAAGAGAATGGAGGGAGAGAGAGAGGAGAGAGAGAGATGGGGGGTTTGGTCGGAGTACATTCACAGAAAAAAGATGCATCCTTTTCTATGTCAGAAGACACACCTACCAAATAAATTCGTTGAGTGAAATAAATATAGATATAATAGGAACCCAACATCATCGGCTCCTCCCTTCCGACTGTCCGTACTGATTTGCAATGGCTACACGCAGACTCGGGAGGTGATTTGATGGCGCCACCAAGCTTCGATTTTTTTTATGCAACTGAAGCAATCCGGGATTAATGATGGTTATGATGATGATCGAACTGCAGGCTCTCATCAATTAAGCTAGCTAGATCCGATCAAGTCCTATGGTCTCTGGATTCCATGATAAAGATGGAGATGTGAGGTTTGGGAGAGAGAGAGAGAGAGTGAGGTTTGAGGGAGAGAGAGAGAGGGCATGTTCTACCAAAAAAAAAAAAAGGAGGGCATGAAGGTAATTTTATGAGATGATATCATTGCCCAGTCAACGGATTCCTTTCTTTTCTTGGGTTTTTTTGTCAAAGTTTATACTAGTGGCAATGGTGTGCATTCTGATACCAAGTTACCAACCCAGTACAGCCAGGGATTTGGGTGTTACAATAAATCTATATAATATGGCATGATGATTAGATAAAACCGTGCATATTAATTAGACAAAAATTATCATCTCTTCCTTTCTCACTTTTCCACAATATTTTTCTCTCCATCTCCCTCTTGTAAGAAATATTATATAAAACAACATGCAATTATCTCTATTATTGAGAACCATTAGTTTTGAAAATAATAAACATAGAGATACGGAAGGATGAATCGAAACATACCTCCGGCCGTAACTTGTCGGGTGATGACGATCCGCAATTTGATTGATGTAGACGAATCTTCCTCTCGTGAGATCCCGATCGCAATGGAGGAAGAGATGGCAAGTGATGCGATCCGACAATTGCCGGGCAGAAGCATTCAACTCCGGTTCTTCTTGGCGATCGAAAACCCATGGAGATCTCGCAAATATTGACGACACAAGAGAGGGATTGCAAGGCCTGAGGATCCTCGCTCTCTCTTTAATTCAATCTAACGGAGAAACGACACTTCAAGGGGAAGAGTAAGGGCAATCGAGCCTTCTCTTTCTCTTTCTCCTTCTTGCGAAGCTGAGAGCACTAAAGGGAGGGAGAGGGCTGCAATCGCAACAGTCCTCTCTCTCTCTCTCTCTCTCTCTCTCTCTCTCTCTCTCTCTCTCTTTTGTCCTTTAGGAGAGAGGAGAATCGAGGAGAGAAAGGGGAGAGGTGTTGCACTATCCAGAAGCAGCCCTCTCTTTCTTTTGATCTTGCTCTCGGGCAAGAGAGGAACCAAGGAGAAGGGGAGGGGGCGTCGGACTTGTCCGGCTCACTCTCTTCTGCGGCCTGCTGCGGACGAACAGATAGGAGGGAGAGAGAGAGGGGAGATCACAACTTTGTGATTTCTCCCTCTCTCTCCTCTTGGGATCTGCACACCAGACATACCTTGGACGGGTGGAATGGCACCCCCCTCCCCTTAAATCCTTGTAGAGCCTAATCCCATGCCAATATGTTTTTCCGTTTCCACAAGAAGGTCTCCCATGGGTTCGTGTTTACTAATGAGATGCTTTGGGTGTGACACATTCTTGTTGCACTGGAGTTGGGATCCGTGTGGGGGAAAATCTTCGTGCGGACCCGAAGACTCTCGCAGCACCAGTCAATTGAAATTGAAGTTGACGTCGAAGATTGTTGTTCGATCTGTTGATTGAAGTTGAAGCTTTTGATTTGTAAACAGAGAGATACAATCAGAGAGATTGTTAACACAAAATGTGATCTCGGAGTTCAGCCGAAGCCTACGTCTCCGTGCTATAGGGAGCAACCCGAATTCACTAACACTTATGTTGAAATGATCTCGACAGGCCGAGTATCACTGAAAACACTCTGATCTCTTCGAAAGAAAAAAGAAGATCAAAGAGAGGTGGAAGATGGGAAGTCGGAAATCCCAGAGCTCTGGTTTTTTAGAACTGAAAGTTCGATCCTTTTACATTCGAAGGCTCTGCTATTTATAGGATTCCAGGGGAGGAATTCCGGGGCAAATGACGGTTTTCTGCTGTCGTATTTGGGGATTCTTCAGGTAAAGCTGGCGGGCCCCGCTACCGTCTTCTAGGGGATTCTACAGGCTCGTGGGCCTACCGGGCAGGGCCGGTGGGTCTCGCGGTGGTCCTCGTGGGCTCACCCGGCAGGGTCGGTGGGTCCCGTGGTAGTCTTCGTGGGCCCACCAGGCAGGGCCGGTGGGTCCCGTGGTAGTCTTCGTGGGCCCACCAGGCAGGGCCGGTGGGTCCCGTGGTAGTCTTCGTGGGCCCACCAGGCAGGGCCGGTGGGTCCCGTGGTAGTCTTCGTGGGCCCACCAGGCAGGGCTGGTGGGTCCCGTGGTAGTCTTCGTGGGCCCACCAGGTAGGGCCGGTGGGTCCCGTGGTAGTTGGTAAACTTCTGCCAAAATTTGCACCCACAGTTACCCCCTCCAAGTTAGCTAGAGTTCGTTCTGGCTGGCTTGGATTTGGTGCAAAAAATAGCAACCCCCTGTTGCAAAATGCACGAAGAAGCTTGTCGAGTGTTAGCACAAAAAAGGACTGACTGGTCAATTTTGATTTGAACGGTCAATTTTGACTGATCGGTCAATTTTGACCGATCGGTCAATTTTGACCGATCGGTCAAATTTTGATCGATCGGTCAATTTTGACCGATCGGTCAAAATTCAACCGGTCAAGAATCGGGTGATCGGTCAAAAAACATGGTTTTTTGACCGATCCAGTAGGAAATTTGACCGATCGGTTGAAATTTGACCGATCGGTTAATTTTTGACCGATCGGTCATATTTGACCGATCGGTCAAATTTTGACCGATCGGTCAAAATTCAACCGGTCAAGAATAGGGTGATCGGTCAAAAAACATGGTTTTTTGACCGATCCAGTAGGAAATTTGACCGATCGTTTGAATTTTGCCTGATCGGTCAAATTTTAACCGATCGGTTAAAATTCAACCGGTCAAGATTCGAGTGATCGACAAAAAACCTTGGTTTTTTGCCAGATCTAGTAGAAATTTGACCGATCGAGTGATTTTTGCCGATCGGTCAAGTTTGACCGATCGGTAAAAAAGTATCCGGTCAAGGTTCGAGTGATTGGCAAAAAACCTTGGTTTTTTGCCAGATCCAGTAGAAATTTGACCGATCGAATGATTTTTGCCGATCGGTCAAGTTTGACCGATCGGTAAAAAATTATCCGGTCAAGGTTCGAGTGATCGACAAAAAAACTTGGTTTTTTGCCAGATCCAGTAGAAATTTGACCGATCGAATGATTTTTACCGATCGGTCAAGTTTGACCGATCGGTAAAAAATTATCCGGTCAAGGTTCGAGTGATCGGCAAAAAACCTTGGTTTTTTGCCAGATCCAGTAGAAATTTGACCGATCGAATGATTTTTGCCGATCGGTCAAGTTTGACCGATCGGTAAAAAATTATCCGGTCAAGGTTCGAGTGATCGGCAAAAAACCTTGGTTTTTTGCCAGATCCAGTAGAAATTTGACCGATCGAATGATTTTTGCCGATCGGTCAAGTTTGACCGATCGGTAAAAAATTATCCGGTTAAGGTTCGAGTGATCGGCAAAAAACCTTGGTTTTTTGCCAGATCCAGTAGAAATTTGACCGATCGAATGATTTTTACCGATCGGTCAAGTTTGACCGATCGGTAAAAAATTATCCGGTCAAGGTTCGAGTGATCGGCAAAAAACCTTGGTTTTTTGCCAGATCCAGTAGAAATTTGACCGATCGAATGATTTTTGCCGATCGGTCAAGTTTGACCGATCGGTAAAAAATTATCCGGTCAAGGTTCGAGTGATCGGCAAAAACCCTTGGTTTTTTGCCAGATCCAGTAGAAATTTGACCGATCGAATGATTTTTGCCGATCGATCAAGTTTGACCGATCGGTAAAAAATTATCCGGTCAAGGTTTGAGTGATCGGCAAAAAACCATGGTTTTTTGCCAGATCCAGTAGAAATTTGACCGATCGAATGATTTTTGCCGATCGGTCAAGTTTGACCGATCGGTATAAAATTATCCGGTCAAGGTTCGAGTGATCGGCAAAAAAACCTTGGTTTTTTGCCAGATCCAGTAGAAATTTGACAGATTAGTTGAAAGTTTTGAACCTGCCCTCAGAGAGGGTTTCATAACTGTTCCGTTCTTCGATCTCCTGGCAGAGTTTTGATCATTGATGGAGTTTGATCCTTCCTGTTTTGAGTCTTTGGTTGGCTTGAATGAGGCTTTTAACCGGCGGTCCGGTTTACTCAGACCGGTGGCTCGCTTGGACCGTTGGTTCACGTGGACCGGTGGTCCGACGTTTCGTCTGGTCCGACGGTTCGCCTGATTTTGCGCTTACTGTGGATGGATGCCACGCGTTCCTGCAAAAACATGCGATTTGATACGGTAAAGACACGTGTCTTCTCGATTTGCGTACCTGTTTTACCCTGGGTATATAAGTTTCACTGGCTGTCATTTTTGCCTCACGCTTCCAAAATTTTTTGAAGTCCAGACTCTTTTGCTCCCGATTTCTGCTCTTGCTCGATCGATCAGATGGCGTCTTCTGGAAGTTCGAAGAAGTCTGGCGGGGTCCCTTCGAAGAGGAAAGGGAAGGAGATTGTTGAGGTTCCATCCCCTCCGAAGGGTCGTGGCAAGGGCAAGGCCGTGCTTGCCGAACTCGGACAGCTGGGCAAAAGACACCAAGGAGTAGGGTTTGCTTCGGTGCCATCAAGGCCAGAGCACATCCCTAAAGTAAAGTTTGTTTTGGGCCCGCTCATGTCTCTATCAGAGGAAACGGAGTATGTGTACAATACCGGTGGTGAATTCACAGATGCAAAGAGAAAGAAGTGGCAAACACTTCTCTCTTATTTCACCGAAGGAAAGGTGCAGCCTTCGCTCCCCAGTGTCCAGACTGCATTTGGTATTGATAAGAAGACCGTCTTCACCAGCTTTGCCAGTAATGAAAAGGTCATGGGAACTATTGTGACCATCGGCCAACTCAACTGCGGTCTGCGTCTTCCGTTGCCACCCTTCGCGGCAAGGTTATTGAACACTTCTGGCCTTTGCCCGGGGCAGGTCACTGGGAATGCTTGGAGAATTATCTACGCTTTCTGCCGCATAGAGTCGGATTTCCAGGAGGACTTGAAGGCATGCTACTCCAGCATTCCAGAAGGTGAAGTTGCTCGGATCAAGCTTGGATATTTTTTCTTCCATTATCGATGGGCTTACAGGAGGGACAGTCCGTTCTACAACTTGACCGGCGTATCTCCGCTGCGCCCGCTTACCGATACAGTCCCTTCGGACAAATTATACACAGATTGGCCCATCTCTGTTACTGGTGCATGGACACCCATCTCAGTGCCCGATACCCCTCGAAGCGACATGCACGATGCAGTGAAGATGTACTGCGAGGGAGGCATCTTTGCCTGGACCTCCGAGAGGGCTGGAGCTATCGACAATTTATTCCTCGACTTGACCTGCGGGACCAGGTCATGGAAGCAATTCTCCAACTGCCCAGTGAGATATGGCAAGGCCAATCTCCTCCACCGATCGCAAGACAGATACGAGGATAATGAAGTTCTATACTCTGACTATGAGGAGGACCCTCATTCGGGTAAGATCATCCGGAAGATTCGGGTCGAGAAGAAAATTTATACTGCAAGGCACCGATTGCCTACTGTGGAGGAGAAACTGGTGATACAAAGAGGCCCAGTGAAGAAGAAAAGAAAAACCCTCATCAAGCAAAAGGAAGATGAAGACCAAGGAAAGAAAAATGAAGATGAAGAAGAAAAAGAAAAAAAGGGGATCGACGAGGAAGACGAAGAGACCGAGAATGTCAGCCAATACAACAGTGGTAATGACGAAGACGAGGATGGGGACGGTGAGAGTGATCTTTCTTCCACACCCTCTTGTGGAGATTATGGGAATGGGGGTGGTGAGGAAGAAATTCCTCCCACCCCCACTGGTGATGCAAGAGAGGAAGATTCACTTCCTATTCCCATTGACGAGGCTAAAGCCCGTCAAATGAAAGAAGTCATTGATATAGAAGGTGATGGCCAAAAGGTGGTTCCCACCTATAAATTCGATGAATTGAAGAAGCCGTTGCGCTTTAAAATAAAGTTGTCGAGGAGTGGTGGGGTTGGAAGCAACCCCACGCCCTTCGATCAAATTCCTCCTGAAGTACCCCGTCTCGAAGGAGCGACAACGAGCGGGGGTATGGAGGTTGAGCAACCCCCACCCCCCTCTCGGTCTCTGGCTGAGGAGGTGGCTGCCATGGTGGCGGGACTCATCCAGCCAGGCGGGCCACAAGAGGAAGAAAGAGGCTCACCTCTTCGGGATGCTTCCTTCCCTATCCACTTGGAGAGGGAAAGTCGCGTGGGCGATGGAGCTCCTCAACCTCAGTCAGCGCCGACTCCTATTCAGGAGAAATCGACCCCTCAGGGAGGCTCCGATCGCCGGAAGGGTAAGGAGCCGAGGGTTGAAGCCTCAGGTAATTGTGCTAACTCGCTTTGATTGTTTTGCCTTTGAAGCTTGGAAATAATCTAACACTTTGACCTCTCGTGTTGATTGCAGGTGCGCCTGCTGGCTCGACCCCGAAGATGAAGAGTTTGGGTGATGTTAACATCAACCACCCCACAGCTGTGATCCGGAAACTCTGCAATCTTCCAGGGGCTACTCTGGATGAAGCTTTCGATAGGCTCGAACTGGTGGTAAGTGCATCTGCTCGACCGATCATCTGAGTTGTATCTTCAGAATAATTCTAACTCTTTTGCTCTTTTTGCAGAATTCAGCAGTTTTGAATGTCGCGACCAAGCTCTCCATGAAGGCGGGAGCAAAAGAAGCTTCAGCTGAAGTATCCCGTTTAGCTGCTGCACTGGAGGTTGTAAGCGAGGAGAGGGATAAGCTGAGGGAGGCTCTAACCTCAAAGAAGGAGGCATTGAAGGCCAAGACCGAGGCCCTTCGCAAGAAAAAGTTGGAGAGCAAGGGCTGGCAGAATGGATACGAGGCCCGGGGTCACGAGCTTGAAGAGTTGAAGAATCGATTTTTCAAGATCGAGAACTTGGGCTTCGATCGTGTTGCTCGAATAAAGGAGCTGGAGGCTCAACTTGCTGCTTCAGCAGAGACTCATAAGAAGGAGATGGAGCATATGCGGAATGAGTGCAAGAGCTACAGGGAAACAGCTGAGAAGGCAGCAGAAGCACTCAGGGTCCATGTTGCCAGTGTCCGATCCTCTAAGGCATCAGTGGCGAGCAAAGCTCGTGCTGGATCTGAGGGGGAGAAGTCGCGTGCGCAGAGTGTGGCCAAGCCTTGAGACTTTTCTTCTTTTTAGTTGTTATGCTTGTAAACTCTTGACATGTAGTAGCTTGCTCCTGTACTTGGCACAGTTTGATAATAATAGAAATCTTTTTGGTGTTTGAAAATTGGATCTCTTGAATTGAATGTCTTTAATACCATGTACTGGGTAGCATTGGAATAGATACAATCTTTTGAATGTAAGGGATCGAGTCGCAACTTGATTACCCAAACTTGTGACTTGAAAATTGAATTGGAATTCGTGTAACACTTGTATGTGAGGGGGTGAGTCGCAACTCAAGCACCCAAACATGTTAAACGATATCGAAATTGATTGAAATTGAATATTGAAATTTGAAAGTCAGTTTAACATTTGCCAGTAAGGGGTTGAGTCGCAACTCTAACACCCAAACTTGTTAAAAAGACTTGGTAACTTGAATATGGTCAGTTTTTAACATTTGCTAGTAAGGGGTTGAGTCGCAACTCTAACACCCAAACTTGTTAAAAGACCTGGTAATTTGAATATGGATAACTTGAAACTGCTTCAGAACTTGAATTGAAAAGCTGAATACTGGCACATTTGAATACTTGAAAGAGATATTTATTTATCACAGAATTTACATCATGGATAGAACATCTTGAGGTGCCTAGAATTCCAAGCTCGAGGCAATCTATCTCCTTCTAGTGTGATCAGTCTGTAAGAACCTTTGCCTCCTACTGATCCAACGATATATGGACCTTCCCAGTTGGGAGCAAGCTTCCCACTGCTATGTTCTTTAGTGTTGTAAAAAACTGCTCTGAGAACTAGGCTGCCCACTGGGAATTGTCTCTTATAGACTTTCTCATCGTAGGTTCTTTTGATCTTCTGCTGGTACTTGGCCACACGAAGGGATGCTTAATCTCGTAGTTCTTCTGAGAAGTCTAGATCATTGATTCGAAGTTCTTCATTGATTCCTTCTTCAACTGCTCTAGTCTTCAGAGTACTTGATATGTTTTCTGTTGGGAGTACTGCTTCCGATCCATATGTTAGACGGAAGGGTGAGAACCCTGTTGATCTTCTCGGAGTTGTACGATACCCCCAAAGAACTTCAGGTAGGACCTGTTCCCACAATCCTTTCTTGTCGTTGAGTTTCTTCTTGAGTATACCAAGAATAGCTCTATTGGAGGCTTCTGCTTGGCCATTGCATTGAGGGTACCTTGGAGTTGAATAGAATAGCTTGATACCGTTGTTCAGACAGAACTCTCGGAATTTGTCGGAGTCAAATTGAGCTCCATTGTCAGCAACGAGAACTTGAGGTGTGCCGAACCTTGAGAAGATGTTGTGCCGAATGAATTTGATCACTTCGTCGTCAGTCTCTCGGAAGAGGGGCACAGCTTCAACCCATTTGGTGAAGTAATCAGTGGCCAGCAATAGATACTTCTTCTTGCTCGGAGTTGGAGGGAAAGGACCCAGGAAATCTAACCCCCATTGATGGAAGGGCCAGGGGCTTGACAATTGATGAAGTTCATCTGCAGGGAGATGGATAGCTCGAGCGTGTCGTTGGCAAGGTTCGCACCTTTGAACAACTTGTTGAGCATCCCTTGCTATTGTTGGCCAGTAGTACCCTTGTAGCTTCGTCTTAGCTTCAAGAGATCTTCCTCCCGAATGATTTCCACAAGCTCTAGAGTGGATATCAATCAGGATTGCCTGTGCTTGCTCGGGACCAAGGCACTTGAGCAACATCCCGTTGTGAGATTTGAAGTATAGATCTTTTCCTTGTAGGATGTAGCATGGGAGCTTCCTTTGAACTCTTCGGGCTTGATTTGGATCTTCCGGCATTTTGCCATGCTTGAAGAAGTCGAAAATTGATCGTCTCCAGTCTTCAAGCTGATCTCCACCCCCAGATTCTTTTGTAATAGTAAGGATCTATTGATCGGGGGTGGTCTTGGGCACTTCTTGATAATCGATCTGTATTTGCCTTCCTCCGAGTGAGTCTCCAAGAACTGAGGCAGCATTGGCTAAGGCATCTGCTTCTCGGTTCTCTGCTCTGGGGATTTGAATGAATTCAGCACCAATAAAACGTTGTTGAAGACGTCGTACTAAGGCCAAGTAGAGTTGCATTCTTTCTTCGCGAGCTGTGTACTCTCCATTGATTTGCCTTATGATCAATTGGGAGTCGCTGTAGACGATGATTCGATCTACCCCCAGGGATTTCGCCATCTCGAGTCCAGAAATGAGTGCTTCGTATTCGGCTTCGTTGTTGGTGGCAGTGAATCCGAGGAGAGTGGCCTTCTGGAGATGATCAAGTTCGGGGGATATCAATACTATCCCAGTTCCCGAACCGATCGAACTTGAAGCTCCATCAGTATAAAGCTTCCATGGAGGAGTTGCAGCAGTAGCTTCGAGATTTGGATCAATTTTTGTTGCAAGATTGATCGGAGTATTGTCCTCATCTTCCAAACGCATGTCGACATCTTCTTCCCAAGTGATGGGGTCTTCAACTGGAAAATCAGCTAGAAAATCAGCAATAGCTTGACCTTTGATAGAAGTGCGAGATTCGAACTGAATCCCCAGGGAGCTCATTTCGATCACCCATTTGGTCATTCGACCAGCTCGACCAGCTTTGTCAATGATATCTTTGAGCGAGTGTTCTGAAATGACAGTGATCTGGTGAGAGACGAAGTATGGTTGAAGGCGACGCGATGCAGTGAGTAAGGCTAGGATGACCTTCTCAGTTTTTGAATAGCGAGTTTCAGCCGGAAGAAGAGTGTGACTGATATAATAGACTGGATGCTCGAAGCCTTCTCTTCTACTGACTAAGACTGCACTGATTGCTTGATCAGTTACGGCGAGATAGAGCCATAAGTCTTCTTTTGGAAGTGGAGCCGTCAAGATAGGAGCTTGCACCAGATATTTCTTGATGCTTTGAAATGCTTCTTCACAAATCGGACTCCACCCTGAAGTATCCGCCTTTCGTAGTTTGTCGAAGAGAGGTTTACATTTGTCAGAAGACTTTGAGATGAACCGATTGAGGGCAGCAAGTCTTCCAGTGAGTCGCTGCACCTCCTTTCGATTGGTAGGTGATGGCATGTCGAGGATAGCTCGAATTTGATCGGGATTGGCTTCAATACCCCTCCTGGTCACAAGATGACCCAGGAATTTGCCAGATTGAACTCCGAAAGCGCACTTGGCTGGATTGAGCTTCATACGATATTTTTGAAGAACTTGAAAGGTTTCTGCAAGATCAGAAAGATGCTTGCTTCGTACGTAGCTCTTGGTGAGGAGATCATCGACGTAGACTTCGACGTTGCGACCGATCTGATCTTCGAACATTTTTGTGACTAACCTTTGATAGGTGGAACCAGCATTTTTGAGGCCGAATGGCATTACATTGTAGCAGTAGAGACCTCGGCTAGTCACGAAGCAAGTCTTTTCTTGATCGTTTGGATGAAGTGGAATTTGATTATATCCAGAATACCCATCCATGAAAGACAATAGCTCGTGGCCAGCAGTGGCATCGACGAGTCTATCGATCCTTGGCATGGGAAATGGGTCTTTGGGGCAAGCCTTGTTGAGGTTGGTGAAGTCGATGCAGACTCGGACTTTCCCATTCTTCTTCGGAACAGCAACAATATTAGAGATCCAAGTAGGATACTCTACTTCACGTATGAAGCCTGCTGCGAGTAGCTTGGTGATTTCTTCTTGAACAGCAACTTGTAGCTCTGGTCGGATGGTACGTGGCTTTTGCTTGACAGGCTTCACCTCTTCTTTGATTGCAAGTCGGTGACAAGCGTCATCCGGATTGATACCAGGCATGTCTTCGAAACACCAAGCGAAGACATCGATATTGGATTGGAGGAAGGACACCATGTCTTGCGCTTCTGCATCGCTAAGACTGGTACCAATGAAAGTTTGTCGAGGGAGATCTCCGCTGCCTATGTTGATAGGGATGATTTCTTCTATTGAAGGTGATGCTTCCCATTCGATTGGTGGAGGTTCGATCAGCGGAATCTCCTTTGATTGCTATTTGGAAGAGGGACCAGCTTCATCTCGTGGCCGCTTTGGAGGAGCAATATTGATCTTTCGATCTGTCTTAGCCGCAGCAGCCTCACAAGACCTTCCAGCTTGCTGATCACCTCGAATGCAGACAATGCCTTCCCCAGTTGCAAACTTGAGTAGTTGATGATAAGAAGAGGAGATGGCATTGATCTGGTGGAGGAATGGTCGCCCGAGGATGGCGTTGTAGCTGGATACTCCTTCGACAATTGCGAACCTGACCGAGACTCGAGTCTCTCGGCTGAGGTCGAGAGTGAATCTCGACTCACCCACCGTGATGCTTTGTTCACCGTTGAAGCCGGTGATCACGGTCGGGACGACGTCGAGGCTTTGATACTTATGTCCCAGACGTTTGAAGCAGTCTGAGAACATAATGTCGATAGAACTCCCGGTGTCGATGAGGATCCGATTGACGGTGCTTCCGTCGATGATGAGTTTCAAAACCAGGGGATCTCGATGTGGAGTATGAACTCCTTGAAGATCAGTGTCGTTGAAGACGATGGATGGCCAAGCAAGACCTTCGATGGGCTTCTCGATCCAGGTATCTTCTTTATTTACAGTAGATCGAACATGGAAGATGCGCCGAATCTGCCGATCGACCTCTTTCCCGGTCACTACTTGGTTGTGCAACGATCCATGAATGCCAAAGATATTGGCATTCACGGTGAGAGATGATGGGTTGGAAGAGATTTGATGTATCCAACACACTTCTTTTCCCTTGGCGGAGGTTCGACGTTGATCATGCCCGTTGTTGACGAATTCTTGAAGGTGGCCCTCTCGCAGTAAGTCTTCAAGATGGAACTTCAACCGATAGCATCGGTCGGTAGAGTGGCCGTGACTTCGATGGAATTCACAGTAGACTGTTTTGTCTGCTGTGAACTTGGAGTTTGGCTGAAGAGGATTGGGCCTCCGAAGATACTCGTCATGTTGAATGCGGTCGAGTATCTGTTCGACTGGTATACTCCACTCGGTAAAAGTGGTCTTCGTTGGAGATCGACGCCCGTCATTCTTTGATCGTTTGTTGGCTGGAGGGGCTGCTGCCTCAGCGTTGTGGGCCTTTGCAGCATACTTTGGAGTTTCTCTTTCAGCAGGCTTTCGCTTCGTCTCTCGCCCTTTCCGAGCGACTTGATCGTCTTCGACCTCGATCTCTCTCTGGATTCGATCAAACATAGCTCCCAGAGAAGGAGGGGGATTACGGATGAAGTCGTTGTAGATGTGTAGATCGAAGCGGAGAGCGTTCTGGAAAGCCAACATGATGGCTTCATCGTCCAGATGTCTTCCAGAGAGGGCAGCATGCTCGTTGCGAAATCTCCTAGTGAAACTTCGGAGAGTCTCGTCAGCACCCATCCTTAGCCGATAGAGAGAGTCAAGCTTCTTCTCGGGCTTCAGATTAAGCTGATAATGCTGCACAAAGAGTTTAGCCAAAACATCGAACTGGGTGATGGACCCAGCTCGGAGATTATGATACCAGTCGAGCGACGGTTCATCGAGACTTCCTGCGAAGGTGCGGTAGAGCACATTGTTTTCTTCTTCGTGCGGCGTTAAGGCTTGCTTGAAGGCAAGGATGTGGAGAGTAGGATCTCCTCTGATGCAGTTGAATTTGGGGAGGATTGGAGTTCTCCATCCCCTTGGAAATGTTGTCTCAAAGAGACTTCGATGTAGAGGCCCGGCAGAAGAATAGCCATCCCTACGACCATGTCCTCGACCTAGAGGTGGGTCAAGAGGCAAGATCGCAAGGTCTTGCTCAGGCATTGAAGTATTTGCTGGTTGAAGTCGATGTCGGAGGTCTGATCCAAGCCCACGCTGAAGTGGAATGGAAGGGGAAACTCGACTCTTTGAAGGAGCGCCTTTCATTTGGTGCCTCCTTGGTATGTTGAGCTTTGAAGGTGCCCTCTTGTCGCAGTTGCGGCCAGAAGACGATTGGGAAGACTCATCGTCAAGGCGATCCCAAACACTTTGCTTCCAGGGGGCAGCAGAGGGAGTTGGGTCGCGTCGGATCCTCTCGAGGGCAGTAGTGCCCATTGACCTCCGTTGCTCGGAGTGAATTGAATGTCGAGGAAGATCGATCCTCTCGCTTGTAGAGGGAATAGGTAGAGTGATCTCAGCCTCGGAAGCTGCTTTCTTCAGAGCATCCCTCTCAGCGGTGAGGATGGCGTTCTGCTTCGCCAATTGGAGCAGTTGGAAGTCGACCGCAGAGATTTGGTAGGTCGATGGAGGGTCTTCAGCAGGAGCGGGTGTTGTTTGCCCAATTGACTGCCGCGCGAGGTGGGCGATAGGTCGATCGACAGATCTCCCACTTCCTGAACGAACCCCCATCTCGGGGACAGCAAGGGGCTGTCCGAAGTTGAGCCTTTGACTCATTGAACGAGTCTCAGGACGAGGTTGTTGTTGAGTGTTACTTCCTTCTGGTTGACCTTGATGTTTCATCCTCGCCATTCAGAGAGCGAAAGGTGCAACGAGAGTGCCGTTCAGTTGTCTGATCAACCGAGAGGGTGAGGAAGTTTGACTATCAAGATCGGTTGTAGGTTCAACCGATCAAGTAGTAGCGGAGAGTTGGACTTTTTGATCGGATCCCACAGACGGCGCCAAACTGTGGGGGAAAATCTTCGTGCCGACCCGAAGACTCTCGCAGCACCAGTCAATTGAAATTGAAGTTGACGTCGAAGATTGTTGTTCGATCTGTTGACTGAAGTTGAAGCTTTTGATATGTAAACAGAGAGATACAATCAGAGAGATTGTTGACACAAGATGTGATCTCGGAGTTCAGCCGAAGCCTACGTCTCCGTGCTATAGGGAGCAACCCGAATTCACTAACACTTATGTTGAAATGATCTCGACAGGCCGAGTATCACTGAAAACACTCTGATCTCTTCGAAAGAAAAAAGAAGATCAAAGAGAGGTGGAAGATGGGAAGTCGGAAATCCCAGAGCTCTGGTTTTTTAGAACTGAAAGTTCGATCCTTTTACATTCGAAGGCTCTGCTATTTATAGGATTCCAAGGGAGGAATTCCGGGGCAAATGGAGGTTTTCTGCTGTCGTATTTGGGGATTCTTCAGGTAAAGCTGGCGGGCCCCGCTACCGTCTTCTGGGGGATTCTACAGGCTCGTGGGCCTACCGGGCAGGGCCGGTGGGTCTCGCGGTGGTCCTCGTGGGCCCACCCGGCAGGGTCGGTGGGTCCCGTGGTAGTCTTCGTGGGCCCACCAGGCAGGGCCGGTGGGTCCCGTGGTAGTCTTCGTGGGCCCACCAGGCAGGGCCGGTGGGTCCCGTGGTAGTCTTCGTGGGCCCACCAGGCAGGGCCGGTGGGTCCCGTGGTAGTCTTCGTGGGCCCACCAGGCAGGGCCGGTGGGTCCCGTGGTAGTCTTCGTGGGCCCACCAGGCAGGGCCGGTGGGTCCCGTGGTAGTCTTCGTGGGCCCACCAGGTAGGGCCGGTGGGTCCCGTGGTAGTTGGTAAACTTCTGCCAAAATTTGCACCCACAATCCGCACCGTCTCAAATCGTAGATCTAATTTCGACACATGTAGGATTAGGTTTGGTTCGAGATTAATTAACCACGTACCTCTGAGTCCGACTAATTACCCACTAAACCGACCAAGTCCATGATCAGCTGGATGGAGTCAAGCCAAAACCCAACACTCTCCCACTTGGCAAACAAAACCCAAAAACAAAACAAAATTTTATTTTGGAAAAACACACGCTAGTGGGTCATGACTCAGTTTGAAAAGATCGTAATACGTGCATACTATATTTTTCAAAAACAAACTAGGCTTATAACTTTAAGAAGTATTCCTTTACTTAGACAAATATTCACAGTCACATGAATCATGGCGGTTATGTCCTTACGAGCAGACACTCCCTTCCACGTATTACGCTATGACCAATCCTTTTTTAATAAGCACTTTATGTGGTTATCAAACTTTATAAGTAATAAATAAACTTACTTTTAGGTCCTAATGTATGTCTCACGAACTTAAGTATACATATCCAGAGCGAGACGAAAATAAAAACTTTATTAGCTGCTGAAAAGAAAACGTACAAGCATAATCAAACGTACAATGAGCTTCGAAGCCCCATGCTCTCCACATGACCCTTATACTGAACGGGTGGTAATCCTTTGTCATTGGATCTGCAACCATAAGCTCCATACCAATATGCTGAATGATGATTTTATTAACTGATTTATCATCCCGCATGACAAAATACTTGATATCGATGTGCTTGCTACGACTTCTACTTTTGTTATTATTTAAAAAGAACACAACAGCCATATTGTCACAATAGTTCATGATAGGTTCGGATATGGAATCCACAATCCTAATCCTTGTGATAAAATTCCTTAGCCAAGAAGCCTGTGATGTTGCCTCGTAGAGTGCAACGAATTCTACCTCTATAGTCGACGATGTTGTAAGGGTCTGCTTGGTGCTACTCCATGAGACAACACCTCCTGCTAATAGAAACACATAGCTCAATGTTAACTTCCTTGTGTCTAGGAACCCAGCAAAGTCAGAGTTTGAATAGTCGACTAGCTCCAAGTGCTAGCGTGTCTGTACGAAAGCATAAAATCCTTCGTCTCCTGAAGATATCTCATGACTTTTTGGCACCCTTCCAATGATTTATGCCAGGATCACTCTGTTACCTACCCAACATCCCTACTGTAAAGTTGATTTCAGGTCTTGTATAGACCTCTAGATACATTAAGCTACCAACTGCAGATGCATATGGAATGTTTTTCATAATATCTTTTTCAATAGAGTTTCTCGAACTTTGGGACAAATAAAATCTGTCACCTTTAACAATAGGAGCAATACCCGGTGAACAGTTCTCCATATTAAACCTTTTAAGAACTTTATCGACATAGGCCCTTTGAGACAACCCTAGTGATCTTTGATATCGGTCCCTGATGATCTCAATGTCAATCACGTAGGATGCTTCGCCTAAGTCCTTCAAGACAAAGTTCTAAAAGAGAAACTGTTTCATCACGTGATCCTTAAGTCATTGCTAGCTAGAGGAATATAATCCATATATAGGACCAGAAATACATAATGGCTCCTACAGATATTTAGGTAAATATAATAATCCAAAATGTTCTATATGAAATCGAATGAGGTAATAACATTGTGGAACTTCAAGTACCATTATCGGGATGCATGTTTCGGTCCGTATAACAACTTCTTCAACTTGCAGACTAATTGACTACCTTTACTTGAGGTGAAACCCTCAGGTTGTGACATATATACCTCCTTCTCTAGATCCCCATTTAGGAAAGTTGTTTTCATATCCATCTGCTATAGCTCAAGATCATAGTGAGATACCAAAGCCAAGATTATCCTTAATGAATCCTTCTTAGAAACTGGAGATAATGTTTCATGATAATCAATGTCGTCTCTTTTAGTAAATCACTTGGCAATAAGTCTTACTTTATGTTGTTCGTGTTGGAATTAAATCCTATTATCAGAGTTACAGCGGAAGCAAAAGATAGATCTGAAGATCTCACAGTGTATGTTTCATTATAATTAATTCTACAAAATAATCTATATACAAATCTATAATCTTAGCATGTATACGGACACCATAGAGGCATACTACGATCTACAGAAGACATACATGTATATAGTTAGGTGTTTAGAACTAACATACCTTGTGGATCTATGATCTGAAGAGAACAGAACGATGATGAATCGTACGTGAATCGCAAGGGAAACTGGTGGATGGCACCTTGTTCTTTGTGAATGGAGGAATCCTCAAAGTCCTATCTTTGAGTGCAAGGACTAAGCGCCGACAGAGGAATGCATTGTGAAGACGATGGCGAGCCGCGAGATCTCCTCCTTCTCTTTCTCTCTTCTTCCTTCTCTTTCATTCTCTTTCCTTCCCCCTTCCCTTTCTCTCTTCTACCTCTTTCTTTCTTGGCCGAAACCACAAAGAGGGAGAGAGGAGAGGGGGGTCAGGTTTTTGGAGAGGGGAAGCCTTAGGGCCGGCCCCCTCTCTCTAATCCCCTTATAGGGCCGGCCCCCTATTGCTATATGCAAACTAGGGCCGCCCCCTAGAGATAGGGATGAGGGAGGGAGGGGTAGGGTTTCCCTTTATCTCTCGTTAAGCCTGGACGAAAACGCCCTCACGAAAATGGTAACACTATAAGAGAGATAGAGTGAGGTGTGTTACTCGGAATTGAGTTCCGTCAGCGCCTATGAGCTTCTAAAATTATTCTGCTCATTTTAAGATTCATATTCAATATGTTCTGAGCCATATTTCAGTATTTACCAAAATACCCTTTTGACCTTTAACACATGTGAATTAGGTTTTTAAGCTTTGGGCTTGTGATCCATCATGCTACTTTGCATCCAATGTGTCTAACCAGGTCGGGGAACAATTCCTATATACAATGATAAGGTGAAACCATCAGGGTCCAGGATCTCTAGCTCCAACCGGATCCCTAATTAACTGTTTCGGTGACACACTGAAAGTTCAGTTAATCAGCCCTAATCCGATTAACCCGCGTAGCTACCCAGAGTATAACACGAGTTGAACTCTAGTGATCTTAAACTTATGTTACTCCCTTGTAACCCTGTTCTCTACTATACTATGATAATCCTTAGTCCCTCATATTACTGGTGCCATGATTCGACTCGGGCGGTAGGGAGCACCGTCAGATCCCGATCGATCATCTGACTAGGATTTGATGA
Source organism: Chamaelirium japonicum (assembly GCA_947650365.1). Taxonomy (NCBI): domain Eukaryota; kingdom Viridiplantae; phylum Streptophyta; class Magnoliopsida; order Liliales; family Melanthiaceae; genus Chamaelirium; species Chamaelirium japonicum. The sequence goes on from OX393549.1 coordinate 105,143,631, forward strand.
CTTGTCATCTATAACACCACACACCGTCCGGTGCTATGCCTAGCATTCGGAACGTCGTCAGTCATACTGACAACCACTAGGCTTGGGTTAATTATATGGACAGATTGACTCATCAAAATATAACCATCCAATACTGGATGTCGAATAACCTGTAGGGATTGCATATCACTCAAGTGCTAGCCAGGTAACCCAACGTACCGTGGTATTGGACTATGGTAAGTCCGTACACATTAACACATCAAAGCACCACATAACTAGTTGGCTCAGTGTATATGGTCTCTCAGGGTTAAGAATAGATTATCTATAGTAGTAAGACGGTTTATGCACCAGTGTCTGAATCACTGAACTATGCACCGTCTTGGTTCCTATTCAACACAATCATCATGCTTGGTCAGGTGAATGGAAATCCCACGTTCTCGTGGTAGAGACTTCACCATATCCTCTACCCACCAACAGTTTATTCTCGGTAAAGCGACCGGCATCACCAAAGCTGTGAACAAGTTCTAGGTTTACACAGAACCGGTCCACCGGGTCTACCAAGCATGGATCCACCATGCGTCTCAGTGGCCTACTGTGTTCTCTAGGGTCCTTTATTATATATGAATTAACATACACCAAAGTAGTATTCTAATTAAAGTAATAACCAAAGTCATCTTTATTAATATTAATACAGAAAATCCACGCTCAGGACACACAAGTTACAATAGTTCAATATTACCTGCGATATCAGTCTTGGTCTTATAGACTCACTTGCAGCCAATAGCCTTAGCCCCTTTAGGTAACTCTACTAAATCCCATATTTAATTATCTGTTAAGGATTTCATCTTATCTTTCGTGACATCTAACTATTTTACATAATCTCTTCTGCTCATGGCTTTAGAAAACATTTTGGGATCTAGTGACAGTTCGACAACAGTGTTGGACTTCTTTGACTCTTGGAGTTATACTTCATAGTCACTAGAAATTACCACTCTATGTCTTCTCTTGGATCTTCTGAAACCTGGTGGTCCTCTATAACAGGTTCAGTGGTCACTTGTTCTATATCAGTTGGGATGTTAGGAACTGGTTAATCAGGAACTATCGTAGGTAGTTTATCCTGATGATCAACTTATCCCTCCTACATTATGGATACATAGATCGGAACCCATATTTCCTCAAACATAATTACTTATGTAGGGACACTCCTACTGAAGTTGCCACTTTCAAAAAAATAAGTATTTCTAGCTTTTTCTATGTTCGGTGAGTGCGATGAACAATAGAACCTGTAACCATTGGACTTCTCCGTATACCTAATAAAGAAGCCATTATATGTCTGAGGGTCTAACTTTTATCTCATGTGAGTTGTACACCCTAACCTTGACTTGACAACCCCATATGTGCACGTGAACTAAACTGGGTTTCCACCCGTTCCATAACTCAAAGGGTGTTTTAGGAATGGCCTTAAATAAAACACTATTAAGAACATACATAGCGGTCTTCAAGGCTTCACTCCATATATTGAGAAGAATGGAGGAGTTGCAAATCATACTCCTTACATATCCATTAGCGTTAGGTTCCTCCTTTCGGCTACACCATTTTTTTGTAGTGTGCTCGGCGTTGTGTATTGGGCTACAATACCGTGCTCCTAAAGGAACTTCATAAATGGATCAGGTCTTTCTCCATACTCTGTGTACTTACCGTAGTACTCACCAACTTTATTTGATCTAACGATCTTGATACTCCTACCGGATTATTTCTCTACCTCCGCCTTATAGACTTTGAAAACTTCAAGAGCATTTGACTTATTGTTTAGGAGATAGAGATACATGATCTCGTATGGTCATCTATAATTGATATAAAATACCATTGATTATTCTGACAAGGTGTATCACAGAGATCCGTGTGTATGATACCTAACATCTCATTATTCCTTTTAGCAACCTTAGAAGATTTATTGGTATGCTTTTCCTTAATACAGTCCCTACAATCCCAAAGTCGGTAAAGTCATGGGTCTTTAGAACCCCTTCCTCTACTAACCACTTTAGTCTCTCCAAAGAGATGTGTCCTAACCTTTTATGACATAGAGAGGAGGAATCCTTATTGATAATATTTTCATTTATGGTCATCATGGAGTAATTATTTTTAGAGTCTATGTCCAGTTTATATAAGTCATCAATCAACCTACTAGAGCCTATGGGAACTGAATCTTTGTTGATCAGAATGATGGAACCATCAAACTGAAAAACAAACCTGATAGGCACCAGTTTTGAAATATACAGCAACTTTCTAGAGAAAATCGAAACATAGAAAACTCTGTTTAAGTCCAAAGAGTATCCGGTCTAGAGGACTAGTCTGTAGGTCCCCATACCTTCTACCTTAGAGTTTAGTTTTATTCTTGAGAAGATGACATTCTCTCCGTCAGTTGGGTCTCGTAAGCCGATAAACCTCTGTATGATGGTAGACATGTGGATTATTGAACCAGAATCAATCCACCAGTCACTGTCAGATTTATGAGAATTGACATGACTTGATTCATAACACACTAGAGCAGTATCATGCGTCTGCATGATACGCTCTCGCACTACTTTATCACCGGTCAGACGCTTAGGTGACACTTTGTCCCTTTTGTCCGAAAAAATCTCTCCGGACAGGGAGGTAAGGTTCAGGGTAAGGTCTAAGACATAGAGTGGGACGACTGGAGAAGGAAAACATACATTATTACGAGGCAGAAATAAATTATTCTTTATCTAATGATTAGTCCATACTAATTATCAGTTAGTAAAATTTAGGTCTCTCTATAGTCTAAGGTAGCTCCTCGCATGAATTTTACTAAAAAGCTATAAGATTCTTCACATTTCCCGATAATACCAATGAATTGTATAAGTAGCCTAAGCAATGGTTCTTTTTCTGTGGGTATAAAAACCATCATTTTCTTCATATGCAATTTACTTTCTTACCTTAATTGCATGATATTAGGGATCACCTCCCTGTGGGCAAAAACAAACCCTAATATTGATGTACTTAGAAGGGGGTCATCATGATCAATCGAACATATGTGATTCAACGCACCCCATGGCGCATTTTGTATAAATTACTCGTGAAGAATGATTCAGGTTGCTTTGGCTAGTCCCAAATCACTCCCCCATGAGAGGGCTTTAGATCGTGATCATTCGCAAAACTTACACAATTATCCATATAGCTCGACTGATGTAACTGGATTCGGTTAGAAAACCAAACAAAACTCGCACATCGAAACTTATGATCGAAATAAACATGCCCTATGGCGTACAACCCTTCGCTCTGATTCAATTCCCAAATCGGGGCGAAAGTAGCCACATGACCTGAATTTCGGATCTACCCGATTTCGGTCAACTATCTCAAATTCAAGGTTTGCTACGTGGCCTGCTCGTCCCATCCCTCGGCATAAGCCAACTAGAAGAGTCGGTTGCTGATCATGAAACTCCCCGTGAAACCCTGATGGTCGACCGGAGCAGAAAAAAAATACATGTTCAAATTTTAAGGTTTCTAACGATCCATTGCCTAATCGATGATGGGTTCAATGAACCAGAAAAAACTAATTATCAATTGCAAAAGGGTCAAAACCCTAACTACATTGATAACCGATCAGAGAAAATAGGCTATGATACTAAGTGTAAGAAATATTATATACAACAACATCCAATTATCTCTATTATCAAGAACCATTAGCTTTGAAGATAATTAACATAGAGACTTTATTCCAAAGCAGTGGATCGAAATGTACCTCTGGTCGTAACTTGCTGGGTGATGACGATCTGCAATTTGATTGATGTAGACGAATCTTCCTCTCGTGAAATCCCAATCGCGATGGAGGAAGAGATGGCAAGCGATGCGATCCGACAATCGCTGAGTGGAAGCCTTCAACTCCAGTTCTTTATGGCGATCAAAAACCCGTGGAGACATCGCAAAGATTGATGAGATTAGAGAGGGATTGCAAGGCATGAGGATCCTTTCTTTTCTCTAATTCAATCTAACGAAGAAGCGACACTTCAAAGGGAAGAGCAAGGGCAACCGAGCCTTCTCTTTCTCTCTCTTATTCTTACAAAGTCAGGAGCACCAAAAGGAGGAAATGGGCTGCAATCGCAGCAATCCTCTCTCTTTCTGTTGGCCTTTAGGAGATAGGAGAACCTAGGAGAGAAAGGGGAGATGGGCTGCACTGTCTGGCAGTAGCCCTCTCTTTCTTGTGGGTTCGTGTTTACACAAGAGGGTCTCCTATGGGTTCGTGTTTACTAATGAGATGCACTAGGTGTGATGCATTCTTATTGCACCGGAGTTGGGACCCATACATGCCCTCTCAAACCATAGATCTAATCCCGATACCTGTAGGATAAGGCTTGGTTCGAGATCAATTAACCATGTACCTCTGAGCCCGACTAATAACCCACTAGACCGACAAAGTCCAAGACCAGCTGGGTGAAGTCAAGCCAAAACCGAAAATCTCTCTCTCTTACCCAAGATCTCTCTCTCTCTCTCCGTATCTTTCTCTCTTCGTTTCTCTCGCTCTCTTCTCTACGATCTCTCTCTCTCTCTCTTCCTCGTGATCTCTCTCTCTCTCCCTCCATATCTCTCTCTTCCCCATAATCGTTCTCTCCGTCTCTCTCACTTCCCTACAATCTCTCTCTTTCCGTCTCTCTTTCTCTCTCTCTCTCTTCTCTATAATCTCTCTCTGTCTCTTTCTCTATCTTCCCCATGATCTCTCTCTCTGTATCTCTCTCTCTCCATCTCTCTCTCTCTCTCTCTCTCTATTTTCCCTACGATCTCTCTTTCTCTCCGTCTCTCTCTCTCTTCTCCACGATCTCTCTCTCTCTTCCCCATGATCTCTCTCTCACTCTCCGTATATCTCTCTCTCAGTATCTCTCTTTCACTTCCCCAAAATCTCTCTCTCAGTATCTCTCTCTATGTCTCTCTCTCCCACTTCCCCAAAATCTCTCTTTGTCTCTCTTTCTCTCTCCGAAGGGGGGGAACCCAAATCTTCTGTCGCATTTCTTTGACCCCAAAGTCATAGTCGTCCGTTGCACTCAGACTCGGGTGGTGAATTGCAGTAGCACCAACTGGCAGGCAAAGGGATGGCAGTGATCAGATACAACCTGGAGTATATGCTGGGGGCCAATCACATTCGTTTCTTTGTTTGCCGGTTGGGGCTGAGTGTGATGCACGGGTCGGGTATGGGCGCAACGGATAGCTATGACTTGGGGGATAGACAATGGGGCAAAGAAATGGGGCAAAAGATTTGGGTTCAGGGGTTGGAGGGGATGGGTCGTGCCAAAGGCTTCGGAGGGGGGGGGTGGTCCCGCCGAAGGCTCCCGCTTTGTGCCAATCGGCACAGGCATGCACTAGTGAAATAAGAAGATATACAAATAATCAGAAAAACATATAGATGTATCAAGGTTCGATAATTTGCCCATGTCCTTTCTTCGATGCCGGTTCTACTATGCTCTGAGGTAAAAATAAGAAATGTTACATGGAATTACAGGGTCTGACAGTTAACTATCTATATATACCCCCCACGACTAGGGTTTGCATAGAACCACAAAAATTAGTAGCGGAAATAGTATTTGCCAAATATACATATGTAGGTTTGGCATACTCTTACCCGTTTTACGGTTACTCATGCAATTTTCACCTACTTAATTTTTTCATAATTTACTGATTTTTGTGGTCGTGATATTGGCAAGTTGATCATCATCACAAAAAAATAATCAAATTTTGAAACCTCTAGACATAAAAAATGTGTTATTCAAATTAACGGTTCAAATTGACAGTTGATAAAGATTTCAATTTTTGATGCCCCTAGAGGTTTCAGAATTTGATGATTTTTGCTGTGGATGATCAACTTGCCATAGCTAACGTCCACAGAAAAAAATCGAATTCTAAAACCTTTATATAGGTGAAATACCATGTCGAATTGAATGAGTAACCATAAGACGAGTAAGGGTGTCCCATTGGGATCAAGAAACACACTACTTTGTCACAAATTTGACACCCATCATTCTAATCGTGCAACTTAAGTTAGTGTACGAATCGATTAATAAATTATTAAATTTAGGAGTCAACCAAGACTATGATATAAGGTAGAGGCTTCATACAAGACACCCTTCACTTGTCAGACAAGCGCCCTCTCATCCACCATCCATGGCATCAGACAATTATACATACATGAATTTTCTTTCGATGAATTGTCTCACGAATGCACTATAATATAAGGCGGAGGATTCATACGTGGAACTCAGCTTCTTTGAGATGACCAGCTCCTCCATCAATGTCATATAGAAATTCCTACACACCGGATTATTCTTTCGTCGCATGTCAATCATCATTAACTCTAGGATATATATATATACAAAGCAGTGTTTTTTGCTGCTTTGATACATTGTTTGATCATCTTAGAAGTTTTGGAATTTGATGAAATTTGGTGAGGGTGTTGTCTAGGGTAATATGATCATCCTCACAAATTTTCATCAAATTCCAAAACTTCTAAGAGGGCCAAATGGTCGAAGCAAAATCTGCAGATTTTAACGGTGACTGCAGATTTTCCAGATTTTGCTTCGACCATTTGATCCTCTTAGAAGTTTTGGAATTTGATGAAAATTTGTGAGGATGATCATCTTACCCTAGACAACACCCTCACCAAATTTCATCAAATTCCAAAACTTATAGGATGGTCAAACAATGTATCAAAGCAGCAAAAAATGCTGCTTTGATAGGCAGCATCCCATTCCTCTCTCTCTCTCTCTCTCTCTATATATATATATATATATATATATATATATATATATATATATATATATATATATATATATATATATATATATAGAGAGAGAGAGAGAGAGAGAGAGAGGAATGGGATGCTGCCTATCAAAGCAGCGTTTTTTGCTGCTTTGATACATTGTTTGACCATCCTAGAAGTTTTGGAATTTGATGAAATTTGGTGAGGGTGTTGTCTAGGGTAAGATGATCATCCTCACAAATTTTCATCAAATTCCAAAACTTCTAAGAGGGTCAAATGGTCGAAGCAAAATCTGCAGTCACCGTTAAAATCTACAGATTTTGCTTCGACCATTTGACCCTCTTAGAAGTTTTGGAATTTGATGAAAATTTGTGAGGATGATCATCTTACCCTAGAAAACACCCTCACCAAATTTCAGCAAATTCCAAAACTTCTAGGATGGTCAAACAATGTATCAAAGCAGCAAAAAACGCTGCTTTGATAGGCAGCATCCCATTCCTCATATATATATATATATATATATATATATATATATATATATATATATATATATATATATATATATATATATATATATATATATATATATATATATATATATATATAGAGAGAGAGAGAGAGAGAGAGAGAGACAGAGAGAGAGGGAGAGAGAGAAAGAGAGAATACGGGGTATGATCTGATAGCCTATTTGCTTAAATGGGTTGTCACCGGCAGCCGTTAGATTACTGAGATCAAACCATCCAAAAAAATAAAAATAAAAATTAAAAAAATCTATTACAACTGTTCCTCTCTCTCTCTTTCTCTTCAGCACCCCGATCCCCTCCGGTGAAGATCCGACCCCCTCCGGCGACCCTCGACCCCCTCCGGCGACCCCGTCCCCCCCCCCCCGGCAGCACCCCGAACGCCTCCGGTAACCCCCTGACTGCCTCCGGCCACCCCGTCCTCCTCCGGCAAGACCCCGTCCCCCTCCGACAGCCCCCCGTCCACCCCGACAGATCTACCGGTGCTGCGATCAGCGCCGGGAGGTCTGGGGTCTACCGGAGGGAGCTGCCGGAGCTGCCGGGGGGTCGGGGGTCGCCGGAGGGGGTCGGGGGGTCGCCAGAGGGGGACGGGGTGGCTGTCGGAGGGCATCAGAGGGCCACTGGAGGGGGACGGGGTGGCCGGAGGCCGTCGGGGGGTTGCCGGAGGGGTTCGGGGTATTGCCGGGGGAGGACGGGGTCGCTGGAGGGGGTCGGGTCTTCACCGAGGGGATCAGGGTGCTGAAGAGAGAGAGAAAGAGGAACAGCTGTAACAGATGTAATAGGTTTTTTTGTTTTTTATTTTTATTTTTTTAGACGGTTTGATCTCAGCAATCGGACGGCTGTCGGTGACAGCCCATTTGAGCAAAGGGGCTGCCAGCTCATATCCCGTATTCTATATATATATATATATATATATATATATATATATATATATATATATATATATATATATATGAGGAATGGGATGCTGCCTATCAAAGCAGCATTTTTTGCTGCTTTGAGACATTGTTTGACCATCCTAGAAGTTTTGGAATTTGATGAAATTTGGTGAGGGTGTTGTCTAGGGTATGATGATCATCCTCACAAATTTCATCAAATTCCAAAACTTCTAGGGGGTTCAAATGGTCGAAGCAAAATCAGTCGTCTGCAGTCACCGTTAAAATCTGCAGCATTTTGCTTCGACCATTTGACCCTCTTAGAAGTTTTGGAATTTGATGAAAATTTGTGAGGATGATCATCTTACCCTAGACAACACCCTCACCAAATTTCATCAAATTCCAAAATATCTAGGATGGTCAAACAATGTCTCAAAGCAGCAAAAATGCTGCTTTGATAGGCAGCATCCCATTCCTCTCTCTCTCTCTCTCTCTATATATATATATATATATATATATATATATATATATATATATATATATATATATATATATATATATATATATATATATATATATATATATATATATATATATATATATATATATATATATATATATATATATATATATAGAGAGAGAGAGAGAGAGAGAGAGGGGGGTGGGGGGCTGGGATCCATTGACAACCCAAAATAGGAGGTAAATTTACAACCCTCTTACAACTCGATTCTATCGGTGGATAGAAGTTTCCAAATTTGCTATTTTTTTTCTTCTGAGGATGTTCATTATGGCAAGTTGATCATCCTTACAAACAAATCAACAAATTTTGAAACTTATAACGGAATCAAATGTGTTATTCAAATTAATGGTTCAAATAGACGGTTAAAAAAAGCTTTTAACATTTAGAGCCCTTAGAGGTTTTAGAATTTGTTGATTTTTTGTGAGAATGATTAACTTGCCATAGTGATCATCCTCACAAAAAATCAGTAAATTCTAAAACCCCTAGCTCCATCAAATATACTATTCAAATTAAAGGTTAAAATAGATGGTCTATATTTGAGGAGGACATTTAATGGGGCTAGAGGTTTTGGATTTTTCTGATTTTTTGCAAGGATTATCTCATTGATATAGATAGCATCCTCACAAAAAAACAACAAATTATAAAACCTCTAGCCCCATCAAATAATGGGTTGTCAACGGATCCCAGCCCATATATATATATATATATATATATATATATATATATATATATATATATATATATATATATATATATATATATATATATATATGGGTCAGGATCAGCTGACCCATGAAATTTTGACCCATTATCCAGATCATTGGATTCGGGTTTTAGAATGTGCTGATTTTTTGTAGAGGTGCTATCAATGGTATGCGGATCATACTCACAAAAAATTAGCATATTCTAAAACCTCTAGATGCATCAAATATATTCTTTAAATCAACGATTTAAATTGACAGTCAAAAAAGTTTATAATATTTGATAGCACTACAGATTTTAGAGTGCTGATTTTTTATGAGGATGATCAACGTACCATAGACAACACATCTACAAAAAATAAACACATTCTGAAACCCAAATCTCACGATTAGGATGATGGGTAAAAATATCGGTCAAAATTTCATGGGTCATCTTATATATATATATATATATATATATATATATATATATATATATATATATATATATATATATATATATATATATATATATATATATATATATATATATATATGACAGCCCATTTGCTTAAATGGGCTGTCCCCGGCAGCTGTCTGATTGCTGAGATCAAACCATCCAAAAAATTAAAACTAAAAAACAAAAAATGTTTACAACTGTTCCTCTCTCTCTTCAAAGACCCGATCCCCTTCGGTGAAGACCCGACCTGCTCCGGCTACCCTGTCCCCCCCCCGACAGCACCCCGAACCCCTACGAAAACCCCCCGACCGCCTCCGACCACCCTGCCCCCCTCCGGCAGGACCCCGTCCCCCTCCGACAGCCCCCTGTCCACCCCGGCGGATCTGCCGGTGCTGTGATCGGTGCTAGGAGGTCGGGGGTCCGCCAGAGGGTGTTGCCAGATCTGCTGGTGGGTCGGGGGTTGCCGGAGGGGGACAGGGTGGCTGTCGAAGGGCGTCAGAGGTCTGCCGGAGGGGAATGGGGTGGCCGAAGGCCGTCGGGGGGTTGCCGGAGGGGTTTGGGATGCTGTCGGGGGGGGACGGGGTTGCCGAAGGGGGTCGGGTCTTCACCGGAGGGGATCGGGTCTGCGAAGAGAGAGAGAGAGAGAGAGAGAGAGAGAGAGAGAGAGAGAGAGAGAGAGAGAGAGAGAAACAGCTACAGTTGTAAACATTTTTTGTTTTTTATTTTAATATTTTTGGACGGTTTGATCTCAGCAATCGGACGGCTGCCAGTGACAGCCCATTTGAGCAAATGGGCTGTCAGCTCATACCTAAGCACCGCACGCCGCATTTTATCATTCCTCTCTCTCTCTCTCTCTCTCTCTATATATATATATATATATATATATATATATATATATATATATATATATATATATATATATATATATATATATAGAGAGAGAGAGAGAGAGAGAGAAATGCTTGGTTGCGGTCCGTGCGGTCCGGGTCCGCAGCCGCCCGATGCGGTCTGTGGTGCATCCGATGCACGCGGCCGGTGCATCAGACAGCTGCGGACACGGACCGTAGACCACAACCAAGCAGCCCCCTATATATATATAGGGGGATGCTTAGGTGCGGTCCGTGTCCGCAGTCGTCCGATGCACTCGCCGCGCGCATCGGATGCACGGTGTGGTGCATCAGACGACTACGGACGCGGACTGTACCTAAGCATCCCCCTATATATATATATATATATATATATATATATATATATATATATATATATATATATATATATATATATATATATATATATATATATATATATATATATATATATATATATATATATATATATATATATATATATATATATATATATTCTAGGGTTACTAACTCACCATATGTTATAGGGTACTCTCTATGACATGTCATAGGAACTCATTTCCCTATATATATATATATATATATATATATATATATATATATATATATATATATATATATATATATATATATATATATATATAAAAAGAGAGAGAGAGAGGCGTGCTAGGGTGCGGCGTGCGGTACGTGCGGTGCCGCACCGCAGCGGTGCATCAGATGGCTGTGGTGCGATGCCGCACGCATCGCACGCCGCATTTTAGCATTTCTCTCTCTCTCTCTCTTTTATATATATATATATATATATATATATATATATATATATATATATATATATATATATATATATAGGGCGCAGCCGTCCGATGCACCCGCCGCGTGCATCAGATGCACGGTGTGGTGCATCGGACGGCTGCAGACGCGGACCGCACGGACTGCAGACCGCATTTAAGCATCCCCCTATATATATATATATATATATATATATATATATATATATATATATATATATATATATATATATATGAGGCAAGGTAGCCTACTCCATGGAGAAGGTAACTTATCTACTCCATGGGTTAAATGGATACCATGTAGCACTTTTTAACCGGAGTTAAGACTTTGTCAACTTAGGTTCATCCCTCCCAATAATTGTCAATAAAAAATTTTGAGAAACATATGCCAAGTGGCATTTTTAACATGCAAATTTTTTTTTTTTTATGATGCACAGTTTGCCGTTAAATTTGTTACAACTTGATCGGGTTGATTTAGATTTTTTTCTTAGGATTTTTTTTCATAATCCTAATTTATCCATTTTGGATTGACCATACATCAACAAAATACCCGATTAAAAAGTGTCATGTGGCATCTTTTTAGGCTATAGAGTAGGTAAGTAGCCTACTCCATGGAGTAGGCTACCCTTTCCCTATATATATAGGGAAAAGGGAGCCTAGACCTGTGGTGCATCATCGTTGCTGCACCTCAGGCATTGTTTGCCATCCTAGAACTTTTAGAATTTGGTGATTTTTGAAATTTTCTGCACCTCATGCATTCTCTAGGGTAACATGATCATCCTCACCAATTTTCAAGTAATTCCAAAACTTCTAGGGTCATCAAATGGTAGAAGCAAAATTAACGGTTACTACGGACGGTAGATAAAGCTTCTACCGTTTGATGACCCTAGAAGTTTTGGAATTCCTTGAAAATTGGTGAGGATGATCATGTTACCCTAGAGAACACACCCACCAATTTTCACAAAATTCCAAAATCTAGGGTAGTCAAAATATCCGTAGTTCATTTTATCCTTCCGTAGCTCATAGCTCACTGTAACATTCCTCTATCTCTCTCTCTCTCTCTCTCTCTCTCTCTCTCTCTCTCTCTCTCTCTTTCACTGCACTTAAGGTATAGCATCGATGTTGAACCTCTAACTTATTTACCCTCCCTATAAGTTTTAGTAATTGAAGTTTTTTGATAGGTGTGTTGTCTAGGGTATGGTGATCGTCCTCATAAAAAATAAGCAAATTCCAAAACTTCTAGGGTCATTAAATGAGCTCGGCAAAATTAACGATTACAGTGAACGGTCAAAAATGTTTCGAACATTTGATGACCCTAGAAGTTCTAGAATTTACTGATTTTTTGTGAGAATGATCACCTTACCCTAGAGAACATATCCACCAAAAATTACTAAATTCTAAAACTTCTAGGATGACAAACAATGCATGAGGTGCAGCAACGATGCTGCACCTCAGGTCTAGGCTCCCTTCCCCGCCCCCCCCCCCTCTCTCTCTCTCTCTCTATATATATATATATATATATATATATATATATATATATATATATATATATATATATATATATATATATATATATAGAGAGAGAGAGAGAGAGAGAGGAATGTTACAGTGAGCTTTGAGCTACGAAAGGAGAAAATGAGCTATGATCATTTTCACTACCCTAGAAGTTTTGGAATTTTGTGAAAATTGGTGGGTGTGTTGTCTAGGGTAACATGATCATACTCACCAATTTTCAAGAAATTCCAAAACTTCTAGGGTCATCAAATGGCAGAAGGTTTATCTATCGTCTATAGTAACCGTTAATTTTTCTTCTACCATTTGATGACCTTAGAAATTTTGGAATTCCTTGAAAATTGGTGAGGATGATCATGTTACCCTAGAAAACACACCCACCAATTTTTATAAAATTACAAAACTTCTAGGGTGGTCAAAATGATCGTAGCTCATTTTCTCCCTCCGTAGCTCATAGCTCACTGTAACATTCCTCTCTCTCTCTCTCTCTCTCTCTATATATATATATATATATATATATATATATATATATATATATATATGGGAGTATGGTCCTCCCAACTAGCCAACACACTAGTCCTCCCCTATATTTTGGTGCTACGTGGTACTTTTTAAGTAAATTTTTTTAATTGATGGTCAATCCATTCTATTTGGATCGTGATTTTTAAAAAAAATTTAAAAAAAAACTTAAAACAACCTGATCAACGGCTGATAAATTTAATAGTAAACTGTAGCATGCAAATACCCCTTGTTATGGTTAATCTAAAAATGTCACTTGACAATGTTTTTTTCTAATTTTTTTTTCATAATCATTGTTTGAAAGGGTGAACCTACCTTAACCAACCCCTAACCCTGGTTAAAAATTACCATGTGGCACTTGAATTGAAGGGAGGACTGGCATATTGGCTAGTCGGGAGGACCATGCACCCTATTCCCTAGGGAATAGGGTGCATGGTCCTCCCGACTAGCCAACATGCTAGTCCTCCCCTATATTTAGGTGTTACGTGGTACTTTTTAACTAATATTTTTTTAATGGATGGTTAATCCACTCTACTTGGATCATGATTTTAAAAATTAAAAAAAAAAAGAACTTAAAACAACCTGATCAATGATCGACAAATTTAATGATAAACTATAGCGCATAAATACCCCTGGCTATGGTTAATATAAAAACGCCATTTGACATTTTTTTTTTAATTTTTTTTTCGTAATCATTGTTAGAAAGGATGAACCTACCTTGACCAACCCCTAACCGCGGTTAAAAATTACCATGTGGCACTTGAATTGAAGGGAGGACTAGCGTGTTGGCTAGTCAAGAGGGCCATGCATCCTATTCCCATATAGTGAATAGCGAGTATGGCCCTCCCGACTAGCCAACACGCTAGTCATTTCCTATATTTAGGTGTCGCGTGGTACTTTTTAACTAATTTTTTTTATAGATAATCAATCCACTCTACTTTGATCATGATTAAAAAAATATTCAAAAAAAAAAAAAAAACTTAAAACAACTCGATCAACAGCCGACAAATTTAATAGTAAATTATAGCGCACAAATACCACTTGCTATGATTAATCTAAAAATGCCACTCGGCATCTTTTTTTTTAATTTGTTTTTTCATAATCAATGTTAGAAAGGGTGAACCTACCTTGACCAACCCCTTACCCCAGTTAAAAATTGCCATGTGGCACTTCAATTGAAGGGAGGACTAGCGTGTTTGATAATCGGGAGAACCGTTCCATGCACCATATATATATATATATATATATATATATATATATATATATATATATATATATATATATATATATATATGGGCCCGATCAAGTAAGAAACCTCTTATTTGCAAAACCTTGTACGAAACCAACCTATAGGTTTCATAATTTGATGAAACTTGGTAGGCATGCTACTTATGCCATGTTGATCATCCTCACCAAAATTCATCAAATTTTAAAACCTCTAGGGGCATCAAATGTTAGGAGATTTACCGATCGTTCAAATGTTAGGAGGTTTCCGGCAGCAGCGATCGCAGTGACGCCTCCGACTCCTTCCTCGATCTCCCGACACCACATGAGGCAGCAACTGGTGCTCGCGCTCATCCCCGACGCAGATCCAGCCCCGACCTCCCGGATCTCTCGTCGGGGCAGGTGAGATCCATCGTTGGAGCCGGAGGGGGCTGAGCCACCGGAAAAAGGAGCGATGGGGGTGTGGGGGAAAATCTTCGTGCCGACCCGAAGACTTCGCCTTACTAGTCAATTGAAGTTTCGAGTCGAAGAGATCGTTGCTCGATCTATTGATTGAAGTCGTTGCTTTCGATATGCAAACAGAGAGAGAGATGCAATCAGAGATTTGACACGAGAAATGTGATCTCGGAGTTCAGCCGAAGCCTACGTCTCCGTGCTATAGGGAGCAACCCGAATTCACTAACACTTATATCGAAGTGATCTCGACAGGCCGAGTATCACTGAAAACACTCTGATCTTTTCAAAGGAGAGAAGAAGATCAAAGAGAGGTGGAAGATGGGAAGCTGAGAAATTCCAGAGCTCTGGATTCTGAAAATCAGATCTCAGAGTGGAAATCAGAAATTTCGGGCCCCTTTTACATTCGAAGGCTCTGCTATTTATAGGATTCTCTGGTGGTAAATGGCGGTTTCTACTGCAGTATCTGGGGATCCTCCAGGTAAAGTTGGTGGGCCCCGCTACCGTCTCCTGGGGGATTCCACAGGCTGTTGGGCCCACCAGGCAGGGCCGGTGGGTCCCGCTGTAGTCTTCGTGGACCCACCAGGCAGGGCCGGTGGGTCTCGCTGTAGTCTTCGTGGGCCCACAAGGCAGGGCCGGTGGGTCCCACTGTAGTCTTCGTAGGCCCACCAGGCAGGGCCGGTGGGTCCCGCTGTAGTCTTCGTTGGCCCACCAGGCAGGGCCGGTGGGTCCCGCTGTAGTCTTCGTGGGCCCACCAGGCAGGGCCGGTGGGTCCCGCTGTAGTCTTCGTGGGCCCACCAGGCTGGGCCGGTGGGTCCCGCTGTTTGCAGACTTCTTGCCAAAATTTGCACCCACAGTTACCCCCTCCAAGTTAGCTAAGAGGCCTCCTTGGCTGGCTTGGATTTGTGGTGCAAAGCTAACGACCTTCTGTAACACACGCAGAGGAGCTTTGTCGAGTGTTAGCATAAAAAATAGACTGATCGGTCAAATTTGACCGATCGGTCAATTTCGACCGATCGGTCAAACTTGACCGATCGGTCAAATTTGACCGATCGGTAAAACTTAACCGATCGGTTAATTTCAACCGGTCAAAGTTGGAGTGATCGGTCAAAAAACACAGTTTTTTGACCGATCTAGTAGAAAATCGATCGATCGGTTGATTTTGACCGATCGGTCAATTTTGATCGATCGGTTAAAATCAGCCGGTCAAGGTTTGGGTGATCGGCAAAAAACACAAGTTTTTTGCCAGATCCAGAAGAAAATCGACCGATCGGTTGATTTTGACCGATCGGCCAAGTTTGACCGATCGGCTAAAATCAGCCGGTCAAAGTTTGGGTGATCGGCAAAAAACACAAGTTTTTTGCCAGATCTAATAGAAAATCGACCGATCGAATGAATTTGACCGATCGGTTAAATTCAGCCGGTCAAGGATTGGGTGATCGGCAAAAAACACAACTTTTTTGCCAGATCTAGTAGAAAATCGATAGATCGGTTGATTTTGACCGATAGGTTAAGTTTGACCGATCGGCTAAAATCAGCCGGTCAAGGTTTGGGTGATCGGCAAAAAACACAAGTTTTTTGCCAGATCTAGTGGAAAATCGACCGATCGAATGAAATTGACCGATCGGTCAAATTTGATCGATCGGTTAAATTCAGTCGGTCAAGGATTGGGTGATCGGCAAAAAATACAAGTTTTTTGCCAGATCCAGAAGAAAATCGACCGATCGGTTGATTTTGACCGATCGGTCAAGTTTGACCGATCGGCTAAAATCAGCTGGTCAAAGTTTGGGTGATCGGCAAAAAACATAAGTTTTTTTCCAGATCTAATAGAAAATCGACCGATCGAATGAATTTGACCGATCGGTTAAATTCAGCCGGTCAAGGATTGGGTGATCGGCAAAAAACACAAGTTTTTTGCCAGATCTAGTAGAAAATCAACAGATCGGTTGATTTTGACCGATCGGTTAAGTTTGACCGATCGGCTAAAATCAGCCGGTCAAGGTTTGGGTGATCGGCAAAAAACACAAGTTTTTTGCCAGATCTAGTGGAAAATCGACCGATCGAATGAATTTGACCGATCGGTCAAATTTGACCGATCGGTTAAATTCAGCCGGTCAAGGATTAGGTGATCGGCAAAAAACACAAGTTTTTTGCCAGATCTAGTAGAAAATCGACAGATCGGTTGATTTTGACCGATCGGTTAAGTTTGACCGATCGGCTAAAATCAGCCGGTCAAGGTTTGGGTGATCGGCAAAAAACACAAGTTTTTTGCCAGATCTAGTGGAAAATCGACTGATCGGTTGATTTTGACCGATCGGTCAAGTTTGACCGATCGGCTAAAATCAGCCAGTCAAGGTTTGAGTTCTCGAACCTGCCTATCAGAGAAGGTAGTATAGCTTGTTCTTTCTTCGTGATCTTTGGACAGAGCTTTGAAAGTTGATGGAGTTTGATTTTTCTGTTTTGAATCTTTGGTTTGTCTTGAATGGTTTGAACCGGCTGTCTGGTTCACTCGGACCGATGGTCCGCTTGGACCGGTGGCTCGTTTGGACCGGTGGTCCGACGCTTCGTCTGGTCCGGACTGTTCGCCTGGTTTTGCGCTTGCTACGGATGGATGCCACGTGTACCTACAAAAACATGCGATTTGATATGGTGAAGACACGTGTCCTCTCGATTTGTGTACCTGATCCCCTCTGAATATTTAAGCTCTTCTGGCTGTCATTTTCGCCTCACGCTCTCAAAATTTTTTGAAGTCCAGACTCTTTTGCTTCCGATTTCTTGTTCTTTGCTCTCGGTCGATCGGTCAAATGGCTTCCTCTGGTAGTTCGAAGAAGTCGGGTGCGGTTTCCTTGAAGAGGAAGGGGAAGGAGATCGCTGAGGTTCCATCTCCTCCGAAAGGGCGCGGCAAAGGTAAGGCGGTGCTTGCCGAACTTGGACAACTGGGCAAAAGGCACCAAAGAGTAGGGTTTGCTTCAGCGCCATCGAGGCCAGAGCATATCCCCATGGTAAAATTCGTTCTGGGCCCAGTCATGTCTTTGATAGAGGAACCGGAGTATGTATACAATACCGGTGGCCAATTCACAGATGCAAAGAGGAAGAAATGGCAGACACTGCTTGCTTGCTTCACAGAAGGGAAGGTTCAACCCTCGCTCCCAGGGATTCAGTCTGCCTTCGGTATTGACAAGAAGAGGATCTTCACCCACTTCGCCAGCAAGGAGCAGGTCATGGGAACTATCATGACGATTGGCCAGCTCAATTGTGGTTTGCGCCTTCCGCTGCCACCCTTTGCCACGAGGTTACTGAACACCTCCGGCCTTTGCCCCGGGCAGGTCACTGGGAATGCCTGGAGGATCATCTACGCATTCTGCCGCGTAAAGTCGGACTTCCAGGAGGATCTGAGGGCATGCTACTCCGGCATTCCAGAGGATGAAGTTGCCCGGGTCGAGCTTGGATATTTTTTCTATCATTATCGATGGGCTTGGAGGAAGGATAGCTCGTTCTTCAATCTGACTGGCGTATCTGCACTGCGCCCACTTACTGACACAGTCGCCTCGGACAAGCTATACACTGATTGGCCCATATCTGTTTCTGGTGCATGGACTCCTCTCTCCGTACCCGAGACCCCCCGGACCGAAGTGCACGATGAAGTGAAGATGTACTGCGAGGGAGGCGTCTTTGCTTGGACTTCGGAGAGGGTTGGAGCTATTGACAACTTATTCCTCGAGTTGACCTGCGGTACCAGGTCATGGAAGTAGTTTTCAAACTGCCCAGTGAGGTATGGTAAAGCCAACCTCCTTTACCGATCGCAGGCCAGATACGAAGACAATGAGGTCTATAATTTGCTGATTAAAATGGATGGACAATAATAAAGAGCATATTTAAGGGGCATAGAGGCTCTATAATTTGCTGATTTTTGGTGGGGGTCCTATATATAACAAGGTGATCATCTTCGTCAAAAATCAGCAAATTATGAAACCTCTAGGTCACTCAAATGTTTTTGTCCCCCAAGATAAGGAAATGGGACATCCCTAAGGAGAACCTTGAAGAGGAAGGGGAAGAAGTCGGGTGCGGTTTCCTTGAAGAGGAAGGTTCGCGTCGAGAAGAAGGCTTACAGTGCGAGGCGTCGATTGCCTACCGCGGAGGAGAAGCTGGTGATACAACGAGGTCCAGCGAAGAAGAAGAGGAAAATCCTCATCGAGCCTCAACAGGACGAAGAGGGGAAGAAGAAAGAAAAAGATAGAGAGGAAGAAGAAAAGAAAGGGGAAGAAGATGATGATGTAGAAGAAACCGAAAATGGTGGTAGCAACAACGACGGCAACGATGATGACGACGAAGATGGGGGTGGTGAGGATGATCTTCCTTCCACCCCCACTGGTGGAGATGGTGGGAATGGGGGTGGTGAGGAAGAAATTCCTCCCACCCCCACTGGTGGTGACCAAGAACAGGGGGGTGGTGGGGATGACCTTCCTCCTACCCCCACTGGTGGTGAATCAGACGAAGACTCTATTCCTATCCCCATCGATGAGGCTAAGGCCCGTCGCATGGAAGAGGTGCTGGACGTAGAGGGCGACGGCCACAAGGTGGTTTCCGCCTTTCGCTTCGAGGAGTTGAAGAAGCCGATGCGCTTCAAGATAAAGTTGTCGAGGAGTGGTGGGGTTGGAAGCAACCCCACACCCCTCGACCAACTTCCTCCAGTCACTCCCCGCATCGAAGGAGCAACTACAAGTGGGGGTCTGGAGGTTGAACAACCCCCACCCCTATCACATAACCTTTCTCTGGCTGAGGAGATGGCAGCCCTTGTGGCTGGGCTCAAGCAGCCACAAGGGGAAGGGGAGATCTCGCCTCTTCGGGACATTCCTTCTCCAGCACACCTGGAAAGGGGAAGTCGCGTGGAGGATGAGGCTCCTCAACCCCAGCCACAACCAACTCCCACCAAGGAGAAATCGACCCCTCAGGGAAAGAGCTCCGTTAGTGGGAAGGGGAAGGCTCCTCAAGTCGATGTCTCAGGTAACCTCATTAGATTCTACTTCTGATCATACTGTCTTTGGAGTTTGAAACTATTCTAACTCTTTTGAACTTCTGATTGATTTGCAGGGACTCCTGCAGGCATGGCTTCAATTTTGAAAGATTTGGGTGAGGTTGACATCAACTACCCAACTCCCGTGATCCGGAAGCTCTGCAACCTTCCGGGGGCCCCGATCGAGGAAGCCTTTCATAGGCTCGAAGTGGTGGTAAGTGCATCAGCTTGAATTGTCTTTCGAATTGAACCCTTCGATATACTCATCATTTCTTGTTTGTTCGCAGAACTCAGCGGTTCTGAAATTCGGCATGAAGCTCTTCAAGAAGTACGGAGAGCGAGAGGCTTCATCTGAAGTCTCTCGCCTAACGGCTGAATTGGAAGCTGCCTGCGAGGAAAGGGATAAGCTGAGGGAGCTTCTGTCCTCCAAGAAGGAGGCCTTGAAGGCTAAGATTGAGGCCCTCCGCAAGGAAAAACTGGAGAGCAAGGGCTGGCAGAATGGCTTCGAGGCTCGGGGTCACGAGCTTGAGGAGTTGAGGAATCGATTCTTCAAGATCGAGAACTTGGGCTTCGATCGTGTGAATAGAATAAAGGAGTTGGAGGCTGAACTTGCTGCAAGAGATGCCGCTCTTGCTGCTAAGGAGATAGCCTCAGCTGCCAGGGAGGAGGCCCTCAACAAGGAGTTGGAGCATGCGCAGACCGAGTGCAAGAGCTACAGGGAAACAACCGAGAAGGCGGTGGAAACACTTAGGGCCCATGCTGGCAGTGTCAGATCTTCCAAGGCTTCTGCGGCGAGCAAAGCTCGTGCTGGATCCGAGGGAGAGAAGTCACGTGCGCCAAGCGTGGCCAAACCTTGAGATCTTTACCTTCTTTCTTGGTTGTAATTTGTAGACTTGTGATATGAAAAGGCTCATTCTTGTACTTGACAATTTTTTGATAATAGAAATCTTTTTGATGTTTGAAAGTTGGATGTCTCTTGAATTGAATGTCTTCGAATATCAGGTTCTGGATAGCATTTGAATAGATACTCTTTTGAATGTAAGGGGTCGAGTCGCAACTCGATTACCCAAACTTGTAACTTGAAAATTGAATTTGAATTCGTGTAACACTTGTATGTGAGGGGTTGAGTCGCAACTCAAACACCCAAACCTGTTAGACGATATTGAAATTGATTGAAATTGAATATTGAAATTGAAGGTCAGTTTAATATTTGTAAGTAAGGGGTAGTGTCGCAACACAAACTCCCCCACTTGTTAACTGACTAGTGACTTGAAGGTTGCTTTGACTGACAACCTGAAATCGTTTTAACATTTGCCAGTAAGGGGTTGAGTTGAAACTCTTACACCCAAACTTGTTAAAAGACCTGGTAATTTGAATATGGATAATTTGAAACTGCTTCAGAACTTGAATTGAAAAGATGAACACTTGCACATTTGAATATTTGAAAGAGAACTTTATTCATCATAGAGTTTACATCATGGATAGAACAGTTTGAGGTATCTCGAATTCCAAGCTCGTGGCAATCTATATCCTTCTGGTGAGATTAGTCGATAAGAGCCTTTTCCTCCAACTGATTCGACAATATATGGACCTTCCCAGTTGGGAGCAAGCTTCCCACTGCTGTGTTCTTTTGTGTTGTAGAAGACTGCTCTAAGGACCAGACTGTCGATATGGAATTACCGTTTGTAAACTTTCTCATCATAGGCTTGTTTGATCTTCTGCTGATACTTGGCCACACGAAGGGAGTCTTGGTCTCGTAGTTCTTCAGAGAAGTCCAGATCATTGACTCGAAGCTCTTCATTGATTCCTTCTTCAACTGCCCTGGTCTTGAGAGTATTTGATATGTTTTCTGTTGGTAGTACTGCTTCCGATCCATATGTTAGACGAAAGGGTGAGAACCCTGTTGATCTTCTTGGGGTTGTGCGATACCCCCAAAGAACCTCTGGTAGGACTTGTTCCCATAATCCTTTCTTGTCGTTGAGTTTCTTCTTGAGTATACCAAGAATAGCTCTATTGGAGGCTTCAACTTGACCATTGCATTGAGGATATCTTGGAGTTGAATAAAAGAATTTGATCCCGTTGTTTAGGCAGAACTCTCGAAACTTGTCAGAGTCAAATTGAGCTCCATTGTCAGCAACAAGAACTTGAGGTGTACCAAACCTTGAGAAGATGTTGTGTCGAATGAACTTGATTACTTCATCATCGGTCTCTCTGAAGAGTGGCACAGCTTCAACCCATTTGGTGAAGTAATCTGTGGCCAACAGTAGATATTTCTTCTTGCTTGGAGTTGGTGGGAAAGGACCCAAGAAGTCCAACCCCCACTGATGGAAAGGCCATGGACTCGATAGTTGGTGAAGCTCATCTGCAGGGAGATGGATAGCTCGAGCGTGTCGTTGGCATGGCTCGCATCTTTGAACAACTTGCTGAGCATCCCTTGCCATTGTAGGCCAGTAGTAACCTTGTAGCTTCGTCTTGGCTTCAAGAGATCTTCCTCCCGAATGATTCCCACAAGCTCCAGAATGGATATCAATCAGGATTGCCTTTGCTTGCTCTGGGTCAATACACTTGAGCATCATCCCATTGTGAGATTTGAAATATAGATCTTCTCCTTGAATTGTATAGCAAGGAAGTTTCCTTTGAAGTCTTCGGGCTTGATTGGGATCTTCTGGTACTTTGCCATATTTGAAGAAGTCAAAAATTGACTGTCTCCAATCTTCAAATTCATTCGTAGTAGTAGTAAGGTTCAACATCAATTGATCTCCACCCCCAGATCTCTTTGTAGTAGCAAGGATCTGTTGATCGGGTATGGTCTTGGGTACTTCTTGATAATCGATCTGTATTTGCCTTCCTTCGAGTGAGTCTCCGAGAACTGAGGCAGTATTGGCTAAGGTATCGGCCTCTCGGTTTTCTGCTCTTGGGATTTGAATAAATTCAGCATAAGTAAAGCGTTGTTGAAGACGTCGTACTAAGGCCAAATAGAGTTGCATTCTTTCTTCTCGAGCTGTATATTCTCCATTGATTTGCCTTATGATCAACTGGGAATCGCTGTAGATGTTGATTCGATCTACCCCCAAGGTTTCAGCCATTTCGAGTCCGGAAATGAGTGCCTCGTATTCGGCTTCGTTGTTGGTGGCGTTGAATCCAAGGAGGGTAGCCTTCTGGAGATGATCAAGTTCAGGGGATACCAAGACAATCCCAGTTCCTGAACCGATCGCACTTGAAGCTCCATCTGTGTAAAGTTTCCATAGAGGAGTTGCAGCAATTGCCTCGAGACTTGGATCAATTTTTGTTGCAAGATTGATTGAAGGATTATCCTTGTCTTCTAAGCGCATGTCGACATCTTCTTCCCAAGTGATGGGGTCTTCAACTGGGAAGTCAGCTAGAAAATCAGCAACAGCTTGACCTTTGATGGAAGTGCGAGATTCGAATTGAATTCCCAGAGAGCTCATTTCGATCACCCATTTGGTCATTCGACCAGCTCGACCAGCTTTGTCGACAATATCTTTGAGTGGGTGCTCTGAAATAACAGTGATCTGGTGGGAGATGAAGTAAGGTTGGAGACGACGCGATGCAGTGAGCAAGGCCAGGATGACCTTCTCAGTTTTTGAATATCGAGTTTCAGCCGGAAGAAGAGTGTGGCTGATATAGTAGACTGGATGCTCAATGCCTTCTCTTCGACTGACTAGGACCGCACTGATTGCTTGATCGGTCACGGCGAGATAGAGCCACAAGTCTTCTTTTGGAAGTGGAGCAGTAAGGATAGGAGCTTGCACCAGATATTTCTTGATGCCTTGGAAAGCTTCTTCACAAATTGGACTCCATCCCGATGTATCCGCTTTTCGCAGCTTGTCAAACAGAGGCTTACATTTGTCGAAAGACTTTGAGATGAATCGATTGAGGGTAGCAAGTCTTCCAGTGAGACGCTGTACTTCCTTCCGATTAGTAGGTGATGGCATGTCGAGGATGGCTCGAATTTGGTCGGGGTTAGCTTCAATGCCCCTCCTGGTCACAAGATGACCCAGGAATTTGCCAGATTGAACTCCGAAAGCGCACTTGGCAGGATTGAGCTTCATACGATACTTTTGAAGGACTTGAAAGGTTTTCGCCAGATCGAATAAATGCTTTCCTCTACTGGAGCTCTTGGTAAGGAGATCATCAACGTATACTTCAACGTTGCGACCGATCTGATCTTCGAACATCTTCGTGACTAACCTTTGATAGGTGGATCCAGCATTTTTGAGGCCGAATAGCATTACATTGTAGCAGTAGAGACCTCGGATAGTCACAAAACATGTCTTCTCTTGATCATCTGGATGAAGTGGAATTTGATTGTATCCAGAGTACCCATCCATAAAAGACAATAGCTCGTGACCAGCAGTGGCATCGACGAGTCTATCAATCCTTGGCATGGGGAATGGGTCTTTGGGACATGCCTTGTTGAGATTGGTGAAGTCGATGCAGACTCTGACCTTCCCATTCTTCTTTGGAACAGCAACTATGTTAGAGATCCAAGTAGGATACTCTACTTCACGGATGAAGCCTGCTGCGAGTAGCTTGGTAATTTCTTCTTGAACGGCAATTTGTAGCTCTGGTCGGATGGTGCGTGGCTTTTGCTTGACCGGCTTCACCTCTTCTTTAATCGCGAGTCGGTGACAAGCGTCATCTGGATTGATCCCAGGCATGTCTTCAAAGCTCCAGGCAAAAACGTCGATATTGGATTGGAGGAAAGATACCATGTCTTGCGCTTCTGCGTCGCTAAGACCGATACCAATGAAAGTTTGTTGATGGGGATTTCCACTGCCGATATTGATCGGGATGATTTCTTCAATTGAAGGTGATGCTTCCCATTCGATTGATGGAGGATCGGCCATTGGAATCTCCTTTAATTGCTATTTGGAAGGACCAGCTTCATCTCGTGGCCGCTTTGGAGGAGCGATGTTGATCTTACGATCAGTTTTAGCCACCGCAGCCTCACAAGATCTCCCAGCTTGCTGATCGTCTCGGATGCAGACAATGCCTTCTCCTGTTGCAAACTTGAGTAGTTGATGGTAAGAAGAGGAGATGGCATTGATCTGGTGGAGGAATGGTTGCCCGAGAATGGCGTTGTAGCTGGACACTCCTTCGATAATTGCAAACCTCACCGAGACTCGAGTCTCTCGGCTAAGGTCTAGGGTGAATCTCGATTCACCCACCGTGATGCTTTGCTCGTCGTTGAAGCCAGTAATCACAGTCGGGACGACGTCGAGGCTTGAGTACCTATGTCCCAGGCGTTTGAAACAATCTGAGAACATAATATCGATGGAGCTCCCGGTGTCGATGAGGATCCGGTTGACGGTGCTTCCATCGATGAGGAGTTTCAAGACCAGAGGGTCTCGGTGGGGAGTATGAACTCCTTGAAGGTCGGAGTCGTTGAAAACGATGGATGGCCAAGCCAGACCTTCGATAGGCTTCTCGATCCAGGTATCCTCCTTGTTCGCAGCAGAACGAACGTGGACGATACGTCGAACTTGCCGATCCACTTCCTTCCCGGTCAAAGTTTGGTTGTGCAATGTTCCATGAATACCAAAGACATTGGCATTCACAGAGATAGGTTGCCGGTTGGAGGAGACTTGATGGAGCCAACACACCTCTTTCCTGTTTGCAGAGGCTCGACGTTGATCTTGTCCGTCTTTGACGAACTCTTGAAGATGGCCTTCTCGCAATAAATCTTCAAGATGGAATTTCAGCCGATAGCACCGGTCGGTGGAGTGGCTGTGACTTCGATGGAATTCGCAGTAGACCATTTTGTCTGCTGTGAATTTGGAGTTTGGCTGAAGAGGATTGGGCCTTCGAAGGAATTCCTCGTGTTGAATACGGTCGAGTATCTGCTCGGTTGGTAAATTCCACTCGGTGAAAGTGGTCTTCGTTGGAGATCGGCGTCCGTCATTCTTTGATCGCTTGTTGGTTGGAGGAGCTACTGCTTCAGCATTGTGGGCTTTGGCAGCGTACTTGGGAGCTTCTCTTTCCGTCGGTCTTCGCTTCGTTTCTCGCCCTTTGCGAGCGACTTAGTCATCTTCAACCTCAATCTCTCTCTGGATTCGATCGAACATAGCTCCCAGAGAAGGAGGGGGATTGCGGATGAAGTCGTTATAAATGTGTAGATTGAAGTGGAGGGCGTTCTGGAAAGCCAACATGATGGCTTCATCATCCAGATGTCTTCCGGAGAGAGCAGCATGCTTGTTGCAAAATCTCCTGGTGAAACTGCAGAGGGTCTCGTCAGCACCCATCCTCAGCCGATAGAGGGAGTCGAGCTTCTTTTCTGGCTTCAGATTGAGTTGATAGTGCTGCACGAACAGGTTAGCCAAAACACCGAATTGGGTGATGGACCCAGCTCGGAGATTATGATACCAATCAAGTGAGGGCTCGTCGAGACTCCCGGCAAAAGTGCGATAAAGCACGTTGTTTTCTTCTTCGTGTGGTGTCAGGGCTTGCTTGAAAGCAAGTATATGGAGAGTTGGATCTCCTCTGATGCAATTGAATTTAGGGAGAGTGGGAGTTCTCCATCCCCTTGGAAATGTTGCTTCGAATAGACTCCGGTAGAGAGGCCCCGCAGAGGAGTACCCATCTCTACGACCATGCCCCCGAGCTGGATGTAGATCAAGAGGTAGAATCGAGAGGTCTTGTTCAGGTCTCTGAATATCAGCAGGTTGGAGTCAGTGGCGAAGGTCCGATCCGAGTCCGCGTTGGAGTGGAATGGAAGGGGAGACTCTACTCTTGGAAGGAGTGCCTTTCATTTGGTGTCTCCTTGGTATATCGGGCTTTGAAGGAGTCTTCCTATCGCAGTTGCGACCAGAAGATGATTGGGAGGACTCGTCGTCGAGGCGGTCCCAAACACTCTGCTTCCAGGGGGCATTAGAGGGAGTTGGGTCGCGTTGAATCCTCTCGAGGGCAGCAGTGCCCATTGACCTCCGTTGCTCGGAGTGGATTATTGAATGTCGAGGAAGATTGACCCTCTCACTTGTAGAGGGGATTGGAAGAGCGATCCCAGCCTCGAAAGCTGCTTTCTTAAGAGCATCCCTCTCAGCGGTGAGGGTGGCGTTTTGCTTCGCCAGTTGAAGTAATTGGAAGTCGATCACAGAGATTTGATAGGTCGATGGAGGGTCTTCAGTAGGAGCGGGGGCGGTTTGCCCAATCGACTGTCGTGCGGGCTGGGCGATCGGTCGATCGACAGATCTCCCACTCCCTGAGTGAACCCCCATCTCAGGAACAGCAAGGGGTTGTTCGAAGTTGAGCCTTTGACTCATTGATCGAGTCTCAGGACGAGCTTGTTGTTGAGTGTTACTTCCTTCTGGTTGACCCTGGTGCTTAGTTTTCGCCATTCAGAGAACGAAGGGTGCAACAAGAGTGCTGACGTCCGATCAGTTGTCTGATCAACCGAGGGGGCGAGGAAGTTTGGCTCTCAAGATCGGTTGTATGCTCAACCGATCTAGTAGTAGTGAAGAGTGCTTGACTTTTCGCTCGGATCCCACAGACGGCGCCAAACTGTGGGGGAAAATCTTCGTGCCGACCCGAAGACTTTGCCTTACCAGTCAATTGAAGTTTCGAGTCGAAGAGATCGTTGCTCGATCTATTGATTGAAGTCGTTGCTTTCGATATGCAAACAGAGAGAGAGATGCAATCAGAGATTTGACATGAGAAATATGATCTCGGAGTTCAGCCGAAGTCTACGTCTCCGTGCTATAGGTAGCAACCCGAATTCACTAACACTTATATCGAAGTGATCTCGACAGGCCGAGTATCACTGAAAACACTCTGATCTTTTCAAAGGAGAGAAGAAGATCAAAGAGAGGTGGAAGATGGGAAGCTGAGAAATTCCAGAGCTCTGGATTCTGAAAATCAGATCTCAGAGTGGAAATCAGAAATATCGGGCCCCTTTTACATTCGAAGGCTCTGCTATTTATAGGATTCTCTAGTGGTAAATGGCTGTTTCTGCTGCAGTATCTGGGGATCCTCCAGGTAAAGTTGGTGGGCCCCGCTACCGTCTCCTGGGGGATTCCACAGGCTGTTGGGCCCACCAGGCAGGGCCGATGGGTCCCGTTGTAGTCTTCGTGGACCCACCAGGCAGGGCCGGTGGGTCTCGCTGTAGTCTTTGTGGGCCCACCAGGCAGGGCCGGTGGGTCCCGCTGTAATCTTCGTGGGCCCACCAGGCAGGGCCGGTGGGTCCCGCTGTAGTCTTCGTGGGCCCACCAGGCAGGGCCGATGGGTCCCGCTGTAGTCTTCGTGGGCCCACCAGGCAGGGCCGGTGGGTCCCGCTGTAGTCTTCGTGGGCCCACCAGGCAGGGCCGGTGGGTCCCGCTGTAGTCTTCGTGGGCCCACCAGGCAGGGCCGGTGGGTCCCGCTGTTTGCAGACTTCTTGCCAAAATTTGCACCCACAGGGGGCTGAGCCGCCGGAGGGAGAGCTGTCGGAGGAGAGATCGGCACCGGAGGAGAGATCGGGGCTACCGGAGGTGGAGGATGGTGGTCGGGGCGGTGCGATCCACCGTCGAAGCCGGAGGGGGCGATGCGGTGCGGTGAGGGGGCGTTGTCGGCGTCGGAGGAGAGATCCGGGCTGCCGGAGGTGGAGGATGGTGGTCGGGGCGGTGCGATCCACCGTCGGAGCCGGAGGGGGCGATAGAGAGAGAGAGGATGAGGGTGAGGGCGCCGGTGGGTGGTTCAGCGAATAAGAGAGAGAGAGCATGAGGGTGAGGTGAGTGTTATACACAGA
Source organism: Chamaelirium japonicum (assembly GCA_947650365.1). Taxonomy (NCBI): domain Eukaryota; kingdom Viridiplantae; phylum Streptophyta; class Magnoliopsida; order Liliales; family Melanthiaceae; genus Chamaelirium; species Chamaelirium japonicum. Next base: position 105,172,551 of record OX393549.1, read on the forward strand.
TTTTTTTAAAAAGAACCGATGGCTGATGATTTTAATCGGACGGTTGCTGGGTGGCAGCTCAAATGAATAAATGGCTGTCAACTTATACCCCGTATTCCCTATATATATATATATATATATATATATATATATATATATATATATATATATATATATATATATATATATATATATATATATGGGGAGCATGACTTTGTATGCCATGCATTGAAGGCTTCAATGTATGTTCCTCTATTAACATACATAGAGGTTTCCAAATTTGCTAATTTTTTGTGGAGATGATATCTATGTTGAAATGATAATCCTCACAAAAAATCAACAAGTTAAGCTTTTCAAATAAGCTCATCACATTATTGGTTGAAATAGATGGCTGATAAAGCTTCCTACATTTTGATGGACCTAGATATTTTATAATTTGTTAATTTTTGATGGATATGCTATCCATAGCAAGATGATCATCCTCACAAAAAATCAGTAAATTCTAAAACTTTTTGATGTATCAAAATGATAAAAGTTGTATCGTCTGTCCATTTCAATCGTTAATTTGATGAGCTTATTTGAAATGCTTAAAGGTTTCAGAACTTGCTGATTTTTTGTGAGGATGGTCATCTCAACATAGATATCTTCTCCACAAAAAATTAGTAAATTTGGAAACCACTATGTATGTTAATGAAGGAGCATACATTGAAGCCTTCAATGCATGGGCATACAAAGTCACGCTCTCCTATATATATATATATATATATATATATATATATATATATATATATATATATATATATATATATATATATATATATATATATATATATATATATATATATATATATATATATATATATATATATATATATATATATATATATATAAAGTGAGAGAGAGAGAGAGAAGGCGAGGGTTATGGGGGAGAATAAAGGCTTCTCATTAGGGCAAGTGCTTAATATATAATACATACAAGTTTTTCTCTAACACCCCCCTCAAACTCATGGTGGATCATGCACCATGAGTTTGCTAATTATGAACTAAAAGCACAGAGCTGGGTGCGACTTCGTAAAGAAGTTAGAGAATTGCTCTCCATAAGAAACATAACGGAGAGAGATAGTCTGAGCTTCATACTACTCTCAGAAGAAGTTGCAATCGAGCTAGATATGCATCATCCTCTCATGGAAAACCACATTGCTATCAATCTATATCGCACTTTGGTTATCACAGTGAAGAGATGTATGCCCAAAAATTTCAACCCCTAGATCCCCAAGGAACTGCTATAGGTGAATTGTCTCCTTGGTGGTAGAGGCCAAGTTCAAAATTATACCTCGGTACTAGAGAGTGAAACAATCTCCTACTTCTTGTGATGCAATGAAATGAAAGAGTCTCTAAGAAACGGGCAATAGTCAATAGTCGAGGGCGAGTAGTCGGATCCCCGGCTCAACTAGCATCAAAGTAGGCACATAGGACTAGAAATGAAGTCAAGGACTAGAAAAGAAACCGGATGATAGTACCTCGAAGGTATCAGAAAATCCGTAGGAGGGCAGTGTAGTAAGTAGAGTGATGAGCCTTAATGATCTAGCTGACGATGCTGACTGCGTGAGCATAATTTTACCTGGTGATGTATAATACCAACTAACTAATGATCTATATATACCGAGTAGGGTCTACGATAGGCTCGTTGTCTGTTGTTCGTAGTTTCATATGAAGCTTGAGTGAAGTGGTAGTAGAGCGATTATCAGAAAGAGCATCTTGACTAAGGATGTTAGCAGTGTACTTATAGGAGAGTAGAAACCCTCACTTACTATGGACGATCTTAAATTCGAGGAAGTAGTGAATGGGACCTAAGTCCTTTATATGGAACTAGCACTGGAGGTACTACTGAAGAGAAGTGATTGCAGCGGATTCATCACTTGTGATGATCATATCATCAATATATAGCAAATGAATCGCCTGGCCCTAAGGTGAGGATCGTATAAATAGCGAGTTGTATTGCAAGGTCTCAACAAAATTGGCCTCAATGACTTCTCACCTGAACACTCAAACTAGATACGAGAGACCTGTTTGACCCCGTAGATGGATTAATGAAGACGACATGCATTATTTACGTCCATCTGGAGAAGATGCTAGCAATGCACAACTACAACTGCCAAGAGGGTACAGACTGTGGTCATCTGAGTTATGGGCACGAAGGTCTCCTCGTAGTCTATATGTACTCTTAAGTAAAGCCATGTGCCACCAACCGAGCTATGTTCCATTTAATAGATCTATCAGGTCATTGATTGACCTTGTAGATTTATTTGCAGCTAACAAGCTCAAAAACTGTCACGCCCCATAAATCTGGAACCGATCCCTGGGGTGTGAGGTGAGAAAAACCAAGGGGTTTAGGGTTTAGTCGACTAACTACACCAATTAGGGTTTCTTACAAGACTGTGGCTCTTTCATAAATGAAGAAGAATGAGGGGGGAGAAACAAGGAATATTTTAAAACTTGATTTATATATATATATATATATATATATATATATATATATATATATATATATATATATATATATATATATATATATATATATATATAAAAGAAAATAGAGAGATAAAATTTTGCCGATGGAAAGATGACCACGCTCGATCTTCAACAGGGCTATCATTTCAGCATGTGTAGCATGTCGGTGCCCTATATGCTGACAGAAGTCCCTCTTAAGGGAGCACGAGGCTCAAGCCTCTGACGACGAGCCAAGTATCTCACCCTCTCCCTAACACTCGATGCATCGGTCTGGAGGCCCTATCTACTGGGCTTGTCAAATTAGGTCAATTCTTCGTCTTATATTTTCATTGTGAGCTATCCTAGGTTTGGGGCCTTGAGTAGAGGTCTACCCAATAGTACATCAGTTGTATCATTGCCAAACATAGAACATACACTAAGCTAATAACTCTTATCAAATCTAGTTTGATTACATTGCTAGAATAAGAAAAACTACAAGACGATTAACTGAAGATAGAACACTATCGTAACCCTAACTCCGTCTCTGGCCTCCTACTGCTACTCTTGAACCTTCGTACCTGCAGAAGAGTCTACTCATGAGAAAGAGTAGCCCCCAATGGAAAATGAAAAGATTAGCCAAATTAATAGCTAGTGACATCCTAATAGTCTTTAATAATATAAGACAACCGAGTTAATTGAATTAAATTTAGCAATCCTACTACGTAATATTAGTATTTACAGAAGAATAACCTAATCTTATCAGCAGTCTATTTTCTCATCCAATACCTATTGTCACTAAATTATCTAACATAATGTTCGTTCGATATTCTATAGTATTAATGAACAAATAAAACGACCATCTAAATGTCACTAGATTATCTCGCTCTACAATTCCATAATCCAACATTAAGATTCTATAGTTATTAATAAGCAATCATATAAAACATCTATCCTAATGTAAACCCCGGATATTTTGTTCATCCTACCCCCGGTCGGGCATTACTATAGTGTCTTTTATTTCGATGTAGAGGGCCAACTCTCTCGCTGTGTATCCTCCAACACCATGCACAAAGTCACCCAGATGATCATAAGGGGTATCCCGTCTTTCATGGTGGAGCTCTACCGCCCAACTTGCTTTATTTAGGGTCTTCAACTACACCAGGATCGGAATTGATAGGCCAATCCCTACTCGAGGGCACCTCCTATTGGCTTTACCACAACCCTTGCCTTTGACCCTATAACCTACTGATCTTCGGCTGTGCACACAGGGTGGTTCACGGCCCTTGCGCGCATGGGGTCCTAATCTTCTTACAATATAGATTATCATATTTTATCCATTTTAACAAAGTACCAAAGGCTCAACACGGTGAACAATTACCTTTATACATAAACTGAGATATATAAAAAGTACATACGGTGATTTATGATTTGAAACAGTTTAACCCTAGTCCTGCACTGCTCTCGCAACCCATAACAGCACTACAGCTAATTGTCACATCGCTCTTAAAGTGATTCGACATACACTCCCCCAAAAATAGTATATTAGGGTTGCCACTTCGTTTTGTAGGGTGGGTCTCGATAATCACTATTTACTCAAATTATATTTTAATTTAAGGGACTACCTAATTACGGAATCCATGCAATAATTATGATTATTTTATTAATATTTTAAAACATGATTATTTTATTAATATTTTAAAGCATGCTTATGTTAATAATATTTTAAAGCATGCATCGTCGGACTCGTGACTTCGCATGCAAGGAGGGATCCACATGACCCCATGCGGCGATGCCCGACGGGATCCACATGCAGGGTGATGGACACCCACTCTAGTTGTTCTCATTTCCCATTATCAAAGACCACGACAAGGGAAGTAGGTGTCACCTGGTTGTCGATCACGCACAAATTACCGTTAACTGCTATTGATTCGTCTCTGCTCCATCTACGGCTGGAACATCCCGGTTACGTACTACCAAATTCACACATAGTGGACCCATGGTCAATGCTTGCTACCAAGTAATACGGGTTTAGGGCCGAGTTGGCCGAGTCGAGAAATTTATGTGTCATCGGATGCCACCGGTCTATCGGCACACAAAACGATGCTCTAATTGTATCATCTTGGTTAGTTGGCGTTGCCGACGCCAAAGGCCATATTAGGGTCTACCTGTACTAATCCAACTAAATGGTCGTACCCGCGTCGGTTATTGCCACTAGCATGCAAGGAGGGGTTTACATGGGAATCGCACTAGTAACCAATCGAGGTCGCTAAGTAGCACATTGTTGCCGTCATGGGGTCGATCTCGCACGCAAACGACTACATAAGGCGGTCTGATCTGTATCCGTATTTTCAACTCTGAGGTGAGCGTGACCCGATGAGATCGGGCCCGCTAATCTCGAGTGTGAGCTCAAGGGGCTAGATCGACAATTACAACCTACAAGCCTGCCGAGCCTAGACCCGGCTTGGCAGTGACTATCCTGCCTTGACCGGTTGAATCCCGGAATTGGTCGGAAGATGCTCTGGGAGCCATCGGGCACCGTCTCGTTTGCACATAAAATGGTGCGATCGATGATGTACGGTTGCATAACATACGGTGGTTCACCGCCATGCACAAGGCGCAACATTGCTTACCGCTAGCAAAAGGGGCGATTACCAATAATTGACAAGATTGGTTAGTCTCAAGTGGGTTTTCTCAGCTACTAATCACAAGGCACCTGGGGTGATGTTGGGCCAAGGGTGGTCAGAGCCACTCGCTACTTCACCACCGACAGCAGGTTATCGGCGCTCACAATAGCGAGGGTAGAGGGGGACTGGATTTAGCTAGTGGTTGGGTGGCTGGTTGTTCGTTAGCCCAAATGAGGGCCTGGCCGAGTCTTGGTCAGGATTTGCCGACTGCACAGCTGCCGGCTACATGGTCGGCGGTGTTATAACAGCAACAAGTGAAAAGGCAAAGAGGGAGGTTGTGGTCGATCTCAACAGAACCAAGGGGAATAAGAAGGTCACTGACCTGGTGCAGGGCTCGGCTCTAGCCGTAGCTGCTCTGGCTGCACCTCATCCTCTCTCCGGCTATTGGGCACAGTACCTCCAAGAGAAGAAGGGAATTCAAGGGAGGGATGAGAGAGGACGGGTTGGGCTGCTTCGTGTGGAAGGGGTCATCGACTGCAGCTCCTTCTTCTTGCTCTGGCCGGCTGCTCCTTAATTTCCGGCAACCATCGCGCGCAGCCACCACAGGGAGGTGGGGGAGCGATCAAGGAAGAGAGATATCGCGGGGGAAGAGCGAGATCGGAAGGAAGATAAGGGGGGTCGGGTCCGTCGGTTGAAGAGAGAGAGATCGAGGGGGAGTGAGAGAGAGATCAAAGAGGGGGTGAGGGGGCCGGACTGGGGTAGGGTTTTTAAAGGAAGTAGGGGGCAGCGGCCGGGTATGGAGGGGGTCGGGATCCGCGGGATTTGGGGCGGATTTTGGGGGATCGGGTTGAGGGAATCACGGCGGCGAAGAGAAGGAAAGCAGGGGATGGGCGGTGAGTTGATGGGAAGGGTGATAGCGATGGGAGAGAGGCTGGGGGCGATGGACTGTTTGAGGGGGGTCGAGTTAGAGAGAGAGATCCGAGAGAGAGGGAAAGGAGATCCGAGAGAGAGGGAGAGAGATCCGAGAGAAGAGAGAGAGATCGGAGAGATGGGAGAGAAGAGAGAGAGAGAGAGAGATAGAGAGAGTCGGCTGGGTTGGGGTTGGGTTCGGGTTCGAGTGAGGGTTTAGGGATGGGTTTGGGTTTTGGGTTTGAGAGAAAGAAAGAGAGATATATATATAGAGAGAGAGGGGTTGGGATGATGGGGGGTGGTTGAATGGGGTTTTGGGTGGTTGAGGAGAGAGAGAGAGGGAACGGTTAGGCTGGGTTTGGGACTAAGAGAGAGAGAGAGAGAGAGAGAGTTGGCTGTTAGGTTGGGTTTAGGATTGGGTTTTTGAGTTTTTTTAGTTTTAGGTTTTAGTTTTTTTTTTTTCTAATATCGGTCGAGCTTGACTCGTGCTCGACTTGCACCGAGCCTGACTCGCCCTTGACTCGGGTCGCGCCGAGATGCGCCGGCGTGCGAACCTCGCTGGGTCCGACAAACCCGCCACAGTACCTATTTATTATTATATTATATATATAAAAAACAATCGTGCCATGCATCGTTACACGTGCTCATATGCTCGTGTAACGATCACTACACCTCCAATGTAGCCTTGCGACCCGTACTTGGGACCCACTGCCTAGTCCCGCTTGAGTACAACCAATAGTATCACCATCAAGGATTTTCAATAATTATTCTAGCAACGTGATTAAAATAATATTTAAATAAAACTGAGTTGCTCTGGGCAAAAACACACTGGAGTGCTGGTCATTACATCCTACCCACCTTAATAGAATTTTCATCCCGAAAATTTAATCTCTAAACTAAGGATACAAAATCGTCATCTACACTATCAAAGCGACGAAAGACAAATCTATAATCGGTATAAATAATATTATTTACCTCGCCAATGAAAAAAGTAAGCCACTAAACCACACTTACCAAAAAAAAGATATGCGTTATACTCTACTACTCGTGACTCTACCCTCTCAACTAACCTAACGTAATATAAATCGAGTCTCATAATTATTAAGATAGATTAGAACATTAGGCTCTCATGGAGCTCACACAAGGCATAATGTTCAATCGTGGTCCTAACTACTATAGATTAATAAAAAATTTGTGACTCCTAATTATTTCCCTTTCCTGGATAAGGAGCGTCCCCCTTATTCAGAGTGAGATAGTAATCCAATTCACGAAATAAGATCACAAGACATTCTCAAATAACGATACTAAAGCAGAAACATATAAACCTATACCCATACACCTATAGAACCGAATTGAAGACAACTAGATAACTCGGACTAGTACGCCTAGACTTAACTCCTATAAGATTCATCTCCGGAGTAAATACGTCTATTACCTATATAACCACTGCTACCCTAATAACCTACAAAGAAGACACTACTATGATACGAATTGGATACCCCAACATATATACTGACTAACCTAGAAAATGTTGAGTCCAAGATAACACAACTATGCCACGAACGAACGAGAATAAGGAGGGAACAATGATGATTCATAAAACACCGATACTCAATAAAAGACCTAATACCAACACTCCCAACTATGCTACTGTCGCACGACTCGAAAACCTTCTAAAGGGTACACTATAATGTATGAATTAGGAAAGGAAGGAAACCCACTACATGAGTAGAGAATAATAAAATAAAAGGATAACTAACATAGTGACAGAAAGAAGCCGAAAACCAGGATACAACATAACACACACTATACGGCTGGGTGACTAGTTCTAAACTAAAACTACTCTGATTTAGTTGAAGAAGTCAGCCACTAGAAAACTAATGGTCCACTAGCATCGATTAAGCATACCAGCAACAAGTACTACATCTCTGCACTAAGCAAGTCATCGAGTTAATTAAAGAGATGCCTCATAAATGAATAAACCTGAGAACAAGAGAACCGAGACAATTATGGACAACTAGAAACAATCGGGGTGGATCAGCTAAGCACATGAATAAGGCATTTCCAAATTCCATAAATATAGGCTACTCCCTTGACATAATTACTAACATCTTTCCAGTACCCATTTATCCCAAATCAATCTTAACCCCACTGTCATCTAGCCAGTGCACTCTCTTCCGTGAGTCCAAACAAGAACTGTGTGACTAGCTGCCAAAGTTCTGATTAGGAACAGTGCAAGCTCTGCTAGATGCCAAAGTTTTCGAAGAAAAAGTGCACGCTCTGTCGCGAGTCCCAACAGGAATTGCATAACTAGCCACCAAAACCTCCGAAGAGTTAGTGCATATGTATCCGCCAAATTATCCGAAAAGAAAGTGTGTTACCTCATTATGTCCTCGATCTACTGGACAGTCACAACCCACCGCCAAAGTTCCTGAGGAACAATGCGTACCCTATTGCAAGAGTCTCTATCGAGACATTCTGAAATCTACTAACCATTGGAACTCAAACTACCACATTGAGATTTTCATCTCCCGGTACACTCTTCTTAAACCACTATCCTCAAGAGTCATCATTATTACTCATGACATACAAGCTATATTATAACCAATGATATACCAAAGAAAACTAACAAGAAGACCAATCCAATTATTATTCCTAGAATGAGATAATGGATGATTCTAAAAAAATACCGTCTAAATCTTTATTACTAAAGGTCGATAGTGAATCAAGGAATCCTACGACACCGGCTAGGTCTCTAGTGCTAAGGTTTAATGAAGGAGTCCAAAATTACCGGTTAGGTTTCTAATACTAAGAGTCAACGAGAAACAACCAGTATTAACAAAAAGAATAACCTCACAACCATGCCGATGTACATCCTTCCAAACATATTCAACATATATTCATCTTCCAAAATCAAACAATCATATTACTAACTGAAATTTGATATGTAGTTCTTAGTCAACTCGCCACCATACCCACAACTAGCAAATCCAAATAAACATTAGACTCCAAACAAAAACTCCGAGATTGACTCAAACACTATCCTTAGTTAAGATGTTTTAGGCAGTTTCCTACCTGAGTCATCGCGACTAGCTCTGAGCCTAAACATTAGGGTCCTGAGACAAATACAATCATGATCAATCTACATAATAGTTATATTGACTCCTCAAGTCCCTATTAATCAAATACCCAAGTATGGATAATTTCTTAACTACCAATAAATTCCTCCAATCTATCCAATTCTCCAAGTATAATAAACCCTAGACTCTCGCATACTAAGCTACCACTGACTACTCTAAGAAATACTACCAAATCAATCTCTCGACTATCTCTAGAATCACCCTAGCACTAGTACAACCTAAACCTCCCGTTAAAATAATTACAAGATAAGATCCTACTGAAACCCCTAGGAGCATATCTCTAAGCTCTAATACCAGCTATCACGCTCCAGAAAACTGGAACCGATCCCTGGGGTGTGAGGTGAGAAAAACCAAGGGGTTTAGGGTTTAGTCGACTAACTACACCAATTAGGATTTCTTACAGGACTGCGGCTCTCTCATAAATGAAGAAGAATGAAGGGGGGGAGAAATAAGGATTATTTTAAGAGATGATTATTTTATTAATAATTTAAAGCATGTTTATTTTAATAATATTTTAAAGCATGCGTCGTCGGACTTGCGACTTCGCATGCAAGGAGGGATCCACGTGACCCAATGCAGCGATGCCCAGCGGGACTCGCATGCAGGGTGATGGACACCCACCCTAGTTGTTCTCATTTCCCTCTATCAAAGACCACGACAAGAGAAGTAGATGTCACCTGGTTGTCAATCACGCACAAACTCCCATTAACTACTCTTGATCCATCTCTGCTCCATCTACAGTTGGATCCTCCCGGTTACGCACTGCCAAATTCACACATAGCGAACCCATGGTCAATGCTTGCTATCGAGTAGTATGGGTTTAGGGCCGAGTCAAAAAATTTAGGTGTCATCGGACGCCACCGGTCTATCGGTACGCAAAACGATGCTCTAATAGTATTGTCTTTGTTAGTCAGCGTTGCCAATGCCAAAGGCCATATTAGGGTCTACTTGTACTAATCCAACTAAACAGTCATACCCGTGTCGGTTATTGCCACTAGCATGCAAGGAGGGGTTTACACGAGAATCGCACTAGTGACCAATCGAGGTCGCTAAGTAGCACATTGTTGCCGTCATGGGGTCGATCTCGCACGCAAATGATTACACAAGGCGGTCTGATCCGTATCCGTATTTTCAACTATGAGGCGAGCGTGACTCGATGAGATCAGGCCCGCTAATCTCAAGTGTGAGCCCAAGGGACTATATCGATAATTACAACCTACAAGCCTGCCGAGCCTAGACCCGGATTGGCGGTGACTATCCTGCCTTGACCAGTCGAATCCCGGAATTGGTCAGAAGATGCTCTGGGAGCCATCGGGCACCGTCTCGTTTGCACATAAAATGGTGTGATCGATGATGTAAGGTTGCATAACATACGGTGGTTCACCGCCATGCACAAGGCACAACATCGCATACCGCTAGTAAAAGGGGCGATTACCAATAATCGACAAGATCGATTAGTTTCGAGTGGGTTTTCTCGGCTTCTAATCACAAGGCACCTGGGGTGATGCTAGGCCGAGGGTGGTCAGAGCTACTCGCTACTTCACCGCTGACAGCAGGTTATCGGCGCTCACAATAGCGAGGGTAGAGGGGGACTGGATTTGCCTAGAGGTTGGGTGGCTGGTTGGTCGTCAGCCCAAATGAGGGCCTGGCTGGGTCTTGGTCAGGATTTGCCGACTGCACAGCTACCGGCTACATGGCCGGCGGCGTCATAGCCGTAACAAGTGAAAAGGCAAAGAGGGAGGCTGTGGTCGATCTCAATAGAACCAAGAGGAATAAGAAGGTCACTGACCTGGTGTAGGGCTCGGCTCTAACCGTTGCTGCTCCGGCTGCACCTCCCCCTCTCTCCAGCGACTAGGCGCAGCACTTCCAAGAGAAGAAGGAATTCAAGAGAGGGATGAGGGAGGACGGGTTGGGCTGCTTCGTGGGGAGGGGGTCGTCGACTGCGACTCCTCCTCCTCGCTCCGGTCGGCTGCTCATTTTCGGCCACCACCGCGCACAGCCACAACAGGAAGGTGGGGGAGAGATCAAGGAAGAGAGAGATCGCGGGGAAGACCGAGATAGGAAAGGAAATAAGGGGGGTCGGGTCTGTCGGTTGAAGAGAGAGAGAGAGATCGAGGGGGAGTGAGAGAGAGATCAGAGAGGGGGTGAGGGGGTTGGACTGGGGTAGGGTTTTTAAAGGGAGGAGGGGGTGGTGGCCGGGTATGGAGGGGGTCGGGATCCACGGGATTTGGGGCGGGTTTTGGGGGATTGGGTTGAGGGAATCGCGGCGGTGAAGAGGGGGGAGAGCAGGGGATGGGCGGTGAGGTGATGGGAAGGGTGATGGCGACGGGAGAGAGGCTGGAGGCGGCGGACTGTTTGAGGGGGGTCGGGTTGGAAAGAGAGAGATCCGAGAGAGAGGGGAAGGAGATCTGAGAGAGAGGGAGAGAGATCTGAGAGAAGAGAGGGAGACCGGAGAGATGGAAGATAAAAGAGAGAGAGAGAGAGAGAGAGAGAGAGAGAAATAGAGAGAGAAAGAGAGTTAGCTGGGTTGGGGTTGGGTACAGGATCGGGTGAGGGTTTGGGGATGGGTTTGGGTTTTGGGTTTGAGAGAAAGAAAGAGAGATATACATATATATATAGAGAGAGAGGGGTTTGGATGATGGGGGGTGGTTGAAAGGGGATGGTTGAATGGGGTTCTGGGTCATTGAGGAGAGAGAGGGAGGGAATGGTTGGGTTGGGTTTGGGATTAAAAGAGAGAGAGAGAGAGAGAGAGAGAGAGAGAGAGTTGGCTATTAGGTTGGGTTTAGGATTAGGTTTTTGGGTTTTTTTAGTTTTAGGTTTTAGTTTTTTTTTTTTTCTAATACCGGTCGAGCTCGACTCGTGCTCGACTTGTGCCGAGCCTGACTCGTCCTCGACTCGGGTCGTACCAAGACGCGCCGGCGTGCGAACCTCGCCGGGTCCGACAGACCCACCACATTACCTATTTATTATTATATTATATATATATATAAATAATCATGTCATGCATCGTTACACGTGCTCACATGCTCGTGTAACGATCACTACACCTCCAATGTAGTCTCGCGATCCATACTCGGGACCCACTGCCTGGCCCCACTTGAGTACAACCAACAACATCGCCATCAAGGATTTTGAATAATTATTCTAGCAACGTGATTAAAATAATATTTAAATAAAACTGGGTTACTCTGGGCAAAAACACACTGGAGTGCCGGTCATTACAAAAACAACAGGGAGTGGGATGATGTCCGTAGTCTGAGTTTGCTCGAAGGCCGAGAACTCCTCCTATATGGCATGCCGCCACTGAGGGGACTTTTTGTTGGAAATAATTCCATGGTAGAGGCCCGCAATGAAAGCAATGGGTAGGTCCGAAGACCGGGAGTGGTGTGCGTTACATATCAAAATTTTCATCGAAACCCTACACATGCGTGTATGAACTTAGCATGGCAACTACACGAACCCCTAACGTCGATCTAACGTGAGAGAACAATCTAGCATGCATGCATGTTCTATCTATGCTAGATCTACATGTTAGAGATCGTACCTGCGTGCAGATTCTTTCACCTCAACAAGTTTCTTCTTTGTCGATGGCGACGAGCTCGGATCTACTCGATATACCTTCGGTGAAACAGCCATAACTTTCTGCTCCGAACTCTGATTGGGCTGAATTTTGGACTGTAGATAGAGAACTTTGAGACGCAACTTTTTCAATAAGTTTCACCTCATTTAGAATTCCTTAGCTTCCAGAATCGTAGAAACATTGCTGATTTTCTGTGCAGATTCTGGACAGCAAAAGCTTGCGGGAGATGCCTTTTAGTTCACCTGATCTCGCACGATGCACGACACCTCGTCGATGGATCTCTGAGTGCCTCTATCCGATGATACTTCTCCTTCTATGAAACCTTATGTGAGGAAGACGAGTCGCCATCCAATGGCGTAAGCGAGGAGGAGAGACGAGAAAGGAGAGGAGAAGAGAGATAGAGAGAATAAAGGAGGGGGGTTTGATTTTTCATCACCTATAGCCGGCCCCCCTTAGCCCCTTTTATAAGGCTGGCCTATCCCCTTGGATAAGGCTCCAAGGGGATAAGTTCATTCCCCAAAAATCTCCCAAAAAATCTCCCTTTATCTCTCATTCTCTTTATCCGTTTTCCCCACTTTTAGGGTTTATTTTGACCAATTCAAAACCCCTATCTTATCCCTATGGTCGGCCCTATTACTGGGGGATTCTCATCCCCAGTATATAGGGGCCGGCCCTGCATGGGTCTCCCACAGCTAGGGTCGGCCACTAGTGAGACTTGGCAATGCGTGTTTTTACCAAAACACCCTTATACCTCAAATTGACTATTTCTAGTGTGCAAGACTTAGCGACTCTTCCTTAAGTGATCTTGACAAGTTACTTTAATATTAACTGAGGTCATCGAAAGATGCCCCTAGTAAAGTCAACTAGTCAACTCGTAACATGTCCCGCTGCACCGCACCCATATAGCGAAGTTCACTTATGGCGAGGGATAACTACATGCATTTCTGTACTAACCTAGGGTTTTTCCTTAGTGCACACACATAGTTACGCATCTACCGTGCACTAGTGCGAAGCACTCACGGAGCATAGATTTGAACTTCTCACTTCCTCTTACTACGTCCTGTGTTTCGAGAAGATGGTACAAGGACCGTACATAATATGGATAAGGTGGAACCTTCAGGGACCAGGGTTCATGGCTTGCAACTTAGACTCGATCGATATACTACCCGAGTGTACCATCGATCGTCTGAGTCTAAGTGAACCTGTGTGGCCACCCAGAATACGATGCAGGCTGCACTCTAATCCCCCCGGACTTACTATGTTCTCCTGTATACCCCTGCTCTCCGCTTAGTATGGTAAACCCGTTGTCCCTCCACATAGTGCCATGATGCAACTTGAGCAGTGGAGAATACCGTCAGACTCGAGTGCTCATATGACTTGGTTCCTTCCAGGTTGACCACGTACATCGTACCTCCGATTACTCTGTCGAGCAATCGGATCCGTCACCAGTCTAACTGATGACCACCTAGCTAGGGTTTAATACGACGTAGGTCAGACCAAGGAACGCACCTCCCGTTAGGGGTGTGGATGGCCTGCAGGAGTGATATGCTGATGCAACGCCAGCCGGGTAACCCAATACATCGTGATTTTAGATTACTGTATCTGGATCCTCACACATTAGTGCGCCAAAGCACCACACAACTGATTAGTCCACCAGACATAGTTCCTCAGGATTTCGGACCGTTTTACCCTAAGCAGAAACATGGCTTAGTGCACCGATATCTGCTTACCGATCTGTGCATCGTGTTGGTTCCGTTCGGCTACAGACACTGTGCCAGGTAATGATCGTGGTAGAGACACCTACGCTCTGTCATCCCAACAGTTTATCCTGATAGGACGACCAACCCTAATCAGAGCTGCAAATGTATTTAGGTTACATAGGACCAGTACCTTGAGTCTCCCACTCAAGTGGATTACCATATAGCTATGGCTCTCTGTTCTGTAATCAGAACACGTACTAAGGTACGTACCAAGATGCAATCTTATACTATCAACCATACATAGCTTAACTATTGGTTTTTACGAGCTGTAGACCTCACCAATTCTAACAATCTTCTATTTGGTCTAACGAGGAAAAACGATGTTGAGCTCTGTAGCTTCTACATGCTGCCCAAAAAGCCTTTGCAAGAATTCTCTAAAGGAATTGGCAACATTATCTGCAGATACCACCTTAGTACCGCTACTTGTATTTCCTCCTATAACTGTCCGATCAAGTAGAGTTTGTACTTGATGGGTTTCTCCTAATGGTGGTGTCTTGGCTCTTTGGACCTTGCTTACCGCTCTTTTGTTATCACAACAGATAACTGAGCCTCTGGTACATATCCCTGGTTCTCCAAAAACTTCCTGAGTCATACCACCTATTAGACTATCTCGCACGCAACAACGTGCTCAGCCACTGTGGTAGAGTCTGTAATGTACTCTTGCTTCACACTCTACTAACTACCGCTTCTAATCCCAAGATTAAAATAATTTATGAAATCGATTCTCTGGAACGCACATCTGACACCAAAGTCAAACCCTGTGCAACCAATCGATATCATGACTTATGAAGTGCAAGATAACTCACAATCCTTACTTAATGAGGATTTCTGAGTATACTCTTCACATCGGTCCAGTGACCTGGACCCGGGTTCGACTGAAATCGACCCATCATTCCTGCTGCGCAATAGATATCTAGCCCCGTAAACCAAATCTGGCTAGAATCTTATCTTCATGCATAGCCTGTGATAGCAAGAGAATCTTGCTCTAGTAATCTCGAGTTACCTTGATTCCCAGAACATAACTCACCTCACTATGGTCTTTCACATCGAATTGTGATGACTATAAACCTTTACTATAAACAATATTTTTACGTTATTTTTAATCAGTAGAATATCGTTAACGTAAAGTACTAAGTACACCCTTGTAGCTATTTCACCTTTCTTGTACCCACTTGGTTTATCCTCATTCTGATCAAATCCGTGTGAGTGGATTTTCTTGATCAAAATAGATATTCCAAATTAGATGCTTGTATCAGTCCATAAATGGACCTTTGCAACTTGCATTCTAGATCTTCCTGACCTACTGACACAAAGCCTGGGGCTGCATTATCCACATGTCCTTTCCAAATTCCTATTAAGGAATAACTGTTTTGACATCCATCAACCAGATCTTCTAACTATAATGGGCTGTGATGGATTAAGAGGATCTGAAATAGACTTAGGCGTAGCTACCAGTGAGATCGTTTCGACATAGTCAATCCCTTCTCCTTTGGCAACTAATCTAGCTACTTAAGTCTTAATCGGGTGCTCTTCTTATACACCTCCTATACCCCGAAGGGTGATAGTGCTATAAGTGTCAAGACTGTTCCAAGAGACATTGATGCAAATTTGCCTTCATGGTCTTTTATCAGTCAGAGCTGTCGGAAGCTCCCACTACTTCTTTGTAGCTCTAGGGATCATCCTCTTGAAACTCTAGATTAACTATCGAAGCTTTTCTATAGTATCTTTTAGGAGCTCTGATAGTCCCACAATGACGAGGTGGTGGTACAAAAGTGAATCATTTCTACAGTACCTGGTATACTAGTTTCTTGTAGCATCTACTCCCACTACGTTTGCAGATGCGCACTCTCGACCAGTACCCAGTAGTTCATCCAGAACTACCTTACCGGTAAACTTATAGTCTATAATATAATCTTAGTCTAGGTAGATGATGTTCGTAGAAACGATTACCTTCCAAACCTCAAGATCATAGAATAGTCCACCTTATGCCTTCTTAGGGTAACCTATAAACAGATATACCTGGAACTATATATCTCTCTCATCCCTCTTGTCCTTTCGCACAAGTACAAGACAACCCTATATCTCGAGACACTATAGTGTCAGCTTTCGCTTAAACCATAGCTTTTTATAGGTCCGAGGCACTGATCTAGATAAGCGATAGTTTTAGATATAAACTACTGTTTTAAGGTACAACCCCACCAGAAGGTGGGTAGTACATTTGGCAATATTCATCTTTCTTCAGACCATGTCAAACAGAGTCCGATTCCTTCTCTCAGAGACTTTATTCTGACGTGTCATCCTTGGAGCATTTAATTGGGAGATAATCCCATGCTCCCTCAGGATCCTATGGAACCCATCCGATAGGTTCTTATTCCTTCGATTAAATCGAAGAGACTCCTATCGTTTGGATGCTCTTGGAACCATAGACGTCAAAAATAACTAACACCAATACCTTGTGTCCCTTTTAGTTATTCTGCCTTCTAGATAACACTCATAGGTTAGAAGGATCTCCGATGAATATTTGAACAGAAACTCGACCTTCTATTACCTCTGAATTTATCTAAGGAAAAATATCTAAATCATAGGAGTCACAAATGTGATAGATTCTCTGAAGGATTTAGATGAATTTAAATTAGACGTTGCAGCTGTCATAAAATTTATTTCTGAATTAAGATTAAATACAAAGAGATTATTCTGATCTATTCCTCTAGTAATGAAGCTATCTATTCAGTTTAAGATACACACCTACGGTGCTGTCTAAAACTAAAAACTTCATTTACCTAGAAGGAAACAGAACAAAATCTCTAAAAATCAAAATCCTTATTTCGTAAAGACTAAGATAACATATCTGACAGAATCCGCAGCGGCTTATATCATCAGTACCTATATTAAGATCACTTCACTATAAAGTAGCTTTCTGCTTTCCTTGAATCTCTGTAGATCCGAAGTCTATATTCCAAGAAGCAAAATAACTACTACTAGATAGCGACTTAACCCCTAACACCCTGAGACTATACTCAATCTTTAAATACCCCCTATTCTTGCCACAGTGGAAACACTTCCGGCCTTGGCGTCACTAGACTTAGGAGTCTACACCAATTTCTACACTAGAACAATTCTCAATCTCTGATAAGTTACTCCCTTAGGTTCTTCTAAAGAAGACCTAGGTTAAGCACTAAAAGCATTGCCTTTAATCTTGATCTCATCCTTTGTCTCTTGGAAATCTCCTTAGAAGTTCTACGTTTGTTATCTTTAGCTTGTTAAAGCTAAAGTCTCTAACAACTCCTTTGAAGGTTCCAGACAAGGATGCAACACAGACGTCTTCCACCATCTCGTCATCTAGCACCATGTCTTTGGAATCTAGTTTGATCTGGAACTCAAGTATATATTTCTGAACAAGCATACCCTGAGACATCTCGGTACTGACAAGTATCTTGGTGGAAAAGCGATAAGTCTACTGACTTCGCCTTCCAGACATCTAATGCAAGTAAAACTTTATTTGAGAAGACCCGACATATCTCTGACTTGCTTCTAAAGAGTTGTCCACAAGTCTGCTATAACACAGAACTTATACATCTCCTCAGACTCTCGCTAGTCGTCATATGCCCTAGTTAGTGCCCTAGTGACATCTGGACCCGTTAGGTCTAGTACAAGGATATTTAGATTGCAAGCCAATGTACGTTTACTACCCTAGGCATAAGCTAAAGATAGCGCTTCCGCTCTATGTAGTTAGAGACCCGATAACTTGTTCCCTTATGGGATAGCAGACAGGGGAACTATATGGTTGAATGAAAGAATACAGAAAACTCATTTAATGGATTTTGAAAATGAACTAATTATATCCAAATGCCAACGCTACCCTCACAGTGAAGACACATATATGGATTAATTAACCATGTATGTGATATCTCAGACTCGAATACATCCACCCTAGGGGGTGTGGTGCAGTATCATCCGCTCACACGGGTCTTTCCTTGACCCAGTCCAAATTTGCCAACTAAGGGTTTTGATAGACCATGGTTGTCCGCTTGGCCAGTGCCACGTGATCCCCATTGTCTGAGCAATGAATGCCTCATATCCATTTCGGATGCTTACCCATAAGCCTAAGTAGTTACGACACGGGAGTTCATGCGGCCCCCACTAGGGTGGGATAAAAAGCCCTTCTCTCCTCACCCCGTAACCACCATATCCCAAAGGAGACTACTAAGTCATCTGGTATGGAAAAACATAACCCTCACCCTAGGGAGTATTGAGCTACGCCCTTCCATCCAGACACAAAGCAGTTGGTTGTGGAGGCCAGAGGATCTCTAAAAGTCCTCTTTTACAGCCCTTGTTAAATTTGAGGGTTATTTTATGCAAGTATGAGTGTATACTAAGGTCACGACAATCTATACACTAGAACCTAGTCATACTGTGCTCCCACTAGCGTTTCAAGTCTTTCACGAAGCATTGATTGATCTCGGAATATCATAGTCCCTGCCTCAAGTGGATTTCTCTACTCAAGGGTCACATTACATATCCCACGAACATCGATGCTCCGTAAACCTAACTATTATGCCAATGCCCTGGAGCCTAGTCTAAGGTCAGACTGACAAGAAAGGTCTTCTACTACCGTGGCGCCTCACTTATAAATTTGACGAATGATGTCATAGTAGAATTCCAACTCATTCTAGGTTTCGATGCTGGCCAAATAGGTACACCCAACTAATCGGGTGTTGACTTAATGGTGGCATAACCAAATATGAGGAATTTATGCTATGATCAAAGGTCAATTAAATATTTAACGTCATTAGTGGAATCCTATCCTAATAAGGTCGCAATGACCCGAGGGGAAAGTGCATCCCTTTAACACAAATAATTTAATTTATCGCATTGGGGTTCTCTACTAAAACATAAAGAACTACTAAAAGAAACAACCACACAACTAAATCAAGTTCAGGGTCCGACCCCTAGACCTAACTAGCACAGTGCAGGCTTTCTATCTCCTTCGCAAGGTTCCTTAATCCGGTGCAAGCCTCTGTATACGATCTCCTAATGCTTTCTGCCCTTTGCCGTCATCGTATACGCTTCACCGAATCGCCATCGTCCTTCAAGGTTCCGCTCGTCTTCTCGGTGGTGGATTTTTGCAGTAAGTCCTCCTCTTTAATCTGTAACTGAAAAAACTCTAGTACGCTTCGAGCAAGTGCTCGCTCGTACACAATTTCCTAGAACAAAAAGGAAAACAAACATAACAAAAAGCCTGAGAATCAAGGATGGTCAACCTCTACCACTTGCCCGACTATGGCTCTAAAACCTATCCACACACAGAAGAAAACATATCCAGACATATTTGCTAACACAGGGTCCGACCCCCGGTAGAAAGCAATCACATATCCAGATTAATTTTAGGAGCGGCGCTATGCAAGAATAATTCATAGAACACACAATATATACTATGCCTGATCTACTCGTAGTACCCCGATGGCGGCACATACTATTCATACGCGCACATGACGGTTTCATGAAACACATAAAATGTATACCACTAGCATGGTTCTAATACCAATTGTTGGAAATAATTCCATGGTAGAGGCCCACAGCAGAAGCAATAGGTAGGTCCGAAGATCGGGAGCGGTGTGCATTACATATCAAAATTTTCATCGAAACCCTACACATGCATGTATAAACTTAGCATGGCAACTACACAAACCCCTAACATCGATCTAATGCGAGAGAACAATCTAGCATGCATGCATGTTCTATCTATACTAGATTTACATGTTAGAGATCATACATGCGTGCGGATTCTTTCACATCAACAAGTTTCTTCTTTGTTGATGGAGACGGGCTCGGAGCTGCTCGATATACTTTCGGTGCAATAGCCATAACTTTCTGGTTTGAACTCCGATTGGGCTAAATTTTGGACTGAAAGTAGAGAACTTCGAGATGCAACTTTTGTAACAAGTTTCACCTTGTTTGGACTTCTATAGTTTCCAAAATAGTAGAAACATCAATGATTTTCTATGCAGATTCTGGATTGCAAAAACTTGCGGGAGATGCCTTCTAGTTCACCCGATCTCGCACGATGCACGACACCTCATCGATAGATCTCTGAGTGCCTCCATTTGACAATCCTTCTCCTTCTACGAAATCTTATGCGAGGAAGACGAGTCGCCATCCAATAGTGCAAGCGAGGGGGAGAGACGAGAAAGGAGAGGAGAAGATAGCTAGAGAGAATCAAGGAGGGGGGTGCAGTTTTTCATCACCTATGGCCGGCCCCCCTTAGCCCCTTTTATAAGGCCGACCTATCCCCTTGGATAAGGCTCCAAGGGGATAAGTTCATCCCCCAAAAATCTCCCAAAAAATCTCCCTTTATCTCTCCTTCTCTTTATCTGTTTTTCCCACTTTTAGGGCTTGTTTTGACCAATTCAAAACCCCTATCTTATCCCTATGGCCAGCCCTATTACTAGGGGATTCTTATCCCTAGTATATAGGGGCCAGGCCTGCATGGGTCTTCCATAGCTAGGGTTGGCCACTAGTGAGGCTTGGCAATGTGCGTTTTTACCAAAATGCCTTTATGCCTCAAATTGACCATTTCTAGTGTACGAGACTTAGCGACTCTTCCTTTAGTGATCTTAACAAGTTACTTTACTATTAACTAAGGTCACCGGATGATGCCCCTAGTAAAGTCAACTTATCAACTCACAATATATCCCAGTGCACTGCACCCATGTAGCGAAATTCACTTATGGCGAGGGATAACTACATGCGCTTCTACACTAACCTAGGGTTTCCCCTTAGTGCACACACATAGCTACGCATCTACCATGCACTAGTGTGAAGTACTCACGGAGCATAGGTTTGAACTTCCCGCTTCCTCTTACTGCGTCCTATGTTTCGAGGAGATGGTACAAGGACCGTACATAATGTGGATAAGGTGGAACCTTCAGGGACCAGGGTTTATGGCTTCCAACTTAGACTGGATCGACACACTACCCGAATGTACCATCGATCCTCTGAGTCTGAGTTAACCTGCGTGGCCACCCAAAGTGCGACGCAGGCTACACTCCAATCCCCCTGGACTTACTATGTTCTCCTGTATATCCCTGCTTTCTGCTTAGTATGGTAAACCCGTTGTCCCTCCACATGGTGCCATGATGCAACTCGAGTGGTGGAGAATACTGTCAGACTCGAGTGCTCATATGACTTGGTTCCTTCCAGGTTGACCACGTACATCGTACCTCCGATTACTCTGTCGAGCAACCGGGTCCGTCACCAGTCCAACTGATGACCACTTGGCCAGGGTTTAATACGACGTAGGTCAGACCATGGAATGCACCTCCCGTTAGGGGTGTGGATGGCCTGCAGGAGTGACATGCTGATGCAACGCTAGCCGGGTAACCCAGTACACCGTGGTTTTGGATCACTGTATTTGGATCCTCACACATTGGTGCGCCAAAGCACCACACAACTGATTAGTCCACCAGACATGGTTCCTCAGGGATTAGGACCGTTTTACCCTAAGCAGAAACACGGCTTAGTGCACTGGTGTATGCTTACCAATCTGTGCATCGTGTTGGTTCCGTTCGGCCACAGATACTGTGCCTGGTAATGACCGTGGTGGAGACATCCATGCTCTGTCATCCCAACAGCTTATCTTGATAAGGTGACCAACCCTAATCAGAGCTGCGAACGTATTTAGGTTACATGGGACCAGTCCCTTGAGTCTCCCACTCAAGTAGATTACCATGTAGCCATGGCTCTTTGTTCTGTAATCAAAACATATACTAAGGTACGTACCAAGATGCAATCTTATACTATCAACCATACATAGCTTAACTATTGGTTTTTACGAGCTGTAAACCTCACCAATTCTAACACTTTTTGGTCTTGTGGTAGGACCGAGTCTCTTGGTCAGAGTGAAGGGCATTAAGAAAGGTAGTCAATTGGCGCGAGTAGAAGGTGACGATGGCAAAGACAATGCGGTCAGGTGGCCTAGATGGTAAGCTAAAGTAGTTAGATGGGCATAGCTCGTGTTGAGGATATTGAGACGGTGTGCACAAATCCTCGACCAGCGGAGATGGCTGGGCACGGTAGGTGAGATACCAGAGGTATCAAGATCATGATGAGTACTAGAGGAACCAACCTCCCTCTGAGGTAAGAAGAGGAAAGGGATAAGAGCGTGCCAACGAATGTAGACCCGAGAAAGATGGATAACAACCCTACAAGGAGATGATATCATGAAAGGAGGAGAGCAGTTCCCGGAAGAGTCACCAAAAACTATGGGTAGTGACAGAGGTGGGCAAGAAAAGTGATGGAAGAGGCTCAAGAATCGTAGACAGTATGTGAGGAATCTCCATAAAGATGAGGTCCTAAGTTGCAAAGGAGTAGAAAGAGGAATTTTCGACAAAAATGATATGTTAGGAGATGCGAAGACAATGAGTCAAGGGGTTATAGCAACAATACCCCTATGCTCGGCACTGATCCCCAGAAAAACGTATTTAGATACTCTTTTGGATAACTTTGTACTCGTCGAGTGGAAGTGGGACAAAACAGGCACATCTGAAGATACGAAGCAGATTGTAGTAAGGAGGAGACGAAAAAAGGTGCTTGTAAGGGGACACTGTGGGCATCGAAATTAGCCCACGGGTCGAACCCAATTCGCACACATAAAATAGGCCCGCACCCAACGGCCTTCGGGTCGAACCCGACCCGCACACGAAACTTGGGCCCGCACACAACGGCCCACATGCGTAAACTTGGCCCACACACAACGGCCCGCATGCAACTCGGCCCACACACAACGGCCCACATGCGCAACTCGGCCCATACACAACGGCCCGCATGCGAAATTAGGCCCGCACACAAACGGCCCGCATGCAAACCCGGCCTGCGTGCAAACTCAATTCGCACGCTGTGGCCCAACTCAGAGCAAACGGGTCCCACTGGACCCACAACTCGAACACAAAGAGGGGGGCCCACCGGCCCCCCCTTCTTGAAAACCGTGCCCCCCTCCCCATGGGGAGGTGGGGCCGGCCATAAAGGAAAAGAAAAGAAAGAAAAAAGAAAAAGAAAAGAAAAAGAGAAGAAAAGAAAAGAAAAGAAAAAAATCAAAACCGCCTCGATGCGGGGGGAGGTAGCGTGGACGTCTACGTAGCCGTAGATCCGTGACGATCCCTCGATCCAACGGACAAGATGACGTTGTGTCGCCATCCGATCCAAAAGTGCAAAAAAATAACAACTCAATCTTCGATGATCGAGTCACATCTAGCTCGTAACCACCCCAACTAAAAAGGAGGGGATCGAGTTTGTTTTCTCAGATAAAGGAACAATATCTTGATGGTTATGGGGGGAGATATCGGATGAAACAAAAAGATTTCAGCCATATCTCCCCCAATCGCCCCCCCTTTGCCTATAAATAGATGGGGTGGGGGAAGGCACAAGGGGTCGGAAAAGCTGAAGACGAAAGGGCTTTGCAAGAGAAGCTCCAACGCTTGTGTGGGTGCAAATTTTGGCGAGAAGTCTGTAAACAGCGGGACCCACCGGCCCTGCCTGGTGGGCCCCCGAAGACTATTGTAGGACCCACCGGCCCTGCCTGGTGGGCCCAAGAGCCTGGGAATCCCCCAGGATATGATAGCGGGACCCACCAGCTTTACTTGGAGGATCCCCAGATACGACAGCAGAAACCGCCATTTGCCACCAGAGAATTCTATAAATAGCAACCCTTCGAATGTAAATAGATCCGATTTTCCACTTCTGAGATCTGATTTTCAGAAACCAGAGCTCTGGATTTCAGTTTCCATCCTTTCACTTCCTCTCTCCGATCTTCTTCTTGTCTTTGAAGAGATCAAAGGGGTTTCAGTGATACTCGGCCTGTCGAGATCACTTCAATACAAGTGTTAGTGAATTCGGGTTGCTCCCTATAGCACGGAGACGTAGGCTTCGGCTGAACTCCGAGATCACATTTCTCGTGTCAACTCTCTGATTGCATCTCCTCTCTGTTTGCATATTGAAAGCATCAACTTCAATCAATAGATCGAACAACGATCTTCGACTCGAACCTTCAATTGACTGGTGCGGCAAAGTCTTCGGGTCGGCACGAAGATTTTCCCCCATAGTTTGGCACCGTCTGTGGGATCCGAACGAAAAGCCAAGCTCTCTCTACGACTATTAGATCGGTTGAGCAGACAACCGATCTTGATAGCCAAACTTCCTCACCCCTTCGGTTGATCAGACAACCGTTCGGACATCAGCACTCTCGTTGTACCCTTCGCTCTCTACTAAATGGCGAGAACGAAACATCAGGGTCAACCAGAAGGAAGTAACACTCGACAACCTCGTCCTGAGACTCGTTCAATGAGTCAAAGGCTCAATTTCGGACAGCCCCTTGCTGTCCCCGATGTGGGGGTTCACTCAGGAAGTGGGAGATCAGTCGATCGACCGATCGCCCCTCTTCATCAATCAATTGGGCAGACTGCTCCTCCTCCTGCTGAGAACCCAACTTATCAAATCTCAGCGGTCGACTTTCAATTGCTCAAATTGGCAAAATAGAATGCCGCCCTCACTGTTGAGAAGGATGCTCTCAAGAAGGCGGCCTCCGAGGCTGGGGTCGCTCTTCCTATCCCCTCTACTAATGAGAGGATAGATCTTCCACGACAATCAATCCACTCCGAGCAACGGAGGTCAATGGGCACTGCTGCCCTTGAGAGGATTCGTCGCGATCCAACTCCCTCTGCTGCCCCATGGAAGCAGAGCGTTTGGGATCGCCTCGAAGACGAGTCTTCCCAATCCTCTTCTGGTCGCAACTGCGATAGAAAGGCACCTTCAAAACCTAACATATCAAGGAGACACCAGATGAAAGGGGCTCCCTCAAAGAGTAGAGTTTCTCCATCTATCCCGCTTCAACGCGGGCTCGGATCGGATCTTCGTTACCGACTTCAACCTGCTGATACTCAGAGGCCCGAACAAGACCTCTCGATCTTGCCTCTCGATCTATATCCGAGTTGGGGACATGGTCGTAGAGAAGGCTATTCATCTACCGGACCACTCCATCAAAGCCTGTTCGAAACTACATTTCCAAAGGGATGGAGAACTCCCACTCTCCCCAAATTTAACTGCGTCAAGGGAGATCCAACTCTCCATGTACTCACCTTCAAGCAAGCTCTGACACCGCACGAAGAAGAGAATAACGTACTCTACCGCACCTTCTCGGGAAGTCTCGACGAACCCTCTCTCGATTGGTACCATAATCTCAGAGCTGGGTCTATCACCCAATTCAGTGTTTTGGCCAATCTCTTTGTGCAGCATTATCAGCTGAATATGAAGCCGGAAAAGAAGCTCGACTCCCTATATCGGTTGAGGATGGGTGCCAATGAGAGTCTCCGAAACTTTACAAGGATATTCCGCAACGAGCACGCCGCCCTCTCCGGAAGACATCTGGATGATGAAGCCATCATGTTGGCTTTCCAGAACGCTCTCCGCTTTGATCTACACATCTACAACGACTTCATTCGCAATCCCCCTCCTTCCCTGGGTTCAATGTTTGATCGAATTCAGAGGGAGATTGAAGTTGAAGACGATCAAGTCGCCCGAAGAGGGCGAGAGTCAAAGCGAAGGCCTGCTGAGAGAGAGGCTCCGAAGTATGCTGCCAAAGCTCACAACGCTGAGACAGCAGCCCCCCCTGCCAACAAACGGTCGAAGAACGATGGACGACGATCCCCGATGAAGACCGCTTTTACTGAGTGGAATTTACCGGTCGAACAGATCCTCGACCGCGTTCAACACGAAGAATTCCTTCGAAGGCCCAATCCACTTCAGCCAAATACTAAATTCACTGCTGACAAAACAGTTTATTGTGACTTCCACCGAAGTCACGGCCATTCCACCGATCGGTGCTATCGGCTAAAATTTCACCTCGAAGACTTGTTGCGAGAGGGTCATCTACAAGAGTTCACCAAAGGTGGGCAAGATCAACGCCGATCCTCTGTGAAGGGGAAAGAAGCTTGCTGGGTCCATCAAATCTCTTCCAACCGATCTCCTCTTACTGTGAATGCCAACGTCTTCGGCATTCACGGATCATTGCACAATCAAGCGGTGACCGGGAAAGAAGTTGATCGGCAAGTTCGACATATCTTCCATGTTCGTGCTGCGGCGAACAAAAAGGACACATGGATCAAGAAGCCTATCGAGGGTTTAGCTTGGCCCTCCATCGTCTTCAACAACTCAGACCTTCAAGGAGTTCATACTCTACATTGAGACCCCCTGGTCCTAAAGCTCATCGTTGATGGAAGCACTGTCAATCGAATCCTCATCGACACCGGAAGCACCATCGACATTATGTTCTCAAACTGCTTCAAACGTCTGGGACATAAATATTCAACCTTTGATGTCGTCCCAACGGTGATTACCGGTTTCAACGGTGAACAAAGCATCACTATGGGCGAATCAAGGTTCACTCTCGATCTCAGCCGAGAGACTCGAGTCTCGGTGAGATTTGCTATCATCGAAGGAACATCCAGCTACAATGTCATTCTCGGGCAACCATTTCTCCACCAGATAAATGTCATCTCCTCTCCTTATCATCAACTCCTCAAATTTGTAACGGGAGAAGGCATTGTCTGCATATGAGGAGATCAACAAGCCGGGAGATCATGTGAAGTCGCTGCTACAAAAACAGATCGTAAGATCAATATTGCTCCTCCAAAGCGGCCACGAGACGAAGCTGACCCCTCTTCCAAATAGCAATCAAAGGAGATTCCACTGATCGAGCCCCCACCAATCGAATGGGAAGCCTCACCTTCAATTGAAGAAATCATCCCAATCAATATCGGCAGTGGAGATCTCCATTGACAAACATTCATTGGTATCGGTCTTAGCGACGCAGAAGCGCGAGACATGGTATCCTTCCTCCAGTCCAACATCGACATCTTCGCCTGGTATTTTGAAGACATGCCAGGGATCAATCCAGATGATGCCTGCCACCGACTCGCGATCAAAGAAGAAGCAAAACCCGTCAAGCAAAAACCACGCACAATACGACCAGAACTACAAATTGCAGTTCAAGAAGAGATCAGTAAGCTACTCGCAGCAGGCTTCATCCATGAAGTAGAGTATCCTACTTGGATCTCCAATATAGTTGTTGTTCCAAAGAAGAACGGGAAGGTCAGAGTGTGCATCGACTTCACCAACCTCAAGAAGGCCTGTCCCAAAGATCCATTTCCTATGCCAAGGATAGATAGACTCGTCGATGCCACTGCTGGCCACGAGTTATTATCTTTCATGGATGGATACTCTGGGTACAATCAAATTCCGCTTCACTCTGATGATCAAGAGAAGACATGCTTTGTGACTAGCCAGGGTCTTTACTGCTATAATGTAATGTCATTCGGTCTCAAAAATGCTGGCTCTACCTATCAAAGGTTAGTTACAAAGATGTTCGAAGATCAGATCGGTCGCAACGTCGAAGTCTACATCGACGATCTCCTCACAAAGAGCTCCACTCGAGGAAAACATCTATCCGATCTAGCGAAAACCTTTCAAGTCCTTCGGAAGTATCGTATGAAGCTCAATCCAGCCAAGTGTGCTTTCGGAGTTCAATCGGGCAAATTCCTGGGTCATCTTGTGACCAGGAGGGGCATTGAAGCCAACCCCGACCAAATTCGAGCCATCCTTGACATGCCATCACCTACCAATCAAAAGGAAGTGTAACGTCTCACTAGAAGACTTGCTGCCCTCAATCGGTTCATCTCAAAGTCTCCCGACAAGTGCAAACCGCTCTTCGACAAGCTACGAAAGGCAGATACATCTGGATGGAGTCTAATTTGCGAAGAAGCTTTTCAAGACATCAAGAAATATCTGATGCAAGCTCCTATCCTGACTGCTCCACTTCCAAAAGAAGATCTAGGGCTCTATCTCGCCGTCACCAATCAAGCAATCAGTGCGGTCCTGGTCAGTAGAAGAAAGAACATCGAGCACCCGATCTACTACATTAGCCATACACTTTTTCCTGCTGAAACTCTTTATTTGAAGACGGAGAAGGTCATACTAGCCTTATTCACTGCATCACGTCGTCTCCAACCTTACTTTGTCTCTCATCAGATCACGGTCATTTCAGAACACACACTCAAAGATATTGTTGACAAAGCTGGTCGAGCGGGTCGAATGACCAAATGGGTGATCGAAATGAGTGCTCTGGGGATTCAATTCGAATCTCGCACTTCCATCAAAGGTCAGGCCATTGCTGATTTCCTAGCTGACTTTCCAGTTGAAGACCCCATCACTTGGGAAGAAGATGTCGATATGCGCTTAGAAGATGAAGCCGATCCCCCGTTCAATCTTGCAACAAAAGCCGATCCAAGCCTTCAGGATATAGTCACAACTCTTCCATGGAAGCTCTATACTGATGGAGCTTCAAGTATGATCGGTTCGGGAACTGGGATAGTCTTGATATCCCCCGAACTCGATCATCTTCAGAAGGCCACTCTCCTCGGATTCAATGCCACCAACAACGAAGCTGAATACGAAGCACTCATTTCCTGGCTCGAAATGGCTGAATCCTTGGGGGTAGGTCAAATCATTATTTACAGTGACTCCCAGCTAATCATAAGGCAAATCAATGGAGAATACGCAGCTCGTGAAGAGAGAATGCAACTCTACTTGGCCCTAGTACGACGCCTTCAACAATGTTTTACTAGTACTGAATTCATTCAAATCCCAAGAGCAGAGAATCAAGAAGCAGATGCCTTAGCCAATGCTGCCTCAGTTCTTGAAGTCTCCCTCGGAGGAAGACAAATACAAATCGATTATCAAGAAGTGCCCAAGACCACCCCCGAATAACAGATCCTTGCTACTACAAAGAGATCTGGGGGTGGAGATCAACTGGTGTTGAACCTTACCACTACAAGTGAGCTTAAGGATTGGAGACAGTCAATTTTTGACTTCTTCAAACATGGCAAAATGCCAGAAGATCCAAATTAAGCCCGAAAACTTCAAAGAAAGCTTTCATGCTATATCATTCAAGGAGAAGATCTATACTTCAAATCTCACAATGGGATGTTGCTTAAGTGCATTGGCCCTGAACAAGCGAAGGCAATCCTGATTGATATCCACTCTGGGGCCTGCGAGAATCATTCGGGAGGAAGATCACTTGAAGCCAAGACAAAACTGCAAGGCTACTACTGGCCTACAATGGCAAAGGATGCTCACCAAGTGGTTCAAAGGTGCGAGCCATGCCAACGACACGCTCGGGCTATCCATCTCCTTGTAGATGAGCTTCATCAACTATCAAGTCCATGGCCTTTCCATCAATGGGGGTTGGACTTCTTGGGTCCCTTTCCTCCAAGTCCGAGCAAGAAAAAGTATCTACTACTGGCCACAGATTACTTCACCAAATGGATCGAAGCTGTACCACTCTTCCGAGAGACCGACGATGAAGTGATCAAGTTCATTTGACATAATATCTTCTCAAGGTTTGGCACACCTCAAGTTCTGGTTGCTGATAAGAGGGCTCAATTTGACTCCGACAAGTTTCGTAAATTCTGCCTGAACAACGGAATCAAGCTTTTTTATTCAACTCCAAGATACCCTCAATGCAATGGTCAAGCTGAAGCCTCCAATAGAGCTATTCTTGATATACTCAAGAAGAAACTCCACGATAAGAAAGGATTATGGGAACAGGTCCTACCTGAAGTCCTTTGGGGATATCGCACAACCCCGAGAAGATCAACAGGGTTCTCACCCTTTCGCCTGACTTATGGATCGAAAGCAATACTCCCAACAAAAAATATATCAAGTACTCTGAAGACCAGGGCAGTTGAAGAAGGGATCAATGAAGAGCTTCGAGTCGATGATTTGGACTTTTCTGAAGAACTACGGGATCAAGCATCCCTTCGTGTGGCCAAGTATCAACAGAAGATCAAACAAGCTTACGATCAAAAGGTCCTCAGAGCAGTCTTCTAAAACACTAAAGAGCACAGCAGCGGAAAACTCGCTCCCAACTGGGAAGGACCATACATCGTTGAATCAGTAGGAGGCAAAGGATCTTATCGACTGATCTCACCTGAAGGAGATAGATTGCCACGAGCTTGGAATTCTAGACACCTCAAATTGTTCTATCCATGATGTAAATTCCATGATAAATAAAGTTCTCTTTCAAGTGTTCAAATACTCAGCTTTTTAAATTCAAATTCTGAAGCAGTTTCAAATTATCTACATTCAAATTACAAGGTCGTTTAACAAGTTTGGGTGCTTGAGTTGCGTCTCAACCCCTTGCGGGCAAATGTTAAACAGTTTCGGGTTGTCATGCAAAGCAACCTTCAAGTTACTGGTCACTTTAACAGGTTTGGGAGTTTGTGTTGCGACACTACCCCTACTTACAAATGTTAAATGACCTTCAATTTCGACCTTCAATTTCAATCAATTTCGATATCGTCTAACAGGTTTGGGTGTTTGAGTTGCGATTCGACCCCTCACATACCAATGTTAAACGAGTTCAAGTTCAAGTTTCAAGTTACTTAACCAGTTCGGGTGATCAAGTTGTTACTTGGCCCCTTACATTCAAGTATATGTAAATATTCCAATACCATCCAGAACTCAACACTCAAAGATATTCAATAAGAAACGTTCAGTTTCTAATACCAAAAAGATCTTTTATTATCAAAAAATTTCTAAGTACAGGAGTGAGCTTCTATATGAGAAGAGTTTACAGGTACAACAACAGAAAAGAAGATAGAAGATGTCAAGGTTTGGCCACACTTAGCGCGCGTGACTTCTCTCCTTCGGATCCACCACGAGCTTTGCTCGCCGCTGAAGCCTTAGAAGATCGGACACTGCTAGCATGAACCCTGAGTGCTTCCACCGCCTTCTCGGCCGTCTCCCTGAAACTAGCGCATTCAGCGCGCGTATGCTCCAACTCCTTTTTGAGAGCCTCCTCCTTGGCAGTTGAGGCGGCCTCCTTAGCAGCAAGAGCGGCATCCCTTGCAGCAAATTGAGCCTCCAACTCCTTTATTCGAGTCATGCGATCAAAGGATAAATTCTTGATCTTGAAAAATCGATTCTTCAACTCTTCGAGCTCGTGACCCCGGGCCTCGTAACCATTCTGTCAGCCCTTGCTTTCGAGCTTCTCCTTGCGAAGAGCCTCGATCTTAGCTTTCAAGGCCTCCTTCTTGGAGAAGAGAAGTTCCCTCAGCTTATCCTTCTCTTCGTTTGCAGCCTCCAATTCAGCTGTCAAACGGGATATCTCAGATGAAGCTTCCCGTTCTCCTGCCTTCCTGAAGAGCTTGCTCGCGAACTTCAAAACTGCTGAGTTCTGCAAATAGACAAAAGAGTTAGAATTATTCTGAAAATACAACTCAATTATCGAATCAAGCAGATGCACATACCACTACTTCAAGCCTGTCAAAGGCTTCATCCAAAGTAGCATCCGGGAGGTTGCAGAGCTTCCGGATCACACTAGTTGGGTGGTTGATATCAACCTCACCCAAATTCTTCAATTTCTGAGTCGTGCCAGCAGGCGTACCTACAATCAACACAAAAGTTCAAAGAGTTAGAATAAGTTCAAACTTCGAAGACAAGGCAATCAAGGCAAGTTAGTGTGGATACCTGAGGCATCGACTCGAGATGTCTTTCCCTTCCCACGGTCGGAGCTCTTACCCTGGGGGGTCAACTTCTTCTTGGTGGAGGTTGGCTCCGGCTGAGGTTGGGGAGCCCCATCGCCCACGCGGCTCTCCCTCTCCATATGTACGGGAGAAGGAGCACCCCGGGGAGGTGAGACCCCCCCTTCATCTTGCTGCCCGCTTGATTGATCGAGCCCCGCCATAAGAGCAGCCACTTCTTCAGCCAGAGAGCGCGACGGGGGTGGAGGTTGCTCAACCTCCAAACCCCCGCTCGTAGTCGCACCTTCTAGACGAGGAACGTCTGGAGGCATTTGATCGAGGGGCGTGGGGTTGCTTCCAACCCCACCACTCCCCGAGAACTTAATCTTCAGGCGCATCGGGCGCTTCTTTAAGTCTTCAAAATGGTAGATGGGCTGCACCTTCCGGCCATCACCCTCTACATCCAGTACCTTCTCCATACGACGGACCTTAGCCTCGTCAATATGGATCGGCTGTGAATCTTCACCGCCAGTGGGGGTGGGAGGAATTTCTTCCTCACCACCCCCATTTTCTTCTTCACCAACAGTAGGGGTGGGAGGAATTTCTTCCTCTCCACCCCCATGTCCACCATCCCCTCCAGAAGGGGTAGGAGGGATCTCATCACCTCCACTGTTCCCACCTTCGTCGTCGTCATCTTCGGTGTCTTCGTCGTCATCGCCATCCCCGCCACTGCCATCGCCTCCATCCTCTTCTTTTTCTTCTTCTTCTCCTTCTTCTTTCTCCTTTTCCTCTTTATCTTCCTTCTGCTCGATGAGGACTTTCCTCTTCTTTGCCTGGCCCTGGCGGCGTACCACCAGCTTCTCTTCAGCGGTGGGCAATCGACGCCTCGCACCGTAAGACTTCTTCTCCATCCGGATTTTTCTGACAATCTTGCCCGACTGAGGATCCTCCTCATAGTCGAAATACAAGACTTCGTTATCCTCGTAACGGGCTTGCAGACGGTGAAGGAGATTGGCGTTGCCATACCTGACCGGGCAGTTCGAAAACTGCTTCCACGATCGAGTACCGCACGTCAATTCCAAGAATAGGTTGTCAATAGTGCCCACTCGCTCTGAAGGCCAGGCATAGATACCCCCCACACAGTATATCTTGATCTCCTTGTGCATATCACTCCGGGGGGTCTCGGGCACTGACAGCGGCGTCCAAGCTCCGGAGATCGAAAGCGGCCAGTCAGTATATAACTTGTCGGAAGCGACGGTATCCACGATCGGGCGTAGGGCAGACACGCCGGTCAAGTTGAAGAAGGGGTTGTCTTTCCTCGACGCCCATTTGTAATGGTAGAAGAAGTACCCCAGCTTTATCCGGGCCTCTTCACCATCAGGGATGCTAGAGTAGCATTCCCTGAGCTCGTCCTGGAAGTCGGACTCTACGCGGCAGAAGGCGTAGATAATCCTCCAGGCATTCCCAGTAATCTGCCCGGGGCAGAGGCCTGAAGTGTTCAGCAACCTCGCAGCAAAATATGGTAGTGGCAGACGCAACCCGCAGTTCAACTGACCTATGGTGATTACTGCCCCCATCACTTGCTCCATGCTGGCAAAATTCGCGAAGATAGTCCGCTTGTCGATTCCAAACGCGGACTAAACTCCCGGAAGCGATGGTCGAGTCTTCCCCTCGGTGAAGCAGGCCAAAAGCTTCTGTCATTTCGCCCTCTTCACATCTGTGAACTTGCCGCCGGTGTTGTATATATAAGCGGGTTCCTCCGTTAGTGACATCAAGGGGCCCAAGATAAACATCACCTTCGGAATGTGCTCTGGCCTTGATGGAGCAGAGGCGAATCCGACTCCCACATGCCTCTTGCCCAGTTCGCCCAACTCCACGAGCACTGCTTTGCCCTTGCCGCGACCTTTTGGAGGGGATGATTCTTCAGCAATCTCCTTCCCCTTCCTCTTGGAGGGAACTGCATTCTTCTTCAAACTGCCAGAGGATGCCATTCGACCGATCGAGAGAAAAAATGAGAGAGAAATCGAGAGCAACAAATCTGGACTTCGAAAAATTTCTAGCGTGAGGCGAAAATGACAGCAAGAGAAGCTTATATACCCTGAGGGAATTGGCGCACAAATCGAGAGGACACGTGTCATCACTATATCAAATCGCGTGTTTTTGCAGGAACACGTGGCATCTATCCGTAGCAAGCGCAAAACCAGGCGAAACGTCGGACCAGACGAAGCGTCGAACCAGACGAAGCATCGAACCGCCGGTCCAAGCGAACCACCGGTCCAAGCGAACCGCCAATCCAACCGGACCGCTGGTTCAAAAGACTCCCCGATCCAGACAAACCAAAGATTAAAACAGAGAAAATCAAACTCCATCACCGCTCAAGACTTTGCCCAAAGACCTCGCAGAAAAACAGGCTCTTCTGCCACCTCGACTGGGCAGGTTCGAAACTTAACCTCGACCGGTTGAATTTAACCGATCGGTCAGACTTGACCGATCGGTCAAATTCATCCGATCGGTCGATTTTCAACTGGATCAGGCAAAAAACTTGGCTTTTTGCCCGATCCCGCCAACCTCGACCGGTTGAATTTAACCGATCGATCATACTTGACCGATCGGTCAAATTCATCCGATCGGTCGATTTTCAACTGGATCAGGCAAAAAACTTGGCTTTTTGCCCGATCCCGCCAACCTCGACCGGTTGAATTTAACCGATCAGTCAGACTTGACCGATCGGTCAAATTCATCCGATCGGTCGATTTTCTACTGGATCAGGCAAAAAACAAGGCTTTTTGCCCGATCCCGCAAACCTCGATCGGTTGAATTTAACCGATCGGTCAGACTTGACCGATCGGTCAAATTCATTCGATCGGTCGATTTTCTACTGGATCAGGCAAAAAACTTGGCTTTTTGCCCGATCTCGCCAACCTCGACCGGTTGAATTTAACCGATCGATCAGATTTGACCGATCGGTCAAATTCATCCGATCGGTCGATTTTCAACTAGATCAGGCAAAAAACTTGGCTTTTTTCCTGATCCCGCCAACCTCGACCGGTTGAATTTAACCGATCGGTCAGACTTGACCGATCGGTCAAATTTATCCGATCGGTCGATTTTCTACTGGATCAGGCAAAAAACTTGGTTTTTTGCCCGATCCCGCCAACCTCGACCGGTTGAAATTAACCGATCGGTCAAACTTGACCGATCGGTCAAATTCATCCGATCGGTCGATTTACTACTGGATCAGGTAAAAAACTTGGCTTTTTGCCCGATCCCGCCAACCTCGACCTGTTGAAATTAATCGATCGGTCAGACTTGACCGATCGGTCAAATTCATCCGATCGGTCGATTTACTACTGGATCGGGCAAAAAACTTGGTTTTTTGCCCGATCCCGCCAACCTCGACCGGTTGAAATTAACTGATCGGTCAGACTTGACCGATCGGTCAAATTCATTCGATCGGTCGATTTACTACTGGATCAGGTAAAAAACTTGGCTTTTTGCCCGATCCCACCAACCTCGACCTGTTGAAATTAACCGATCGGTCAGACTTGACCGATCGGTCAAATTCATCCGATCGGTCGATTTACTACTGGATCAGGTAAAAAACATGGCTTTTTGCCTGATCCCGCCAACCTCGACCGGTTGAAATTGACCGATCGGTCAGACTTGACCGATCAGTCAAATTCAACCGATCGGTCGAATTTCTACTGGATCGGTCAGAAAACTGTGTTTTTTGACCGATCACTCCAACCATGACCGGTTGAAATTAACCGATCGGTCAGACTTGATCGATCAGTCAAATTTAACCGATCGGTCGAATTTCTACTGGATCGGTCAGAAAACTATGTTTTTTGACCGATCACTCCAACCATGACCGGTTGAAATTAACCGATCGGTCAGACTTGACCGATCAGTCAAATTTAACCGATCGGTCAAATTTCTACTGGATCGGTCAGAAAACTGTGTTTTTTGACCGATCGACCGGTTGAAATTGACCGATCGGTCAGACTTGACCGATCAGTCAAATTCAACCGATCGGTCGAATTTCTACTGGATCGGTCAAAAAACTATGTTTTCTGACCGATCACTCCAACCTTGACCAGTTGAATTTGACCGATCGGTCAGACTTGACCGATCGGTCATGTTTGACCAATCAGTCAGAACATGACCAATTAAATCCTATTTTCAACGCTAACACTCGACAAAGCTCCTCTGCGTGTGTGACAGGGGGTCGTTAGCTTTGCACCGCAAATCCAAGCCAACCAAGGTGGCCTCTTAGCTAACTTGGAGGGGGTAACTGTGGGTGCAAATTTTGGCAAGAAGTCTGTAAACAGCGGGACCCACCGGCCCTGCCTGGTGGGCCCCCGAAGACTACAGCGAGACCCACCGGCCCTGCCTGGTGGGTCCCCGAAGACTACAACGGGACCCACCGGCCCTGCCTGGTGGGCCCCTGAAGACTATCGTAGGACCCACCGGCCCTGCCTGGTGGGCCCAACAGCCTGGGAATCCCCAAGGATACGATAGCGGGACCCACCAGCTTTACCTGGAGAATCCCCAAATACGACAGCAGAAACCGCCATTTGCCACCAGAGAATTCTATAAATAGCAACCCTTCGAATGTAAATAGATCCGATTTTCCACTTCTGAGATCTGATTTTCAGAAACCAGAGCTCTGGCTTTCAGTTTCCATCCTTTCACTTCCTCTCTCCGATCTTCTTCTTGTCTTTGAAGAGATCAAAGGGGTTTCAGTGATACTCGGCCTGTCGAGATCACTTCAATACAAGTGTTAGTGAATTCGGGTTGCTCCCTATAGCACGGAGACGTAGGCTTCGGCTGAACTCCGAGATCACATTTCTCGTGTCAACTCGCTGATTGCATCTCCTCTTTGTTTGCATATTTAAAGCATCAACTTCAATCAATAGATCGAACAACGATCTTAGACTCGAACCTTCAATTGACT
The DNA here is from genome assembly GCA_947650365.1 of Chamaelirium japonicum. Classification (NCBI taxonomy): domain Eukaryota; kingdom Viridiplantae; phylum Streptophyta; class Magnoliopsida; order Liliales; family Melanthiaceae; genus Chamaelirium; species Chamaelirium japonicum. The sequence goes on from OX393549.1 coordinate 105,209,560, forward strand.
GGTGCGGCGAAGTCTTCGGGTCGGCACGAAGATTTTCCCCCACAGCTTGAAGACCGAAGGCTTCACGAGGCACGGCAAGCATGTCCTACGGGAATCCTTGGCCCTTCAAGTCCTCATCAACGTGAAGACCTTGCACTCGAAGATCAAAGCTTCGACTCCTCGCACGAAGAAGAAAGCTTGGAGAAGAAGACCCGGAGTCGTCGTCATCCCGACTTCTCCAACGATCTTCATCAACTCCGAAGAAGCCATAAGCAAAGGCCGGAGAAGAAGATCGAAGCCGACAACACCCGTCGTCTTCAACAAAGGCGTCGACTCCTCGCACGAAGAAGAAAGCTTAGAGAAGAAGGCCAGAAGCCGGTGCTACCCTTGCCGTCTTCGTCAACAAAAGCCGACGCTACAACCATCGTGCGGAAATCGGTGCTACCCCCGCCGTCTTCACCAACAAAGCCGACGCTACAACCGTCGTGCGAAGATCGGTGCTACCCCCGCCATCTTCATCAACAAAAGCCGACGCTACAACCGTCGCACGGAGATCAGTGCTACCCCTGCCGTCTTCGTCAACAAAAGCCGATGCTACAACCGTCGTGCGAAGATCGGTGCTACCCCCGCCGTCTTCATCAATAAAAGTCGACGCTACAACCGTCGCACGGAGACCGGTGCTACCCCCGCCATCTTCATCAACAAAAGCCGACGCTACAACCGTCGCACGGAGATCGGTGCTACACCCACCATCTTCACAAGAAGCCTTCAACTCCGATTATGCCAAATACGCCCGGAGAAGAAGCCAGCCGACGCCACAACCGTCAAGGAAGCCAGAAGAATAAAGAAGCCCTGAAGAAGTAGCCAACGTCGTTCGAGAAGAAGATCGAGTCAAAGCTAAAGCCAAAGCCAACGTAAGAAGCCAAAGTAAACCCACCGGTAAAGCCCGCGCTAAAGCAACGCACGTGCCAAAGCCAAGCAACTACGACGGTAACGAGCAAAGCACCGCACGTTCTAGCCGATACGACGTGAAGTCCGGAAGAACTAAAGCATCGCAAGCCTCTACCCGCCTACGTTCAAGCGCAAGCGCCAAAGCAAAGCAAACGCCAGAGCCACGCCAAAGCTACGCCAAAGCCGAAAGCTAAACCAAAGCTGATGCCAAAAGCACGATCGACACCGCGAACCGACGATCAAGGACGCTGAGGTCGAGCAAGGATCGAGGAAGACACGAAGACCGAGGAACGAAGCCTAAAACCTCCCTAGTCGAGAGAGCGCGAAGCACGGACGGGACAAAATCAACGGCGGAAATTTCTTAGCCTCTCAAAAAACCCTCACCCTATAAAGACCTCTGTCCTGGGCAACCCCTTCAGAGCTCTCGCACGAATACCACGTGGAGACGCGGATCAAAGGAACCCTCCAGAGGATCTCTCCCACAATATCCTAATCAACACTCGCCGCACCCGGACTCGCCACACCCGAGCCCCCCGGGTCCCGGCTACTCTGTAATCTCGTGTGATTCGCAATAAAGACGACCCGTATCTTTTTTCGCGACCACAGATTTCTGGCACGCCCGGTGGGACCTTCTCTCCTTTCATCCGTACGTTTGAAGGAGTTGCTTTAAGTTCGCCATGGCCGGAATGAACGAAGATACGTTTGCTCCAACAAGTCTCTCACCTATCGCCGAGTCTCCACTACTCCAACACGGCGATCCAGAAAACCCGGTAGATGACGTTCCCCCGGTAATACACGTCTACACTCGGCGTACTCAAACTCTTGCGGACTTCTTCACGCCAGAAACTGCTGCCGAAGATGCTCGCCAAAGCGCCAATGAGGTCTTGGTGTATGAAGAAACAAGCCTCGATCCTGGAATTCAAGTCCAGAAATTTGGGGAGGTCCAGCCCCAACCCAGAGCCCATTCGGGTTCTCCAGCAGACTTTGCACCTCCTTTGCAGGGGGCAAATATCCGTCATCAAGCAGAACCAAGTCGGTGCCACTACGTCTCCGACGATGATGGCGAGGATGCAGGCATGCAACATCGAGACATCCTGCATCATCATCCCACGTCCGATCTCCAGCTCCGAGTCATGCAAATGGGTGAACACATGGCGCAAATCACCCGACTAATGGAGGAAAAGGATCGTCACATCAACACCTTGCTTCAAAGGCTAAGTGCGAGGGATACGATGGCATTCAGCCAACCCCCTACATCTCCAGTAGCTGCTCCACCCCCATCTCCAACTCCCGCTCCCGCAGAAGCTGGCCCGGCAACGATAGCAACTACTCCTGCACTTTCCTCAGCTCCTGTGCCAGTCTCGGTGGTCACGCAGCCTTCGGTGGCAGCAACAATGAATGCCCAGCAAATACAAGCACTGGTGGGTGACATGATGCGTTCCCACGGCGGCAGCCTACCTTCGATTACAGCGGCATATTCAAAGCCTTACACCACAAGGATCCAACAGCTGCGCTTCCCTACCGGGTTCCAGCCACCAAAGTTCCAGCACTTCAACGGAAAGGGGAACCCAAGACAACACATTGCCCACTTCGTCGAAACTTGCAACAACGCCGGCACATACGGCGATGAGATGGTGAAGCAGTTCGTTCGCACACTCAAAGGTAATGCTTTTGACTGGTATGTTGATCTTCCTCCAGGATCCATTGACAGCTGGGATCAGATGGAGAGGGAATTCCTCAACCGCTTCTACAGCACTCGGCGCATCGTTAGTATGACTGAGCTTACTGCCGTCAAGCAAAGGAAGGACGAATCAGTAATCGACTACATCGATCGATGGAGGAATCTCGCCTTGAATTCATGAGATCGCTTGTCTGGAGGACTCGGCTATCGAGATGTGTACCCAAGGCATGCACTAGGGCTTACTCTACATCCTCAAGGGGATCAAGCCTCGGTCATTCGAAGAACTCGCAACTCGAGCTCACGACATGGAGCTCAGCTTAGCAAATCGTGGGGACTCAAAGGCCAAAGACTTTCTGAAGGTGGAAAAGAAAGACAAACCACCGGCACCCAAATCAAAGCAAGTTAACATCGCCGACATCGCCTCGGCCTCCAAGCCACTCAAAATCGGTGGTAAGTCGGATCAAGAAAAAGGAGTTGCCATTCCACCGCCTCCACCCCAAAGACAGTCGAGGATGACTCTTGAAGAGCTCGAAGCCAAAGAGTATCCCTTTCCAGACTCGGAAGTCTCCTCCATGTTCGATCAGCTGCTACAGGAGAATATGATCGATCTTCCTCCTTCGAAAAGGCCCGAATAGATGCATCGTGTCAACGATCCACTCTTCTGCAAATACCATCGAGTGGTTAGCCATCCTATCGAGAAATGCTTCGTCTTCAAACAAAAGATCATGACACTCGCGAAGCAAGAAAAAATTGAGATCAACTCCGGCGATGTTGCAACAGCAAACATGACGTCCATCACCTTCGGTTCATTTCAGCCAGTACTCATTACTACACACCAAAAAAAGCCCAAGTTGCGCATCAATCGCCAGAGACCAATTACGAAGTTAACTCCACGACAGAAAGTCTCAAGGCGACGACTGCACGCTGAGGAAGAAACGTCACAACCCTGGGGGCAACCGTCGCCTACATCATCATCTCGCCCGAACAAAGCCATGTCCCAATAAATTCTCCAAACAAGGTACGAGCAAGGAGACCCGAAGGTCGGTCTGTTAGGCCAACCCTCAGGTAAATTTGACTACTACGTCCTCTACTCCAAACCTTTGCCTGTCTCAATAGAAGAAATCAAGCCCACCGGCTGGGAGTCAGAAGGCGAGCCACCAAGGTCCCCAGAGGAGTAGGTCTCCCCGACCCATGAAGAACCTACAGCTGCCACTCCAGACCTTCACCTTGGTGATGAAGAATCCACTGATGAAGATGCATGGGTCATGTTGCCTCGCAAACGAAGGCCATGGATGCCAAGAAGTAGCAAGCTAGATCGGGTAACAAGAAAGCTTCCGGAACGAAAAACTTACAAAAAGAAAAGCAAAGCTCCAGGAAGGAAGGCGTTCAAAGTACCGCCAGCAGATCCAGATGATCTCCTCCTGCAAAACCCTCCAGAACCGGCAATGTTGCAAGAGTTCTTCCCCGATTACTTCCTCCCAGCTGATCAGCAGCACGAAGCCTCTTGTTGCATTGTTGAGATCCACATGGCGCCGGAAGAAGAAGATAGGATCAAGTCTTCTAAAGAAAGCAACACCGACAACGAGGAGGATAATTCCGACAAAGATAGTGCTACTGCTTACGATGAGGCAATCTTGCACTTGCCACTCATAGAAGCACTACACCTCCCAAAGAAAGCTCGTCTAGCAATGGCCGAGGCTTTGACAGATCCAGACAGCTACAAAAGAAAAAAGAAAGACGCCGAGAAGGACAAAACTATTATCTCATGCAATGCAGCAATAACTTTCTCGGACGAAGATCTGCAGCTCGGAGCACGACTGCACAATCAACCTGTCTATGTCTCGGGATACATCAACGAGAAGCCGGTAAATCGAATCCTGTTGGACTGCGGCTCCGCCGTCAACATCATGCCTATCCAAACAATACGCCAGCTCGGCATCACCACCGACCAGCTCTCGCAAAGCCAGCTGGTCATTCAAGGGTTCAACCAAGGCGGACAGTCCACCATACGAATCATTCGTCTAAAACTCTCCATCAGCCAGCTTGACACGATAGTTCTCTTCCACGTCATTGACTGTCAAACATCATATCGCCTCTTGTTAGGAATACCGTGGCTGCATGAAAACGATGTCGTAGTGTCTACCTGGCACCAATGCCTCAAGTACTACGAGGAAGGTCTGGAGAAGTGCATTGTTGCAGACGACAGGCCATTCAATGAGGCTGAAGCGTACCTCGCCGATGCCAAGTTTTACCAAGCAAAGGACCTTGTTGTAGAAGTCCTTCCAGCTAAAGCTCCTCGAACTCAGAAAGCTAAAAAGATGGAGCAGGATGAAGCTCTGCCAACTCCAAATCCAGTGTCACCATCTAAGGCGATACACGAAATCAAAGAAGTGCTAGCGCCAAGACGAAGGATGCGCATCAGCTCCAAGCCAAGATCCATGAAGCATACTCCATTGCCTGTCCAAGCTATGACAGTCTTACGCCTCACGCCTCAGTGGCTTCGCAAAGATGAACGACCATCTTTTGCCTTGCCAAAAGGGATGGTCCAGCCGCTATCGGAAGCTAATGTCATCACTCTGCAAGAGATGACACTGCCACTACCCAGCCTGGGGTAAGCTTCAAGTCCACCAAAATCTAGCGATTCCTTCAAATCCAGCCAACTCACATTCAAGCCAAAAGGAAGCTGGGGGCAAAATGCCGCCAAGCTGCTGTTCAAAGCTGGCTACAACGAAGACAGTGCCGCACATATGAGTACGCTCCTACCAGCTCCAATACCACACGGGATGACTAAGACTCAAGCCCACTTACTCCAAGGCGGTGAGCAGATCCCACCAAATCGGCGAGGCATCGGCTCCCATCAAACCCTGATGGTCATCAAGATAACAGGAGAGAAGACCTTCACTTCTAACTACATTGAGGTAAAGTTGGCAGATGAAGCGGAAGAGGGATCGTCAGCCTTCGATGCACGCTCCACCAATGTCATTCATCCCGCCACAAAGGGTGCCAAAAGGAGGCGATATCGAGCTCGGCATTGGACCATACCTCAGAAGCAAAAGAAGAGCATCAAAAACCAGGCAAGTCAAAATCCTGTATCAGTATTCAAAAGACTTGGGCCAATTAGACAAGTGAAGCGTCAAAGGTCAGTATTCGACCGTTTGGGAAAGTCACCTACTGAGGTGAGAAATAACGTTCCCACCCTCCCACCCATAACATTCTTCCAAACTGAAGACGTCACCGATATCATTCTGGTTTCTGTTAATCATATAACAATTTCCGACACTCCAATCGACGCATCTTCTACTTCGAACGACGAGTTGCCAGATGCCCCGCCGGTCCTCGAAGAAGGGGGGCAATCTACCGTCGACGATTTGAAGGAAATCAATTTGGGAACGCAGGAGGATCCTCGGCCTACATTCATAAGTGTACTTCTGACTCCCGAAGAGGAGGCCGCATACATCAAGTTACTCCAAGAATACAGAGATGTCTTCGCATGGTCCTACAAGGAAATGCCCGGACTTGACCCCAAGATTGATGTACACCAGCTTGCTGTCAGACATGGAGTTAGCGCCATCAAGCAAGGACAAAGACGCTACCGGCCAGAACTAGTACCACAAATAGAAGGCGAAGTCAACAAGCTCATTGAAGCCGGCTTTATCTGAGAAGTTAAATATCCAACGTGGATCTCCAGCATGGTCCCAGTCAAGAAGAAGAACGGCCAGATCAGAGTATGCGTGGACTTCAGGGACTTAAACAATGCATGCCCCAAAGATGACTTCCCACTGCCAATTACAGAACTGATGGTGGATGCGACAACAGGCCATGAAGCACTAACCTTCATGGATGGATCCTCAGGCTACAACCAGATCCGGATGGCGCCCAAAGATGAAGAGCTTACGGTATTCCGCACGCCAAAAGGGATCTACTTCTACAAAGTCATGCCTTTCGGCTTGAAAAATGCAGGAGCTACTTACCAACGAGCCATGCAAAAAATTTTCGACGATATCCTTCATCAGAATGTGGAATGCTACGTCGACGACCTCGTGGTAAAATCAAGACAAAAGTCAGCACATCTTCAAGACCTCGAGCTAATCTTCAAACGGCTTCAAAGGTACCAACTCCGCATGAACCCGCTTAAATGCACATTTGGAGTCTCCTCGGGAAAGTTTCTCGGCTTTGTCGTACGACATCGAGGCATTGAGATAGATCAATCCAAAATAGAAGTTATTCTCAATATGCCAATCCCTAAAACTGTGCGAGATCTCAGAGGTCTCCAGGGCCATCTAGCTTATATCAGGAGGTTTATCGCCAACTTAGCTGGAAAATGTAGGCCCTTCAGTCGCCTCATGAAGAAAGGAGCACCATTCAAGTGGGATGAAGCTTGTCAGGAAGCCCTCCAAAACATCAGGAATTACTTACTCAAGCCTCCAGTTCTAACAGCACCAGTTCAAGGAAAGCCATTGATCCTTTACATCAGCACCCAGGAGCAGTCCTTGGGGGCCCTCTTGGCTCAAGACAACGAGCTAGGCAAGGAAACAGCATGTTACTATTTGAGTCGCACTCTCATCGGCACGGAGCTAAACTACTCCCCGATCGAGAAGGTCTGTCTGGCGCTCATCTTCGCTACAAAGAAGCTGCGACACTACATGTTAGCTCACGCCATCAGACTCATCTCAAAAGCCGACCCACTCAAATACATCATGTCAAGACCAGTGCTCTCCGGACGTTTGGCCAAGTGGGCTTTACTCCTCCTTGAGTTTGACATCACCTTCGTCCCTCGTAAAACGGTCAAAGGTCAAGCTCTCACGGACTTCCTGGCAGAATACCCCCTTCCAGCGGAATGGGAACTATCAGAAGATCTTCCAGACGAAGAAGTATTCTGCATCGATATCGCCCCTTTTTAAAAAATGTTCTTCGACGGCGCGGCAAGGCAAGACGTGGCAGGAGCAGGAGTTATCTTCATCACTCCAAACGACGAAGTACTCCCCTTCTTATTCCTATTATCAGAACCATGCTCCAACAACAGGGCGGAATATCAAGCCTTGATTATTGGCCTCGAACTCGCCAATGATATAAAACTTCAAGGGCTCGGAATTTTCGGCGACTCTCAACTCGTCATTCAGCAAATATTGGGAGCATATGAAGTCAACAAAGAAGACCTCGTGCCATTACACCTGCGAGCTCTGAAACTCCTTGGTACGCTAAAAAATGCTTCAATCCAGCATGTCCCCAGAAACCTTAATCAGCAGGCTGATGCGCTCGCAAATTTAGCGGCTACACTTCCGTTCTCAGAAAGAAGCCAACTCATCATCCCTATCTGTAAGAGGATGGTGATCACCGAGGAGGACCTCCCTATGGGAATCCCGGACCAAGTCAATGCAGTACACGTTCTCGTGACCGACGAGCTAGACTGGAGACAACCATTCATAGACTTTCTTGTCCACGGGAAGCTCCCTGAAGATCCAAAGCGTAAGGTCGACATTCGCCGGCGGTCTCTGAAATTCTTCCACTTCAACAATGAGTTGTACTGTCGAAGCTACGATGGTGTGCTCCTAAGGTGTCTTGCAAAAGAAGAAGCAAAAACAGCACTAGAAGAAGTCCATGCCGGGATCTGTGGCTCACATCAGTCCGGTCCAAAGCTTCACTTCCGCATCAGGCGGATGGGGTACTACTGGCCCACTATGATCAAGGACTCTCTCGAGTTTGCGAAAAGATGCCACACTTGCCAGTTGCATGGCGATTACATCCGTCAGTCTTCGGAACCTTTGCATCCGACCATCACATCATGGCCCTTCGATGGATGGGGACTCGACATTTTCGGTCCGCTACCCAAGTCATCCAAACAGCATCTTTACATCCTGGCGGCAACAGATTACTTCTTCAAGTGGGCTGAGGCAGTACCATTACGAGAAGTTACTAGGCACTCTGTCATCAACTTCATCCAGAACGACATCATCTTCCGGTACGGCATTCCTCGCTATATCGTTACGGACAATGGGAAGCAATTCAAGAATGCCGCTGTCAGTCAGTTTTGCGCCAAATTCGATATCAAGCAAAGGTGTTCAACCATGTACAACGCCTCGGCCAACGGTCTAACTGAAGCTTTCAACAAAACACTCTGCAAACTTTTGGAGAAAGTTGTCTCAAAATCAAAGAAAGACTGGCATGAACGTATGGGCGAAGCACTATGGGCATATCGCACCTCTTTTCGCACACCAACACAGGCAACTCTGTACTCACTGGTATACGGAGTAGAAGCTGTCCTCTCGCTCGAGCTCCAGATCCCGTCACTCAGGATAGCCATTCAGGAAGGCCTCGTCAACGGCGACAACGCCCAACTTCGCCTAGCAGAATTGGAAGCCCTAGATGAAAAGCGCCTCGAAGCCCAGCAACGCCTGGAATGCTATCAAGCCAAGTTGACCCGAGCCTTCAACAAAAGAATTCGCCCTCGATCCTTCCAATTAGGAGAATTGGTGCTGGCAATCAAATACCCCATCATTCTTTCGCATCGAGGAGGAAAGAAGTTCGACGCCAAGTGGGATGGAGCGCACGCTGTCAAAGAGGTCCACTCCAACGATGCGTATCTTCTCACCACGCCAGAAGGGCTTACACTCGGCCCTATCAATGGCAAGTACCTCAAAAGGTACTATGCCTAAAAGCAGGGCTACACTCCTTGCAAAAAAAGAAAAAAGAAAAAAAGGAACTACGTGTGACTTGATCCCTCTCAGTAGGGTACGTAGGCAGCCTGTAAAGGTTCAGTCCAAACAAAAAAAAACACAACCAAACTCTGCCATTCCAGAAGACAAGTCCAGAAAATAAATGTATGATATTAAGTTATCATCAAACGAAGGAAAGCAAAACTACGAGTCTATCCAGCAGAAATGACAAGAAAGAAAAGGAAATGCAACACTGCTAGTAAAGCGAGTTAAACTCTTTAAGACGTTGGAGCAGCTCGCCACCAGTAACCTCCATGCGCTGCAGCTCCGAAAGCCGAGAAGCTGTCTGCTCCCGATGCGTCGCCAGCTTAACACGTTGCTTTGCGAGATCTGCTCCAAAAGATTTCTCAATCGTCTCAGTTTTCTCAAAAGATGCGCGAGCAGCCTCTAGCTTCTTCCGCGCTCGAACAAGGCTCGCAGTAGCAAGTGCATGCTGCTCTCCCAAATGACGCTCCTCGTCCTCGGCCTTTGCTAGTATCAGGGGAAGGTCATCTTTCATCGAAGCCCATTTCAAGCGATGAGCTTCACTGTCCGCCAAGAAAGCACGCATTTGTGCCTCAAACAAAGAGCCATCTACCTGGAAAGCCGCCAGACTCTTGCAAAACTCAGGTCCCTCGAGGACCCACCAGCCATTCAAACCATCAAGACCTTCCTCCTGAAAAGGTGCAAGCATCACCTGGATATACTTCCGACAGCTCTCCAAAAGAAGCGCAGAAAGAAGGCCTTGCGAACTGCATTTTCGCCTGTCAGCCCCTGAGTGCACAAGCAAGGTGGGCTCCGGTCCTGAAGACTCAAGTGCAGGAATCGCCTCCTGAACCATTGCCGTGATAACAGTCAGCGGTACCACCGGAGTCGAAGGAGAAGCTATAGGCAAACCTTTCGACGGAGCGACTGCGGGAGTAATCTCTGCCGAAATATCGGGCCTAACCAGAGGAGTCTGTTCTCTCCCCACACTGGAGACCTTATCCTCCTCCCCAAAGCCCAACTGCTCCATATCAATATCGTCCAGATTGACAGTACTGCTGGCAAAATCTGCTCTACACGCTTCCAAAAGCTCCAAGTTATCCCAAGGTACATCCAGCTCGCCACTCTCAATCAACGTCGCTCTGATGGGAGAGCATTCATGCCCAACCCCCTTGAGGGCAGACTCGCAATCCAACCCAACAGAACCTGCCAAAATGAGAATTAAACAACTCAGCCAACGGAAAAAAAGTACAAGCAAAGAAATTCATGAGCAACTAGAAGCAAGAGATACCTACGGCGTCCGATGATGCTACCCTAGAAAGAGGGATTACCTCATCGGCAAAAAGCCCTGGTTCTCCCTCTCGAGCCGGCTCTGCGTTATTAGTGTCATCCAAAGCGGCCTCACACAAGAGATCCAACTTTCTTCTCTTGGGAGAAGCACGCCCACTCCAAGAAGTCTGAGCCTCAGGAAGACTCTGAACCTTGGTAAACGGAGCCATCTCGACTTCTTGCACAGAAAGAGAAGCTCGGGAAGTACTCTCTCGATGACCACAAGATCTCTTCGATCGTCGCTCCTCGGACCAAAGGCGGCAATCCTCTGACCCCGCCAAAGAGTCAAAAGAAAAGTCAACCCACTCGCTGCTAGCAAGGACATCCAGTGGAAGGCTAGCCAGGAAGGGAAGCACTGACTCGTTGACCCAGCAGCGATACTCAGGAGTCGCAGCATCCTTTCCGCCCGACTTGATCCCCGGTGAGAAAATGTACCCAGTAAATCGATCATAAAGTGCTCCCCAGAGGCGGTACGCTTCCTGCGGAGTGTAACGTGACTGCATGCGTAAAGGAGTCCCCGGCAACTCCTATCGAAAACCCTGCTGTCAAGCAAACTGGTAGGGAGAGTACCGTGCCACCTCCACTGCATCCCCACGATGCCAAACGAGATACCCGGGCCTGCAACTCACCATACTCCAGTACAAGTGCTCGGGCATCTCCGCCCCATCACATACCAAGGATCTTGTAGAAGGTGCAAGTGCATTCTCCGATACAAATTCAAAGTCAGAAGGGCCCATACGTCTCAACCACTCTCGGGCACTGGGCTTCGGACGCTCCCACGCGTAATAAGCGTTCATCACACCTCCCACACAAGGAAGAAAGGGCACCGAGGTCGAAGGTCCACGCGCCGCAAAGATCCCCTTCGGAAAGTGGAGCCCAATCCAACCATAGAGGTAATGCAAGGGGCAAAAGGAACTGGCCCTGTCTACTTCCCTTCTTGCGTTATCCGCACTCGATAGACTCCAGTATGTTCCACTAAGCCCTTGGTACAACGAGTAGAGGATTGCCGGCGCCAGGTTAAGAAACTCTCCATTCACCAACTGAGCAGCTGTAAGGAAGGTCCCAGGGCGTATCACATCCCTATTCCAGGGCAGAGCAAAGCGGCAAAGAAAAAGTACCAACCTCGCTGACCAGTAAGCAGCACGCCAGGCATCGCTGCATTCCTCAAGTCCCAAAACCTCCCAGGGACGTTGCACCCCGGCCATGGAGCACCATTCTTTCCTCAGAGATTCAATCGGTCGCGCGGAAAGTGCCAGGCGCCGGTCTCTTTGACGATGCATACCTCCACATCGGGTGACTCGAAGGGGGGGCATGGCGATATTCTCCTCGAAACCAGAATTCCACCCAAGCTGAGTAGAGTACTCGATCTGACTGCTCACGTGCTGCTATAATAGCGTATGCCTTAAAAAGCAAAAGACAGAAGTCAGGAGACTCGTCTGGATCCGTCAAGACTTCTAAAGAAGGAACCTCCTCCTAATAGTAGCTCCGAACTTCTGGACATCCAGAGATAATATGCACGTCACGAAGGGTGATCCCGATTTCACCAGCTCCGGTCAAAAAAGTGTTGGTCTCAGGGCACCACTGCTCACAAAGGGCCCGGTACATACCGTCTGGACGGCTGTACTCCCAACAAGCCGGCTCCACAAACCTCGCCAGACGCTCCATCCCTGGCTATGCCTCTAAAGCGCCAGACAGCTCTCTCATCCAGTCTCGAAAACCTCCCAGGTATGTCACATCTCCACGCGATTGAATCTGCACACCCCATCGCGTACGACAGGAACATATCTTCAAAGCAACAACGGGGACCGAAACCGATTCCTCGCTAGTGTGGTGAAACGGCAACCCCAAACTCGATCGAACGATCTGCCGTGAAGATCCTTCGTCAGTAAGCATACACTCGCCAAGTTTCAACACACGGCAAGAGCCGTCGGCCACGCCATCCTCACAAACTCGCTCATGCGTCGAAAGCTGAAGTATTGACAGTCTCGCCTCCTGCCTCGAAACACGGGAGTCGAGGACTTGCGCAAAAGGAAAACGAAGATGCGTACTCCCGTGGGAGACCGCATCGACGATCCAGTCGGAACTTGGAAAACTTTCGTAACGACAAGACCTGAAAAAAAAAGGGAAGGGAGACAAAGCCCAAGTCAGATAGCAAGAAAAGTACAAGTCGACGTGAAAAAAAAAAGCCTCGGCTAAACGGGCCGCAGGTCCCGAATGCCTGAACGAAGAAACAAAGGGGAACCTCGGCTAAAAAGCCGCAGGTCCTGAATCCCAGAACGAAGAAACAAGGGGGAGCCTCGGCTAAAAAGCTGCAGGTCCCGAATGCAGAAACAAAGAAACAGAGAGAGCCTCGGCTAAAAAAGCCGTCGGCCCCATGTGCAAAACAAAGAAAACGGGGGGGGCTAAGCAAAAAGGTCGTCGGCCCCATGAGTAAATGAAGAAAAAAGAGGGGGGCCACGGCAAAAAGCCACGACCCCCTCTCTCCTGTTAAAACCCGCAGGGGGGGTGCTGCCGGCCTCGACCAACGCCGGCCACCGCACCCGTGCCTCGCGCGTGAGTCGCGCCGCCGCCCCTGCTGCGCCGGCCCCCGCGCGCCGCTGCTGCACCTGACCCCGCACGCCGTCCCCGGCCGTGCCCCGCCTCCGGCCCGCAGCCCCGGCCGCGCCCCGCCTCCAGCCCGCAGGCCAACTCGCGCGCCGCCTCCGGCCCGCGCGCCGACCCGCACCCCGCGCCCACCGCCGCCTGGCCGCTGCACTCCGCCCCACGCGCCGCCATCCGCTGGCCGCCTTGCACGCCACCGTTGTTGCTGTGTCCCATGCAAACCAAAACCCAAACAGAAGAAGAAGGAGAAGGAGGAGGAGGAGAACCACCTCGCCTGCGACGCTCCGCCCTCCGCAATCCGGTGATCTCCTCTCCTTCTCGAGCTCCATGGCGTGACCATCTTCATCCTCCGCGTCATCGTCGCGAAGCAAGAAACCCTAGCAAGAGCCTCATCTCCAAGCCGCCGGGAATCGTCAACAATGAAGAGAAACGAAAAACGGGGGTCCTTATAAAGACCTAATCCCACACGAATACGCAACTCAAGTCCAAGCGCTATGCGTTTCCCGCGGGCGCACTCAAACTTGAGGGGGCATTTGTGGGCATCGAAATTAGCCCACGGGTCGAACCCAATTCGCACACGTAAAATAGGCCCGCACCCAACGGCCTTCGGGTCGAACCCGACCCGCACATGAAACTTGGGCCCGCACACAACGGCCCACATGCGTAAACTTGGCCCACACACAACGGCCCGCATGTAACTCGGCCCACACACAATGGCCCACATGCGCAACTCGGCCCATACACAACGGCCCGCATGCGAAATTGGGCCTGCACACAAACGGCCCGCATGCAAACCCGGCCCGCGTGCAAACTCAATTCGCGCGCTGTGGCCCAACTCAGAGCAAACGGGTCCCACTGGACCCGCAACTCGAACACAAAGAGGGGGGCCCACCGGCCCCCCCTTCTTGAAAACCGTGCCCCCCTCCCCATGGGGAGGTGGGGCCGGCCATAAAGGAAAAGAAAAGAAAGAAAAAAGAAAAAGAGAAGAAAAGAAAAGAAAAGAAAAAAATCAAAACCGCCTCGATGCGGGGGGAGGTGGCGTGGACGTCTACGCAGCCGTAGATCCGCGACGATCCCTCGATCCATCGGACAAGATAACGTTGTGTCACCATCCGATCCAAAAGTGCAAAAAAATAACAACTCAATCTTCGAAGATCGAGTCACATCTAGCTCGTAACCACCCCAACTAAAAAGGAGGGGATCGAGTTTGTTTCCTCGGATAAAGGAACAATATCTTGATGGTTATGGGGGGAGATATCGGATGAAACAAAAAGATTTCAGCCATATCTCCCCCAACCGCCCCCCTTTGCCTATAAATAGAAGGGGTGGGGGAAGGCACAAGGGGTCGGAAAAGCTGAAGACGAAAGGGCTCTACAAGAGAAGCTCCAACGCTTAAAGACCGAATGCTTCACGAGGCACGACAAGCATGTCCTACGGGAATCCTTGGCCCTTCAAGTCCTCATCAACGTGAAGACCTTGCACTCGAAGATCAAAGCTTCGACTCCTCGCACGAAGAAGAAAGCTTGGAGAAGAAGATCCGGAGTCGTCGTCATCCCGACTTCTCCAACGATCTTCATCAGCTCCGAAGAAGCCATAAGCAAAGGCCGGAGAAGAAGATCGAAGCTGACAACACCCGTCGTCTTCAACAAAGGCATCGACTCCTCACACGAAGAAGAAAGCTTGGAGAAGAAGGCCTGAAGCCGGTGCTACCCCTGTCGTCTTCGTCAACAAAAGCCGACGCTACAACCGTCGTGCGGAGATCGGTGCTACCCCCGCCGTCTTCACCAACAAAGCCGACGCTACAACCGTCGTGCGAAGATCGGTGCTACCCCCGCCATCTTCATCAACAAAAGCCGACGTTATAACCGTCGCACAGAGATCGGTGCTACCCCTGCCGTCTTCGTCAACAAAAACCGACGCTACAACCGTCGTGCGGAGATCGGTGCTACCCCCGCCGTCTTCATCAACAAAAGTCGACGCTACAACCGTCGCACGGAGACCGGTGCTACCCCCTCCATCTTCATCAACAAAAGCCGATGTTACAACCGTCGCACGGAGATCGGTGCTACACCCACCATCTTCACAAGAAGCCTTCAACTCTGATCAAGCCAAATACGCCTGGAGAAGAAGCCAGCCGACGCCACAACCGTCGAGGAAGCCGGAAGAATAAAGAAGCCCTAAAGAAGTAGCCATTGCCGTTCAAGAAGAAGATCGAGTCAAAGCTAAAGCCAAAGCCAACGCAAGAAGCGAAAGCAAACGCACCGGTAAAGCCCGCGCTAAAGCAACGCACGTGCCAAAGCCAAGCAACTACGACGGTAACGAGCAAAGCACCGCACGTTCTAGCCGATACGACGCGAAGTCTGGAAGAACTAAAGCATCACAAGCCTCTACCCGCCTATGTTCAAGCGCAAGCGCCAAAGCAAAGCAAACGCCAGAGCCACGCCAAAGCTACGCCAAAGCCGAAAGCTAAAGCCAAAGCTGACGCCAAAAGCACGATCCACGCTGCGAACCGACGATCAAGGACGCCGAGGTCGAGCAAGGATCGAGGAAGACACGAAGACTGAGGCCCAAAACCTCCCTAGCCGAGAAAGTGTGAAGCACGGACGGGACAAAATCAACGGCGGAAACTCCTTAGCCTCTCAAAAAACCCTCACCCTGTAAAGACCTCTGTCCTGGGCAACCCCTTCAGAGCTCTCCCATGAATACCACGTGGAGATGCGGATCAAAGGGACCCTCCAGAGGATCTCTCCCACAATCTCCTAATCAACACTCGCCGCACCCGGACTCGCCACACCCGAGCCCCCCGGGTCCCGGCCACTCTGTAATCTCGTGTGATTCGCAATAAAGACGACCCGTATCTTTTTCCGCGACCACAGACACATCACCCAAGAGAAAAGACGAAGGGGTGATGAGGAGGCCAGGGTATTTTATATTACTTAGCGGAGATGATACTCTTCTGGCAATCTCCTAGTAAATAGGTAGCTAACGCTAGCGCTAGTAGTTGGGGCTTAATCCAATTGTACCCAGCTAGTTATTTGGCTGCTAGACGGATTGCATGGGGAGGTTCCCGTTGCAAAAAAAAAAGTAGTGTGCTTGGGTGTCAGATCTAGTCGGGCTTCTTTTTCACACGAGGGCACTAAGGTGTATCATAAGTAGAGGTTGAGATACGAGATCGAAGGTCACGACCGGATCTTGGCAGGGGAAGCTCATGCCGGACGGGATGCAGAGAAGGGCTAGAGAATCTTGGTTGGAAGAGATCGAGAGTACAGGCTCTCAACAGAGTAGGAGATTTGTGCAGTGCTCGTCCTCTTCACGCTGCACCAGGGAAAAGAGGAGTTCACAAGCACTACACAACACTTCGGTGGAGATCGAGAGCATAGGCTCTCTCTACAGAGGAGGAGATTCCATGTGACTCGTCCTCTTCACGTTGCACCAGGGAGCAGTGGAGGTCACGAACGGGCCGAAGAGCGCACCAAGAGTGGAGGTCGGAACAGGCACTGATGAGACTCGATCCGAACCAAAGGAGGGAAACCGGAGAGCACACGGAGAGAGACAATAGTCGGTCGATGAGGTGTTCGGAGGACGAGGCCTGACGCCAGCAAGACTGGATCTGACTCGAAGGAGGGTAGTCGGTTGCCACAATAGTCGGTCGATGAGGTGTCCGGAGGACATGGCCCGACGCCGGCAGGACTGGATCCTTCTAGAAAGAGGGCAGTCGATATCCGTCGTGGGATGAGACCGTTGATCACGGCTCTGATAACATGTCACCAATAACCCTAGGAGAGAGAGAGAGAGAGAGAGAGAGAGAGAGAGAGAGAGAGAGAGAGAGAGAGAGAGAGAGAGAGAGAGAGAGAGAGAGAGTGTTTTCGACGAAAATGGATGACTTCTCATTAGGGCAAGTGCCCAATATATATAAACAAGAGGGTATGAGACACATACACAGTGAAAATGATGTATTTTATCTTGATTCGACTCGAATGAGGGCAGTCGGTCGCAACAATAGTCGATCGATGAGGTGTCCGGAGGACAGGGCCCAACGCCGAAAAGACTGGATCCGTCTCAAAAGAGGGCAGTCGCTGGCTGTCGCGGGATGAGACCGTTGATCACAGCTCTAATACCTTATCACCAATAACCCTAGAGAGGAAGAGAGAGAGAGAGAGTTTTCGACAAAAACGGATGACTTCTTATTAGGACAAGTTCCCAATATATATAAACAAAAGGGTATGAGACACATACATAGTGAAATGATGTATATTATCCTACTCCATATACAAGTATCATCCTCGGACTTTCCTCGGACCTGCATCGTCCCATTGGGTGCCTGGACCGGTGTTGGACTAGTATGAAAATAGAGCAAAGTTAGAGGTGTTATATGCAAAATTAACGGGCACGACATCTTGCTGCAGGCACTTATCTGGAATTTCCCTCTCTGTTTGGATCTGACCAGCAAAAGGGCTCTTGAGGTCGTGATTTTTTTTTTTTTTAGCTTTTTTTTTACAGTGGAGAAAATGGGAGCTCGGGGAGGGGGGTAATTTAGCAACAGCGAGGGTGGGAAAAGGTAATCTCTCTTTTGGCAAAGCAGCAGCCAGAAGAACCAAAAGCTGTCCCGACTCAAAAGAAGAGAGAGAGAGAAAAAAAGAAGAGAGAGAGAGAGAGAGAGAGTTGCCCTTCGCTTTTGTTATCTCCCAACAGGGCTCTGAGTCAAGCGGCTTGTTGTTGGTGTTGGGGGCTCCGGCTTCGGGGTTTTGTTTTGGGAGATGGGGTTGGGCCGCTGAGATCACCAGGATCTTTGAACCCTGACTTCTCCCTCTCTCTCCCTCTCTCTCTCTCTCTCTCTCTCTCTCTCTCTCAACCTCGCAACCCCCCTCTCTGTTCCCACTAAAACCAAACAACCCCCCTATCTTCCATTGCTAGGTGTTGTCTGCTCTGCTACTGCTCTGCTCTGCTCCCCTGCCCTGCTGCTCTTCGCCCCCCCCCCCCCCCCCCCCTCTACTGAAACGTGATGGCGGAGTTTTCGAGCTGGTTTTAGGGTTTATCGTCCCCCTCCCCAGTGGAGAAAACCCACTTCTCAAACTGGGTTTTATGTGGGGTTCGCTTCCCCTGTACTGTACGCCTCTCTCTCTCTCTCTCTCTCTCTCTCTCTCTCTCTCTCTTTTAATTTTGGGGAGCAGTAGAGCTTATTTGCGCCGCTTCTTGTTGATGGTAGGGTGAGCTGGGGAGAGGGTGTGGTGCTGCTGATGGAATTGTGGGAGTTGGATGGCCAAGCCTTTTGGAAGGAGAAGCACCAGCAGCAGCTATTGCGGCATCAGCAGCGGCAGGGGGAAGCGAGGTGGGAAGCGTAGGGAATCGAAAGCTGGACGAGGAGAAGAAGAGGAGGAGGGCCAAGGAGCTGGATCCCTGGAGGGCTCAATACCAACCGGTTCCAAGCCAAGGAGGCGGCGAAAGAGAGGAGGAGGGGGAGGAGGAGGAGGAGGAGGAGGAGGAGGAGAAGCAGGAGGGGGAGGAGCAAATCCAAGGCTTTCAAATCCACCACCGTCATCAGCTTCAGCAGCAGCAGGCAGCCAAGCGGGGGCGCTCCTACTTCCCGTCCCCTTCCACCGCCGCGACGGCTTCCTCCTCGGAGTATGCCCGATTACCCGAGGGGATGGGGGAGGCCCACGGCCACCACCACCACCACCAGCAGCAGCTCCTCCTCCACCAGCAGCAGCGGACGCAGACCCACTCGAGGCTCGGCGGCCTGAGGGGCGCCGGCGAGATCGTGGAGGTCCAGGGGGGCCACATTGTGCGGTCCACCGGGCGCAAGGACCGGCACAGCAAGGTGTGCACCGCCAAGGGCCCGAGGGACCGCCGTGTCCGCCTCTCCGCCCCCACTGCCATCCAGTTCTACGACGTCCAGGACCGCCTCGGCTACGACCGCCCCTCCAAGGCCGTCGATTGGCTCATGAAGAACGCCAAGGCCGCCATCGACAAGCTCGCCGAGCTCCCGGCCTGGAACCCCACCGCCGAGCGCTCCGTGCCCCGCCCCTCCGATCCACAAGATGACCTCGGACCCACCAGAGCCGACGCCAACCAACCCATAGATGATCCCGGCAAGAAAATGATACCGGTGGCTGCACCGGCCGGCTCTGCTGCCTTTGGCTTCGGAGGCGGCAGTGGCAGCAGCGGTAGCTTCCTCCCACCTTCGCTGGACTCTGACGCCATCGCCGACACCATCAAGTCCTTCTTCCCGATGGCTGCTACCACACCCTCTTCGAGCCCGCCGCTAGGTTATCAGAACTACCAGCCGGAGCTCTTGTCGCGCTCCAATAGCCAAGACCTCCGCCTCTCCCTCCAGTCCTTCCAAGACTTCCACCACCCCCATTCCACCCACCACCACCAGACCCCCACTGCCTCCCCCCACCAAGCCCTTTTCGCCGGATCCGCCCCTTTAGCTTTCGATGCCACCCCTGCCAGCTGGCCTGAGCAGAACCAGAGAATGTTTGCGTGGAATGTGGTGGATACGGGCGGCGGCGGCGGTGGCGGTGGTGGTGGTGGATACATGTTCAATGTGCCACCACCACAGGCGGTGCCGCTGCACCCTGTGCTCGGCCACAGCCAGTTCTTCACACAGAGGGGACCCCTTCAGTCCAGTAACTCGCCCTCAGTTCGTGCTTGGGCGGACCCAATGTCTTCCGCATCCGATCATCAGATGCAACCGGCGCTCCACCCGTCGGTCTCATCCATCGGGTTCGCATCCGGAGGCAGCTTCTCAGGGTTCCGCATCCCGGCGCGGATTCAGGGCGAGGAGGAGCACGACGGCATCTCCGACAAGCCGTCCTCTGCTCCGCACCATTGACGGAGAAGAAGAGAGAACCAGCCACCAAGAAAGCCCATCCTCCCCCGGTAATTCCGACATTTCCTTCCCAACCAACTCCCTTAATCTGTCTAATAATCGATCCTGAACTATCTTTCTCCCAATTTCTCTTAGGATTGCTTGGTTTTCGTGGAGGGTGAGGAGGATGAGCAACTCTGCCCGTACCAGTGAGTTCCATGTGTTCCTCTCTTCTTTCTTTGCCTTGGTTTTGTTTTGATGGGCTCTATGACATGAGCCCTTCTGCTGTTCTTAGCTGTAGTTGTTGAATTTGCATCTTGTTGCTGTCGTCCCTGTCGTCGGCGTCGCCACCGTCGGCGGCCGTCCAAATGAAACCCTCTGGATTGTGGCCACCCAGAAATGTCTCCAGAGGCGGTCTCTGTTTTTTGAGTTTTCAGTAGGAGAAGAATAAAACGAAGCCCCCCATGGGGGGTTGAGCAATGCGCAATTGGCCCTCTCTAGGTTTTTATCATGACCCATGATGCTGTTTCCATGGTGACAAGGATGTGAAGGAGCAAGAGGGGGGGGGGGGGGGGGGGGCTCTGCTCTCTGATTGGAAATGGATGGCCCCTCTCCCCCCCCCCCCCCCCCCACACCCTTGGTGATGTGCTGCATCATGTTCTGTGCTGTGTGGGAGCTGAGACGAACAGAGCCATGGAAATTCCTGTTGATGCTTCGACCACCTCAAACAAGAAAAAAGAAAGGGGGGAGGTCATGATTGAACACCTCCATTCCATTTTGAGGCTGGTGCTGCTGAGCTGAGGATAGGTCTCTTTCCCCCCAGCACAGCAGTGGCACCTTTCCCTGCCTTTGCCAATTCTATTGTTATTGCCCTCGAGTCACACTCTGCTTCCCGTTTTAACATCAGATTGAAGGCATTAATAAAGAAAAAGCATCACCAGATCACAAGTGTCCCTTTCTTTCTTTCCTTTTATGATGGGTTCTACTGAGGACCCTCCACCCCCTTTGTGATCTCTTCAGCCAGTGGGTTGGTAGATAGATGCCTTGATGTCACCCATTTCTTCTCTGATTGGCTTCTTGCTGCTGCTCTGTTCTGCTGTCTGCTGTGTCCTGCTCCTTGGGATGCTGCTATAGCTGGGGAGGGGGAACCTGAATCAGCATCAAAGTCACTGAGGAGCATGATTTCTTTCTTTCTTTTTTCTTTTTTTTCTTTTTTATTTTCCATAGAAGAGGATCAAACCCAGATGCATATTCCCACCAAAAAAGAAATTTATAAAAGAAAATCTCCATGTTGGGTTATGGAAATTGGACTCCATTGCTCTCTCTCTCTCTCTCTCTCTCTCTCTCTCTCTCTCTCTCTCTCTCTCTCTCTCTCTCTCTCTCTCTCTCTCTCACTTTTTCTTTTCCTGTTGCTAAAGCTGGGAAATGGCAGGTTTTGCCCACAGTGTTTAATGTCCATAAGCCTGCAAAGGATCAGCCCATAACCTTTACTCTGTGCGTCGTGTCCTAAGAACATTCTTGTGCCCTCCTTGTCGTTAACACCACCACCAAATCTCGTTTGATCAACTTTTGCAAGGTTAGCATTGATCGAACTAATTCGTTGGCAACCCGTGCCCTTGGTTAAGGGTTCGAATGGACGCCACCGCATATTTCCTCTCGCTCGGTAGTGGTGGGCCTCCCTTTTGTCTTAGTGGGAGCTGTTGCGACAACGAAAGCAACACACGATTGGTCAAGAATCGGAGTATTCTGAGATCACACAACAAAAAAATCCTACACCAATCACACACACAAGAACATCAAGATTAGTCAGAAAACCTCCTCCACTGGAGTAAAAACAACCAGGCAGTAACGATGTGGAAATTGCTATGAGAGTACAAGGGTCATCAAACATATCCAAGCGAATATCACTGACTCCCAGTATGTTGACCTGCTGTTCAGTACATAAAGTCGATGTGATTTTTATCACAAGTAGATGTCAAGACCAAACCCATTAGGATCCGGTGACAACTAGATTAGCATCATCATCAATATAGACGATTGTTTTGTGTTCCTGACTTTAAACTATTTTTCGAACCCGCTCTTTTACCTTTCCGTTTGCACTCATTTTTATAGTGCTTATAGTGCCCGCACTTCTTTTTCTTCGACCCCTCTTTTATCGCCAAGCCTACCGCTTGATTTTTGCTACCAACACTTGCCCCCTTCATCCGTAACTCGTTTGAGAAAAGGGCTCAAGTAACATTCTCTAAATTAATGGAGTCTTTCCGGTAGAGTATCATGATTTCAGATTCTCTAAAGACGAGGGAAGTGAACCTAAAAGAAGTAATATCCTGTCCTCCTCAATTATGTCTTTACCGATATTCGACACTTCTGAGATTAACTGATTAAATGCACTCATATGCTCGTTAATTCATGTACCTTCTTCCATCGCAGTGTGAAGATCTTCTACTTTAGGTATAATCTATTAGTAAGTAACTGCATCATTTACAAACTCTTCAGCTTTGCTCAAATTTTTACTGCTGAAACTTCCCCTGCCCGTTTAACAAGACGCACTTTGCAACGCGTCCGTATTCCACCCGTCACCTTTAGATCGAATCCCTCCCAATCGTTATTGTCGATGCGCTTCAAACCCTTCAATCATTTATGCAATGAAGTACCGTTGCGCATCGTGGCCGTTGCTTCCGCATCGCACGTGCCTGGGCGCTACCCCGTTACTTGCCGTTCTCGTCACGGCAGCCTCCATCTTGAAGAGGCATTAAACCCTGTAGGTCAGGACCCAAGAACACCCACGCCCGTTCTACGAATCAAGAAGTTTCCAAGGTGGGACTTAATGGCAACCCGAACCCAGGATGCGTTGGCACCAGCTCATCTGGTAGCTGTCTGATATAACTGCAACTGCAACAAGATTGAAGGAGCATGAAGCCATGTTAGAGAGAGAGAGAGAGAGAGAGAGAGAGAGAGAGAGAGAGAGGGCAGGGTAGAAGGAAATCAGAGATCAGTGTAGGTGCTAGATGTTGCACGCCGCGTCATCAGGACACGCCGAAGCTCTTATCGGCGAAAAAACAGAGTGAAACACAAATATCTATCATTCTATCAAGGATGATCACCACTGCTAATAATGGACAGAAAGTTTTTACAGGGTCCTTTTCCTCCACACCAGCAGCACAGCACAGGGTCCAACCGATTCAGCATGCACGACCAGTCCCAATCAACTGGGCTGCCATGACCCATCTTATTCTGAAGACACCGTAATGGCAACAAAAAGCCCCACCCACTCCACAGACAATCTGAATGCTACCTCACATGAGAGCACATGCATGTATATACATCCGGTACAAGATCCACATCACAAAGCGGCAAACGGATCGTAGCCGCTTTATTCGTCGCATCATCGAATGGCGAGGAACCGCCGTCGTCGATTGGCTAAACCCATCATTACCGCCGGCGTGTACCCCCGACTCACTGGATTTGGCCGTTTATGGCAAGGGCTGTGGTTCCAGCTTGATCTTTGCATTCTTGTCCTTGGGATGAGAAGTCGCGGAAGGCTTCTTCGAATTCGGCTCTTGGGCAGCGGCTTTCTCATCGGCGGCTGCGGGAGTAACTGAATCGGGCATTGTCTGAGCAGATGGGTCCGGGTTCTCGAGGCTCTTGATTATTGCAGCCTTGGGCTTGGCTTTGTTGGGGCTCGAGGACTGGGCCGGGGGCAGCCTGGTCTCCCACGGGCGAGCGGCGATCCATCGCTCCATCCAGCTCCATCCCCAGCCGCCTTTCCCGAATTCATATGCAGAATGGCCGTGGCTTAGACCGGAGTTGGCCCTCCACTAATGGAAGCAGAGAATGTTAAATGCAAAGCCCCAGTTAAAATGCTTTGCATAAGAAACTGAACAAAATCTTCAACTGATCACCTGATGAGAGAATGCATATGCCATGGCACGCTCGCGCTTGGTCGCTGCTGCTTCCCTGTGCTGTATCCTGGCGAGTATTTCCTCCATTGTCTCAGAGCCTGTGGACCATTCCACCTGTTGGGAAAATAACAGGTAGGGTCCAAGGTGATGAAGGAAAGTGGCAGTGTAGTATTCCGCTAGCTACTGGCTTGCTGTAGTGTTGGATATATCCATAATGAAACGACATAAAACAACAAAATCATCGTCATCATCATCACAATCATCATCATCATCCAAGTCTTATACCATCAAGATGAAGTCGACTATAGGGAGGGTTGAAATTTCGGACTGGCTATCAAACTGACAGGCCGTCATCTATGTTATTGGAATGAAAATCACGCTCATCCTGGACACAGGAAATTATGCCTATGTTTCCTGGGTTCTCTAACCCTTGAAGCCTTTGCTCCAAGATATCTAATCACATAAGATAGATGCTAGCCAAGGCACTCACCAGGGGATAGGGGAGTTGGCAAAGCTACTGATGCTTGGGTGAGAAGGTTGTGGGTTTGATTCCTCCCCCCTCAAGTTACCCACGTGCGCGTAGGGTAACTTCCTAGTGGGTTGATGTGCACTCCTCGAGGGATTAATCCAAGCCTGAAGTGGGTCCATCGCCCGATGGTTTTTGGGACACCCACCAATCTCAAAAACAAAAAAAAGGGAAAAAAGGGCCAAGGCAACTTTGCAAGAGGGGCAATGCAAAGAAACCTAAAATGATGATTGGCAAGGAGGGAGATTTACTTGTTGGAGGGTTACCTTAGACTAGGAAAGTATAAGCACAATCTAGACCCAGAAAATAGGAGGCGAGGTTTGATACATGGAACTGCATTCATCTCTGTGGGACCTTCTAATCAAAAGAGCTGAACCAAAACAAATTCCCATGTTAAACAGCCAAATATTTAGAACATGTTGCGGGAAACAGAGATTTACCATGTTGTGAAGTCCCCGTTTTTGCCTAGATATATAAGCTATAACTTGGTATGGAAGACTAGAAGAAGAGTTCACTTCAAGAAGATGATGTTACGCGCTGTTTACAACCAGCTGTTGATGTCAATGAATTCGAAAGAACGAAGAAATAAGGAAATGAGACACCTCTTTCTTGAACTATTTCATAAGCAGATCTTCCCCTCCACACCAATTATGAGTTTTTTTTTTTTTCATTCCTATCGTATATCGTCGTATCGCCCTTAATGATTGATTTTGAATAAGACTTTTCATGTCATTCTCATTTAGGTCTATTATGGAAAGAGTACATATAAAGACATCCAACTGCAAAAATAGCTCAAACAAACAAACAAAAAAGAAAAGAACACAATCTCTGGCACACAAAATTTGTGTTGGGATCACGTGGCATGAAAGCGATGTATGAAGAATCGAAATCTCCCTACAATAAATACAACTCACAATCAAGCCAAAGATGTAACTAAAAATCAGTGAAGAGTAAGAAAGCCATTGTGTTTTGTACTACTGCTGTCAACTTGTCAAGTAACTGAAACCAGTAAAGTATGAGAATGGGCATTGGATCTTGTGGTAGCAAGAAAGCTAATGCCATCTTTAGAAGAAAAAATCTAAGAAAACATGAGGAGTTCAAAGACTTGAGAAGGTGACAGACATAAGTTGACGGTATTATTTTTTACCATTTGGCTGTCATGAAATCATTACCTCTATGTCATGAAGCTTTGCCTCAAGTTTTAATTGATTCTCTTGTCTTTTCTGCCTACTGCGGCCCTCCGTTACCATGCAAGCACGGCGAGCTCTGATTTGCATTTGTATCTTGCTCCAGGACTGGATATAGCTCAAAGTGGTCAACGCCTGCTTCTTTACAGAGTGGCCTTGGGCAAGGGTTTGCAATCGTCGTACCCCTTTTAAATGACGCAGAGCCTTCCTTGCCTGCATGAATGAACTATCATTCAGCCAGATCAATATATAAGTTAAAAATTGTTTCATTTACCCAAAGTCTGGTGGTTTGTGTTTGTATATGTTGAGAGATTTTAACATTGAATTTCTGAAAGGCCAATTCCTGAGACAGTAAGAAAACATGTACATGTGCTTCATCAGTTCATGCATTATTCGAGTATGGGAACTTCAAGGGAGGAGTCAGAAAAAAGTAAAGGACATGAGACATTAACAATATCCCATCCAGAACAATAAATTCCAAAATACCCCCCTCGTTGCTAAGGCATAGGGTTCAATAACCTACAACAAATTTCATTAGGAATGTCAAATATTTCAATATGACCAAGTGAGCATACAGAGAAATTACTGATGTTATAAAATGCTCGCTATACACAATACAACTATATATCTCTAACGAGAAATGCTATTCAGTCCGAAGGTTTTCCCGATTCCGCTCAATACGACTGACGTGGCAGTGTACAACTAGTGGCTGAATTTAACTAGCGACATTTAAATCTTTAACATCACCACCACATCAATCAACTGAGCAGAATCGGGAAAACCTTTGGGCTGAATAGCATTTCTCATCTCTAACAGATTTGAATTAACGGGAATTGTGACAGTGAAGGACATATGTTGGCATAGTATGACATGGTCCCTAGAATTGACATGCAACAACTTAAACATCATCATCACTATCTTCAAGGCTTTTCCCATCAAGTGAGCTTACAGATAAGTTACTGATTTTATAAAATGCACGGTATATGCAAAACAACTATCTTGTTGATTATCAGCCTATCAACAACCACCATTATGCAGATAATAACTAATTGTTATGTGAAGCAGATATCCAAGGACAACTAAAAAAGCAAAAGACTAGGAGAGAAGGTTGAAAGTGAATCCTTGAAGGGTGCAGTAAAATTGCCTTTCTTTTTGGTATTCGGATAGGATTTCTATTAGCCTCATCGGAGGGCTCGCGAATTTGTTATATTAGCACCAAATAACACATAAGATGTTGAGCGTATATAAAAAAGGACCCGAAGAATTTCTCCAGTGTAATACTACTTGGTTTACTTGTTCAGAAAAGCCTGAATTCAGAAACCATAAGAGCCTGGTGGAATTGAAGGCCCGCTGGGCTCATTCTTCAACAGGAATGCAGTCAGGGATCATGTTCTCCTCTTCATGGTTTCAAATTTCGACCAAAATTATGAATTTTTGGCAACAAAATTTGGTTTCAGCTAGGACCAAAATGAAATGAGGATCGAAAGTCAATTTCGGTTTCAGCTTTTGGTACCGGAACTATAAATTTTGGTCAACTTTGGACGAAATTTTGGTCAATTTCGGTCGAAATTTCGGTTTAGGCTTGGACCGAAACCCAACACGAAATGGAATTTAAAACCTTGCTCCTCTTACATCTTGGGAGCTTGTGGTTTCATGTTCCATTTCAATCCGATGGGAGTTCTTTCAACTTTCCCTCACAGTACCAATTCGCTATCAATCAACCAGGAGTATTTAGGCCTTAAAATGACACCTCTGTTTATAATGGGTCTTCCATGCCTTCGGTGCCTCTTCTCTTAAGAGGGAAGCAATAAAAAATAATGGATAAGAAAAATCCACTTCTTACCAAACTAAAAGGAAGCAAATTGATGCCAACCTTCATCCTCATCAAAGAGAGAAGAAAATTTATACCAAAGGACTAACTACAAACTTCTTAAACATGCAATTAAAGAAAGTCATCAAGAAGAACTTCCAAAAGCAACAAAACCACTCCTTCAGAGAAATAGAACACTAATCTATTTCTAAATTTATGCTTCTTATTAGATAATACTTTGTGTTTAGTTTAAGCTCATACGGCCATGGACCAACCCGCTAATTGCCCTTCGGTCACACTATAGGCCACCACTAGGTTCTTTCCGATGCCCTAATCACCGTACCATCACCCCAAAAAGTGTGGCCGTGCTCGCCCGGATCGTCTTCCAAAGCTTCCGAGGTTTCCATACTTCTGGATTTACTCGATCTAACCTTTCCCTTGAGCTTTGAGCCTTTTCATTGATATAATCCTATAGTCTTTAGATCTCAATTTTCAATTGATAATTAATCACTCCTGGCTTGTATAGTACCATGACATTCCATAAACTTGAGTCCATTCTATCTTTGATATGAGACTTATTAATCATTGACAACCTTCTGAGGCAATTCGACTCCGTCTTTATTAGTCAGACTACCATTGGCCTCCGGGAGTATCTCAACTCCTAAACAGTCATCTTCTCTTCAATATTCTGAAGAGATGGGTACTATTTGTCTCCACTCGCCTTTCTAATTATAATTGTTTATTTTCGACTTAATTTGACTATCTTTTGATGCGAATCTCTCGAGATTTATAATTTCAAAATCATTATTGCGATCCTTATTTTGTTGGTACCTATAACTTCTAGCTAGGATTTGGCCATCCTAGGATCTTCAGTTTGTCCCTTTGGCAACTAGGCAACCAAAGGGGGCAAGTTGTCTGGCCCTATAGTGGCTCTACCGCTAAAGGGGTAGGTTTCCCGCCCCTTTGACAGCTCTACGGCCAAAGGGGCAGCGCTACTGTAAGGTTGACCCTACCAACCAATTTTCATGTAGCCAAGACCTTTCAAGTAGGAGTCGTTAAAATGTTTGACAATCCATGACATGAAATAAAAGTCAAAGTGTTGAGGTCTCCTATTGGCAACTTTAGGCATATGATGCCTATGGCTGATTGTACCCCCTGGTTAAAGCCTTGAATAACCAACTTACTGTCCATCCTTAATAACGAGAAGTATTAATCTCTCCTTCTTTCACGGCTTCATCTGGGGGTGTTGAGGGGTTTCGATGTAGAGTAGGACGGGATTGAAGATATATTAAGAAAGAGGGAAAGCTTCATGCATCCAGTTCCCATACGGACAGCAAACTAATATAAGGAAACAAATCTTAATTAAAGTAAAATTTTTTAGAGTAAAATTGTTGGTATTATTAACAACCGGTAAAGCCTAGTTCCCACCTACCTCTGTTGGAAGGTATGTAATATCCTCAACATGATATTAACTATACACTTGGACATGTAGTATTAATAAAGACTTGTTTTGTTGAGTGAATATCTTTTTTGTTTTGGTAACATCTGTGGCTTCAGTATAAAAAAAATAAGGAGATGAGATGGGAGGTTCGGGAGGCGGTGACTTCTTCGCATGCGATCCTTTTCGAGCTTATGATGTTGTGGGTTGTTGTCGAGATGCTCTATATGCATCCACAATTTTAATATGAGCACCCAACTTCATCAAAAAATCTCAAATCCCTAAACAAGCCTCATCCCCAACCTCCAATCAACAAGCTCTTTGCCTCCCCCGCCACGCCATTTGTTTCTGACACCGACCCAGCCCCATCCGCCGCCCTCCTCCTTCCTCCTCCCCCTTTTTGTGGGCTGTTGTTGGGGTTTCTTCTTCGCAAGCGGTTTTTTTGGGCATATGATGCGGTGGGCTGTTGTTGTCGAGATACTTAATATGCACCCATGATTTTAGTGTCAGTACCCAACTTCTTTAAAAAAATTCAAATCCCTAAACAACCCTCATTCCCAACCTCCAGCCAACCAAGTTTTCGCCCCCCCCCCCCCACCCCCCACCCCCCACCCCGCTACTTGTTTCCGACACTGACCTAGCCCCATCCGCCGCTCTCCTTCCTCCTCCCTCTTCTTGTGGGCTTTTGTTGGGGTTTCTTCTTTGCAGACGGTCCTTTTCGGGCATATGATGTTGTGGGCTATTGTTGTCGGGATGCTTTATATGCATTCACGATTTTAATGTGGGCACCAAACTTCTTTAAAAAATTTCAAATCCCTAAACAACCCTCATCTCCAACCTTCATCAACCAACTCTTCGCCCCCTCTCCCGCCACGCCACTTGTTTCCGACACCGACCCAGCCCCATCCGCCACCCTCATCCTTCCTCCTCTTTTTTTTTTGTTGAGAAATCACTATTTCGAGTAATTCGAAAATATAATTGTTGTCCGCTTGATATTGCCACGATATAGATATATTTCCACAAGTGAAAATATATCATATTTGTGAGCGGGTTCTATGAGGATCTGATAAATAACCAACATCATCGTATTCAACCAATTGTGCAGTATTGGCTGATTCGCTAGAATATATAATCTGTGCTTACTTATTTCTGAATTGCATACTAGGATAGGCATCTGCACAAGTACCTCATCATATATGCATATCTGATGCACTGGCGCTCGTGGTCGACAAATATCACGCCGACAAACCACTCGTGCCAAACGTACAACCCATATTGTCCACGATCCCAGTACACATCCCGCACATGCCCGCCATGCTAACTACGTCAGTTGCAACAGGGGAGTAGTGCTCCCTACCCCTCTCGTTGCTCTTCTTTTTTTCTGCTAGCTCTCTTTACACAAGGATCTTGGTGTTGAGATCGACTCGCGGTGTCGAGAAATTGCAATACTCGCGATCTGATAGCCATCCCTACAGCTGCATATATAAGGAAGATGAGAAGGGATCTGTGTGGTTTGTCAGAGTGTGCGTCCTAGTAGGACACGGCTGTCCCATATTTACATCATGTTGCTTGCATGCATGCAAGTGGATCAAGTCCTCATGGGCTGGCAAAAGCCCAAAGTCCAGACACAATAAAAACCACATTGACCCGCTTGATCTTTTCACATTTCTTTTCACTTTAACCAACCTGACCCACAAATCATCCCTTTACATCATTGACATCCTCTAAAGGCTATAAAACTTTTCAGACAGAAACTAAGGTTGAGCCCCATCCATTTGACAAAGATTATCAATATTAAAGCATGTATTCTTTTTTTCATTTATACCTTTCATTTTCCTTATGTCTATATACTTTCATTTTTTCGTTTAGAAAGATAAGATAAAAGGTGTAATTAAAAAATTGATAAATGATCTATAAATAACTGTAGTCACTCATAACAACCAAACTAGCCCATACCCTAGCCTAATACCTACCCAATCCCATTCCAAACCACACTAAGAAAACTACGGCCAGGGTAGCTCCCCAAAAGAGGAAAGAATTTTTTTCTTGAATCTATCCAATTAACTACTAATCAAAGGAGCCAAAAAATTATAGCTTAGCAGAGAAATCTGCTAAAATCCCTCAGACAAATCTTCAGAATACCCCTTCTTTATGGCCCAGTCATAAACCGCTAACAATCAAACTTAGGAGGCTGCAGAAGAAGGGAAGCGTAGGGTTATATGAAGCCAAAAAAAGGCCCAACAAAGGATTTCTTGTTAAGTGGGTCACAGTCCGCTCGCCTTTTATAGGATACATTATTCTTACTTACAAGACTCATCGTTTTTTGTTTCAACCAGTTCCCTTGTACTTCTCAGCCCTCTCCCTCTCCAAGAACAACTCCAACTCTAAGAGCCCGAGGAACAACCTATTCCTCCCACACTTAGCAACTTCCTCTCCTCACAATACCATCTTTCTTCAATAAAGTACAGTAAACCTCCAAACATTAATATGCTCTACCATATAAAATAAAAAATCAAATTTAATTGAACATCATCAAACCATTCAATAGCTTAAATATCTACAAAAGAATAATTATGAAGTACATGTTGCTTCAAATGTGACTGCATACCCTGAAGCCTCGAAAGGCAGTTTGAATCCGAATGACTGCTATGTCCTCAGTAATTGTACCAAAATGTCTAACGTTCCCACTAGTAGCACCATTATACAATTCGTTTGACGCTTCATGAGTTTGATTCCTCAACTTTGATTGTTCGCTAGAGCTTCCCTGCTCCAACACAATGTATGGGAATCATGAACAGAGTGATTTACAAGAAGCAGTTCTCATTGTAAGTGGTGAACTCTAAGATATACATATAAAGCAACATAAACATCAGATTTCGCCTTTTAAACGCAACAACAGCAACTAAGAGCTAATATTTGTAATCATAACAGCAGTAATAAACAGTAGTATAACTATTGATAAAACAAATATTGACCAAAATAATAAAACTAGTACTAATAACTTTTTCATAAAGAGGGATCAATCCTTATCCTCCTTAATGATGCCCGCTCCTCGAAGAGTTTTGACCGAAAAGTAATGCTCTTTCTCAAACCATAAGATTGTCTCTTGCTTGATTCGCTACCACTTACTGTTAACGCTACCCCTAAGGAAGTCGGGCTAGAGCCACCTCTCAGGCGATGAGATGTCTAACCAATGTGCTACAAACACTTACAGTCAGAAAACTAACAAGTTTGTTTTGATAGTTAAGTTTTTAGCTTCACTAGCTGTTGATCTCTCTGTTTCTGGTTCAGATTTTAAGGTTAATTTTCAATTTGTTGGCATCTGCTATTTGTATTAGAGCCTTAATATTTTCCTGTTCTACTTGTGCTCAAATGCCTATACAAGTGGTCAGCCACATGAAGGGTATTCTTGTTTTTTTGACATGTTTTAGTTTAAATGTCAATTTTGATCAGTAAAAAAAAGGAAATTTGTTAGATTACGGACCAATATCGGTGGAAATTTATCAATTTTTTATCAAATTCCGGTCAATACCGGTTTTTTAATGAAATAATTCGGAATGAGGAAAAAGATGGAAGTTTTCACAAAAAAGACGGAATCTTTTACTCCAAAACAAAAAAGAAAAAGATTTGGGGTCACTTTCACATTTTTAATTCATTATCGTCACCAATCTTTATCCTACCAAGATGGGGTCAACTACGAGGAAGATCAACAAGAATTTTCTAACTAGTTGTCACCTAACGTCTACCTTCTAAGATTGGTGTCAAAATCTGATCAAGGCAACTTGGCCTGAGAGGGGCATAACAAGAACTTAAAAGGTCAGTTGGTTGATAGGTAGTCCTATCTTGTTGGTAACACAATTTAAGCTTATGCAACCAGGAAGCATAAAATTTATACACAAATTTGTGACATTTACAAATATAGTAACCAGCAAATTAGCCATGGATTCCTTCTAGAAAATCAATAATTTAGATAGAACATGAATAAACTATCAACTATAGCATAATCCTACACATCTGACCTTATTTTATCTATTTGGGCTCCTGTTTAAGAATCCTTCATGAGTGATTCATGTAAAGTGCTATCTATATTGTCCGGACAAACTTTTCCATATCGTTTTTGACAGCTTCCATCAAAGTTATTTTAGGTCATCCCCACTTTTTTTACCCCTAACAATACTTCAATATCCTCTCCTTCCAAGGCTGCCTCTTCTACCGGTGAACATGCTCGTACCATCATAATTGGCTTTCCGTCATTTATCCACAATTGGCACAACTCCTAGCTTTCTCAAGTATACTCATTCGTCATCCTATCCCTCCTAGTTTTAACACACATCCACCTCAACATTCTCATCTCCACTACGATTGTGTGCTTGAGCCCTCTTTGTGGCCCACTATGTTTAACCCTATAACATAATTCGAATTATTATTGTCCTGTGAAATTTACCTTTATGTCTTAATGGGATACATAGATAACGTACCACCCATGAAGATCCTCCTCGTTTCATCAAAGCAACTATAATCATGTCGGATATATCACCATTGTTTGATCACTCCTTTCTTTTGTACCATAGTTCCAAAGGTATCGAAAACAACCACACCGTTGTAATTCTTGGCCATCAATTGTAAATATGGTTTCAAATTTTCAATATCTAAAATATTATCATTTTAATTAAGATATTAAATTCAACAACCATTAGATGTAAATATAATAAATACATGGCTCATTGATGTTGTTTTCTCGAATTTCACATTAGTATAAGTGATCTTTTTCATTTTTCATATTGTTGTCTATTTTAGTCCTTTAACATAAATTCTTACAAGCCATAACTCATGACAAATATAATATTGATGTTTTCTCAAATTTCCTATTAGTATAAGTAATCTTTTTCACTTTTCATATTTTTGGCTAATTTTGCCCTTTAACTTAAAATTGTTACAATCCATAATTCATGACACTAGTATATTGTAGCACTTCAATGATTTTATGACTTATTTGTTACATCATGATTTTTGTATCTATAGGATATAGCTATTGTTTCCAACCAAACTCCTAAAAAAATTCTATATAACTTCAAATGATGTCCCTAAAGTTTGGGATCCATGTATGAGTCCAAGATTCATGACATGAAGTCATATTTCTTTATAGAGCAAGGCGGTACATGAAGTGTCACTTTCTCTGTAGAACGCACCCTTACCTTTTTGGAGATGTATGACAATATCCAAAATGGATTATGTCGTGTAGTTTCTTTTGTGAAGAAACTATATGTTGGCACATTCCGTGTTAAGCAGTAGTGAGCAATGTTGAGTTGTAATTGTGTGATGTGAGTTTGGATCACAAAGTTGATAAAGTGGAAAGTCCAATATGAGGCTCATACATCAAGAGCTAAAACAATTCCAGATTCAAGCTCCAACAATTCAAGCAATGCCACATCTTAGGATTCAAGTAATGTGACCTAGAGACCGTACATAGCATATGATTAGATCACATATCTCATGTTGCATCTTAGTCTTTATTTGCATCCATATGCACACACTTGATTACGTGCTCTTGTGAAAATGCTTTGAAAATTGTAAAAATTGATTTTCCTAAAATTTGGCTAATCCATGAAAGAAATGAGTTTTTATGAAGAAAAGTACTTGTTGCTTTAAATATTTTTCAATATTTTGTATTTTTAGTCGGTCTTAATTTTAGACATCTTTGTGAAAAATTTTATGAACAAATATTGAATTTCTCCTATTTCAAGGTATGCTATTTTTTAATTCTATCAGGAAAACCCCACTTTGTATAGAAACTAGAAAAATCACGTTTTGATTCCTTTGGATTTGATTCTTTTGATATTTTTATTGAATCTAAATAAGGGGTATATGCTTTTTTATATATAGTAACTTAAAGTACATAGAGAAAATAAAAATAAGGATAAACGAATATTTACCTAAATGTTTTAGATGTAAATAAGGTCTTGAGCTAGCTATTTTCCTAAAAACTTAAAACTTGTTTTTAAAATCATGTTTCTGGCTCAAAGTCCGAATCCGACTGATCAGATACTTAAGTCGGACTCATCGGACTGAAAGGTTCCCACACGCAGCTTTTTGGTCAACGATTAGAATCCTGTTAGACAAATTGGGCAATGAATGTTCGTTCTTGCCGATTAATCGGACTGTTCAACTTCATGTAGGATTGGGACATCCTTCAATCCGACCAATCAGAATTTAACTTCAGATCCATTGGTTGTCCTATTTCAGCACAACTCTACTTGTATTAGGATGGGACTCTTTGGGGGCTTCTTACTTACTTTGAATAGGAGTTTCTTACATGATAAAGAGTGCACGTTGCAGCATGAATTCCACATCTTTCCAAGGGCTTAAAGCTCATATTTTGAGAAAGAGATTGTGAGGCCATTGAGCATATTAGATCCATACTTTAGGGTCTTCCTACTTTGTGAAGATGATTGAAGGGTTCTTCCTTGTGTTTCATGCATATCACATAGGAATACCTTCATAGCATTTTTCATCCATCTTAACCTACATCAAGGTTGAGACCTTTTTCGTCAAGAATCTGAGGTCGTGTGTCGACTTTTGAGACGTGCTTTCGGCGACATACCAAAGACCTCCCTTCTAGAGAATACGAATGTTATGTGTTAACTACATGAAACACTACGGGATAGAGGCCAAAGCAGTCGATCTTGAGAATTCAGAGTTATGAGACCCAGAGGCAACGATCCAACGTACAATGCCGGAAATAACTCCCAGTTGATTATCGAGATAAAAGGTTGTCCCGTCTGTAATCTCTAATATTTTTGAGACTGCATATACTCGGATATGATCCAATGGATGAAGGAATATGTGTGGATCCAAACCATGTTAAAAGTATTGCGTGTAACTCGGTGTTGCTTAGTAATCTCTCCCTACCCATTAACAAAAAAAAAGGAATTGTGTGACCTAGTTGTTCTTGAAGAAATTAAGGTTAAGTTTATATTGTTTGGTGTATGTTGGCTATAGTAGACTCTTAGCTAATCGGTCTAATCTCATGTTCTAATTTTGCTGAAACGTAAGGCCCAAAACATGTTTAATAACCAACACAAGTGATCGGACACTTGTATAGGGCATGCCCATCTTTCGACTTATGTTACTAGGACATAGACACAACTCTCAAATTCGAGCACTCAAATATGTCGCAGGAAGAAAAAGATTTGGGGATGCATTCACACTTTCAATTAAGGAATTAAATATACCAATTTTTATTATGCAAAATATAGTTAACACACATTTATAATTGTACTCTCGGATTTTGTATTTTATTAAAAGCACTCATTTGTTATTTTTACATAATTGTTTAAATCTTTGTATCCTGTTATGCAAAAATTCTAGCAAGTCATAACACATGACATTAGTATATTCTTTATTTTTAATTTCTTGACTTATTTGTTATGTCATGTTATCAGCAAATAGCTATTTGGTTATGTGAAATGTAGCCTTTCTTTTGAGGATACATACTTTCCAAGTCTGACACCTTATCCCAAACGTCTGATGGGCTTGTAACTTTCCCCCAACACACATAACATAACTTTGACAATCATAAGTGGTCCCCTAGGAATTTCAACTGCACTCATCTCCTTTCTTCCTCCTTCACCCTTTTTCCTTTATTTATCTTTTTCTTTCCTTCTTATATCCTTACCTACTTTGTATATTCTCCTACATTCTTCTAGGATTTGTCCCTGGAGATTTAACCTAACCTGAAAGTGATTATTCCTAAAGGGATTTTGGGATAAATCAAGGATTTTAGTTTGTCTTGAGGATTTTTAATCTCTCTTTATTTTTCACCTCTTTTATCCCACAACTTTCTCTCTTTCAATTCATACACCGATTCAAATACTATCCAAAGTCAGATTAAGGAGCTTGTAAGTTTGGTTCACTTGCAGTCCGTCTGGAATCAATTTCTATGGATTTCATGGTGTGTGGTTTTGAAACCCTTTTCTTCATACAGTCGAACTAAATTTTCCATGTAAGCTGTCCTAAAGGTACTTGAGAGTAAGAGGATTGTGCATTCCCATTGTTGTAGACATTGAAAGTGCCTCTGACCAAAGATTGAATGTAGTTCGTTTCCATACATCCATATAATGGTCTGGAACATGGAAAATGGAGGTTTGATTATTTACTAGTTTATTGGTGTGATATCTTAGTTATTAGTTGGTTCAATAAGAATGCATAGTACATCTGGCAAACTGAATGATAACAATTACTTGCAAAGTGTAGCAGAGGGAAATCAAAAATGATAAAAAAAATTGGGAAGCGACAATGGCAACATGATATCTGTTTATGGAATCAAACTGAAGTTGTTATCCTGATGGAGATGATGTTACCTAAGGAATGGGAAGCGACAATGGCAACATGATATTTGTTTATGGAATCATATATTCTCATGGATTAGATCCCCATGATGCTCCTTAAGCCTCGAGAGAAATTTTGGAACTGTTGCACAAGTATCTTGTTTTCTGTGGCATTCAGAAGGAGTATGGCAGATCATT
This sequence comes from Chamaelirium japonicum, assembly GCA_947650365.1. NCBI lineage: Eukaryota > Viridiplantae > Streptophyta > Magnoliopsida > Liliales > Melanthiaceae > Chamaelirium > Chamaelirium japonicum. The sequence continues at coordinate 105,246,977 of OX393549.1, forward strand.
GAATCTATTCCCACGAAGGGTGAACTGCCCTCTCCCTATAAGGTAAATTAACATATAGCTATCATCCCAATATCCTTGTGCATCATTAAAGTGTAGTGAGAGTTCTATACTTAGACCTTTAAGTGTCAGAACCATTCAGTGATAAAGGAAAATGTAAAAATGAGAAATGCTCATGGAAGATGTAGAGGTGAGAAATGCTCATATTGTGACCTATTATTTCATAGTATGGGCAATTAATGTGACCACCCTTGTAGACAAGCTTGACAAATGAAACTTAAGAAGCTAAAACGGCAGAGGCTCTGCCATGTACTCAAGAATCCCATACTCCAATGCATACGAAAGGAAAGAAACTCTCACATAACTAAAGGAGGACAATACCAATAGCACTAATTTGAAGCACCCTTTCTTTACCCAAGTACTCATTTTCTTCTTCTACCACATTGCACATAGTCATTGGCTCCTTGAAGATTGTGGCTCTGCATAATTTTCCCTCTACCAATAATATTGGATAAGAAGCTCTGACATCATCAAAGGAGGAAAATACCAATAATGTGCTCCCCTAACAATAATTTTGCGTAAGTTCCCCGCATGTAATGGTGGTTCTGAAGATGTTGCGCTTCCAATTGTCCTCACTTATTGTCTTTGTTGATTATTCTGATTTCATCCTCAGAAGATGTTCTTTCTCTACATCTACTCTTTTCTATTTCAACAAGTGCAAAGTTTTGCGCACGAGGCTATGATGTAGCTCTGGAGTCACCCGGTGATGCTTTCTTCTTTAGTTTTCTCTTAGTGGTTGTAAAAGAAAAGCTCAGTTATTACAAGTGGAGGTGGAAGGTTTTGACTTTTTTGCTCTTTCAATAAGATCGCATGCCCATTTGACACCCATAATGAGCGATTCAAATTTGGAAGAATTTTGTTTAGGATTTTCATCAGATTCATCGTGCTTGCAAAAAAAGAGAAGGGAAAAGACGATAAAAATAGAAAAAGGTGGGCATGGGGGCTGATTGAACAATCTCGTAGTGCTCGAACACACCAATTAACGTAACCATACGCAACTAGATTAAGAAATTAAGGTTTTTAGGACCTTGAGAACGAAACTGGACATGAACTAACAGACAAATATCTAGTTTTATGTAGCTTTTTTGCTGTGAATTTGAGCTAATTTAACATCAGAAATTGATTCCAATCACTTCTACATGCTAGATAATTATAAGTTCTAACACAATAATTGAAATATCTTAGATTCTTAGCCAAGGTTGTCATATATTGTATTATTTTGCCTTTATTGTGTATCGTATCGTGGACCATAAGATACAATAAATTATATATATATATATATATATATATATATATATATATATATATATATATATATATATATTAGAAATGCATGTGCTTGTCTGCACTCGGACAACCGCCTTCACTGACATCGACACTGCAGCGGTTGCCTTCGACAGCAAAGCCCGGACCTCTCATTGTTTATGCTAACATCAACATCATCTAAGTCATTTAAGGCATTTAGTGGCTCATCAACCTCATCCTCAACTTCATAAATATCCTCAACCTTTGCCCCGTCTCCTAGTATGTTCCACACCTAACGTGTGAAAAAAGACTGTATTAGATAAATACATAATTAAATAAATCTAAAAACATAAATTAACTTCTTTGAAATGAATCCTACTTCCTCTACCTCAGTTTCATCTACATCATATTGAACCTCCTTAAGAAACTACTATAGGATCATGGAAGTTTACACAAGAATCACAGGATGTGGGAGTCAACTCGGGTTCTACTTAATTGAGAGTCTACACTCTGCTTTGTATCGATTTTTGACCCCGTGGATCGAGAATCATAGAAACGTATGGTCACGATTGAAAATTTGATAAACTTGGATCAAACTATCGGTATCCAAACCTACATCGTAAATCCATAGATCTCTTAATCCACATATTTATATTTCAGTTGGAAAGAATGTGAAATGACTAATCACATGCCTCTACATTAGAAACGAGGTTTGAGGGAATTTTGTAGCACTTTCTTAACTTGGTGAAGAGGCGTTGGGTGTCTGAAGAATACGAGACATATTTATTATTTGAAGTGATATTTATTGTGAGTTCACCAAGTATATTTGGTGCTCGATCCCTATGATACTAATTTTATGCATTTGGAAGGAAAGAATTAGAACTCTTTGCAGAGAAGTCCAAAAAATTTGACCTATTTCCTGACGGAGCAAAGAGGAATATCATCTTTAGGTTTGGTGCATTCTAAGAAGGTTGAATTTACAATCTAGTACCTATTTCCCCTCCTTTATTTGCTTTTAAGGTTAATTTTGATGAGAGATCATCATGTAACTCGAGACTTTTTGAAATTGTTGCTGTGGGGAAGGATGACAATGGCATCATCCTTCGTGTTTCTTGGACCAAGAATTAAGGTGAGTCTTATTTTTCTTGTACTAAAGAGATCATGGGAGCTCTTTAAGAAAATCCTCATAATGGACGGAGTCAAAGAATGCTATGTCTCGGATCAACAAAAGTAGACATCCTTGGAAGCATGCAACCATTTTTAATGAGGCATTTAACATTTAGGCCTGATAGTAGTCCCTTTCTGGCAGTGCCAATGATATGCCTAATTTCCTTGAAAGAAGGGCAACAAAAAAGTTGATGTATATGAAGGGACCTTAAGACCTTCCATTTGAGCTTTGTATTTTTTTGGGTTATTTTGACTTTGCCCCCCAAATTTTGCCTTGAATTAGACTTTACCCCCCATATTTTCCTTAATTAGACTTTACCCCCCAAAACTAACTGTTCCGTCAGCTCACCATTGGTGAGCTGACGGAAAAGAAATAAAGTCTTGGGGTGTGAGTTGAAGGAACAATTAGTTTTGGGGGGTAAAATCTAATTAATGAAAATATGGGGGGTAAAGTCTAATTCAAGGCAAAATTTGGGGGGCAAAGTCAAATTAACCCTATTTTTTTTTACCCCTCAAGTTCATCTGTATTTTTACTCTTTTTTTCTCTTTTTGACTAAATCTGTGAGGTAATGAAGGCTTCACAGCCTTAACAGTTTGGGAAGTAAGCTTTGTATGACTACCCTACAGTTCAAAAATATCACAAGAGGAATTTCAGAAAAGGGTAGTCATTATTTTCTGAATGGAAAGATGATTAAAGGGCATTCATTGCTGATAAGGCATTCTTCAAGCTACTTCCTAATATTTTTTGTGTTTCTAACTACTTATGGAATTTTTCAAGTAGAGAGGTTGATATTGGGGTGATGAGAAATGCATTAGGAGGGATTTTCTCAAGGAGTTGGATTGGAAGATAACAAAGCAGGGGAGAAATCAAAAGGATTAATGCATTAGCATAAGTACTAAGAACAGGCACATGCCTTGGGTATTTTAGGAAGAAACAATTATACAATTATAGAAGAGAAAAGAAAGAAAGGGAATTTTTTTTCATTTCAGATCTTCGGCCTTTATTTGTGGCACATAGATGAATGTGATTCTCTATCTCAAATGTTGCCTTGTACCCTCTTCGTCTAGATATTTCTTAGTCTTAGAGAGCATTGGAGTAATGCTCCATGGTTGCATGCATAGTACCAAAACCCGGTCCAAGTCGATTCGATTTGCCCAAGAACTCAACTCGGTCATAAATCGAGTCGACTCATACTAGCTGTGACTCGTGCTGTGACTCGAGCCGACTCGTTCCTACTCGGTCTAACTTGGGCTATTTACTATTTTGAGTTTTAAACACACACACACACACACACACACACACACATATATATATATATATATATATATATATATATATATATGGGGAGGGATACTCTTACTCATGGCCTCTTACTCATATAGTTACCTATGATCCGGGCCGTCCATTAGATCCCGACGTACGGTTTGGATTAGATGGGGAGTTAAAGCAATGGTGTCCGCATTAAATGCCCTGTATTAAAAGCCTGTATTAAAAGCATGCATTTAATAAGGACACCATTGCTTTAATTTTCCATCTAATCCGAACCGTACGTCGGGATCTAATGGACGGCCCGGATCATAGGTAACTATATGAGTAAGAGGCCATGAGTACGAGTATCCCTCCCCTATATATATATATATATATATATATATATATATATATATATATATATATATATATATATATATATATATATATATAGTCGCCCGAGTCGAGTCGAGTAGCCCGAGTCGAGTCGAGTCGCCCGAGTTTCGAGTCAAGTCTTCGAGTTGACTCGGTGGACTTTCGAGTCGAGTCGAAGTTCTGGGTTTTTGAACACTGGTTGCATGAGCTTAAACTGTGTAAACAAAAGGTAAGTCTCCCAACCTGCCTTTTGACCTTTTTGATTTCTTAGTATACTGTATACATCTCTCTTGCCATATTGCCTTGTTTAGGTTTCGGCACTAATCTTTGTGTGTTAATGTCAGGTTAACAATTGTCAAACTTCCCTATTATCGACCCCATCTTGATGGGATAGGACCTGACTACTGATGATGATCATTAGAGAAAAGAAAGGCTTACTGCACTTATTACTCTTGCTAGGTATCCACATCCCTCTTGGCCACCACCTCTACATGTTCTACAAATAAAACTTGATTGGGCGAATTGAAATGGTATAAACAGTAAAGTACATAGGAACTAGATGGTTCAAATGAGCTTGCAGCCAGATCATGATACATGTCACACTCGTTGACAAATCGGCTTCAGTATGTTCCACTTTCAATATTCTTAAAATGTGTCAAGTATCGCTTGACACACTTGATATTCATCAGATGTCCCTCTCGGCATAGGAGCGTCAACATTGATGCCTGAGGGCGCTTCTTAGGCCCACTTCAGGGCCATGTAAGCATCTACCAAAGACAACCATGAGAGCCCACCTCGGTCCAATTTGATGCCCTAGAATCTGATCCTTAATATTTTAAAGGGGGAAAATTTAGCTATTACATCCAAGTTAACCGAAGTAGTGAATCTCAAAACATAGAAGCCAAAATCTTGTACTTGAGTGTTCGGATTGCTTCAGAATCTTGCTCCCAGCGGGCACGACTTTGGCACTTCTAAGTTCTAACCCACTCTTCAAACAATGTATGTTCTTGCTGCCAAATTCTCTGAAGGCAAACCCCAATTCTAAGTTACATAACCCCATTCTCACATCCAAATCTACTCCCAAATCATGCTACTTAGAGCCAAAGAGTTCACCGGCTAAGAAGCATGCAAAAAAAAAAAAAAGTTGAAGTCATGACTAACCTTAATTTGTTTTGGCTGGCCTTGCTTTGTTTTCCTCCGGCTAATAATCGTCTTAAACCAATCTCCAGAACCCATGCTCTTTTGCTGCAATGAGCATTAGCTGTACAGCATCTAACGAAACCTGGCACAAGTGTTCCAACGTTAATATAACCTCCTTCAAAAGTGAGATAACTCAACTTCATTCAAACTATCCAATCACATAGGTCATCTAGCCATAGATTAATGAATAGATAGATATTTATGGCATGAATATTCACAAAATAAGAAGGGCTCGATAGCGCATTTTTCATATAGGCACAGACCATTGCTTGAATGAGTTGCTTTTATATTGCCCGATCAACCCCGACAAACCGCATATATAGGAAACTGAGCTACATTTCTTTAATAGCATCATAGTTACACAGAGACATGGTAACTCAGTTGCAACATTAGAAGATATTGTCAGAGCCCCTGACGGATACAGCATAGATGACACACCATACTGTGCCATCAATCTCTAAAAGCATCGAACCCAGATCAGATTAACTACTGATGCTAACTATACACACGCCATTTTACTCATAATTCACAATTCTACCCACTACTACATAGAAGTCAGATTCCGTCGAACTCTTTAATTGCTAAGTGAAAAAGATTCATGGGTACAAGCAGTGGCGGAGCCAAAAATTCACTCTAGTGGGGGCATAGATTCTAAGAGAGAGAGAGAAAGAGAGAGGGTTTTGGCATACACCTTGCATATTTTTTTTTTGGGAGGGGGGGGGTGGTGAGGAGGGACTCGGGTCATCACCTAGCCGCGGGTAAGGAACAGGCTGTCATCCCCGACAACGAATTTTGGACAGAGGAGACACGGACATAGATCCGAGAATGACCGTGTGGTGCAGCAGTGTACATGAGACTGCGATCTGCGAGAATTGTAAGCCTGCGAGATGCAGAGGTGGGATGAACGAGATGAATTAGTTTTATTTTTTTTGTTAAATTACACTTTACCGTCCCTGAAGTTTAGCTCAAAAACACTTGACCCCCTTGTAGTTTATTTTGTTCCAAACTGCTCCCTAAAGTTTGAAATGTTAGCACAATAGCCCCCTTTAGTCAACTACTTAATTTTCTTATTTGGTGATTTTTATCTGATCAAAACAAAAATAAAGGGGGCAAAATGTAGTTCTTCAACTATGGGGGGGGTTAAGTGTTTTTGGGCTAAACTTCAGGGGGGCAAGTGTGACTTACCCTAGCCTCTTTAAAATCTCAGTGGGGGCAAGTGCCCCCACAGGGCCTTAGTTGGCTCAGCCAGTGGGTACAAGGGACACTCGAAATTGAAATATTCATTGAGGCTATCACAGTATTCAACAATTACTATTGAATTTTTCATCGGCCTAACGATTCTCAAAAGTATTCACAGCAGATCATAATGAATCTTAGTCCATGGCAATTTATACTTCACAAGTTCTGCAAAAAATACTTAAGAATTATTGATATATGATGTTATTTGTTGGTTTGTTGTTCCTATTTTTTGCAAGCGCTACCTGTCCCATTTTATTTTTTGTGGCATGCACAAGTACATAGATAAATCATTTTTCTAACCCTTTTTGGTAAATATTTTCCTGATTTCTTTTCTTTTTACATGTTCTTCGCAAACTTTTGGCGCATTATCTGCATTTCTTCAAACTTCAACTTTTCTCCCTTACAAGTTATTAGAGAAAGGCAAGCTTTTGTCTATGGATTTTGTCCAAATAATTAAGTATATGCACTACCAGAGCTGGACTGCTGAAGTCAACTTACCTCTTACAAAGTAATTATCACAGTTGCCTAAGTAAAAAGAAACAATCAATCTCTCCAGTGGTGGTAATGCTCTCAAAGTGCCTGCATGTAATGAATACCCGAGTTCATCGATTCATCCTTACATACCCTAATATAAGTTGCAAGATCCTAATATTCGACACTTCAGAAAGATCAGGGAAGGTCTCAGTGGTCCATTCCCCTGACACATTACTAACTCATACTATCTCAACAAAACGAGCAGCCACAAAATGCTGACAATCTAGAAGCATAATTACCTTACAGAAACGTAACATAATCAAACTTTGTACAATGATAATCTCTCTCAAGGTGTCGAATATATGATCAAAAAACCCCAACCGTAAATCCAGTTCCGAAGTTCTGAACAAAACGAATAGCAATCAAAAATCAAGAAGCTCCATACCCACATTGCGATCCAATCTAAAAACATCAACCCATAGACTAATATTTAATCGTGAAATTCTTCCAATCAAATGACTCTGTAATTCACCTTGCAAACAAGTCGGAATAAAACCAAATTATATATCCGATCCTAGAAATACCCACCAAATGATTCAATCAGATTCAACAAGAGAAATCCAACATAAACCCATGATACTTATATCAGTTCTGAGAATTGAGAAAAAGGGTTATCAGCAATAGGTCCCCAATACCTATGATCAGATCTCTTCTCGGAAATAATACGACAACATGGTGTGCACCGATTCAACTAGAAAGGGAGAACGGAGGCAGCGACAATACCTGAGGTGGTGGGTGGTGTTTCAGAAAAGGGAAGGAGGGTCAGGGTGGCAGAAGAGAGAAGCAACCCAGGAGAATCAGTCTAGAATTGTAGAGAGAGAGGGAAAGGTGGGAGCCCAGTATGATCACAGCCTTGTCTCTCTGCTCCCTGCTATTCCTCCATGTGGGCTGGCTAAGGCTTCCCTCTCCGCCTCTCTCTCCTCCCCTTCCCCTCGAAAGGATCAAAAGGTAGGCAGAGGATCTCAAGATGTGTACAACCGACGCCCCTCCAATCATTGTGGTGGGCGGTGGTTGTAGGGGTTCAGACCCCAACAACGACTACAGCGACTCAGGAACCAACAGGGGGGGTTTTATATGCCTTTGGAAAGCGATTCATCACCTTTCTTTCTTTCTTTTTTTTTTGTTTGAACAGAACAGAGTGACATTGAGAATCCATCCTCCCAAAAAATCGTTTATTTTGGCCAGAGGTGATACTGATAAATTGATGCGAAAGGATAAGAGCACCCACAGCAGCCTCGCCAACCTCCCCAAAACCAAGATGGTTTGGCAAGGCACAAGACAATTGATTTGATCCTTAATTTGCAGAGCATTATGTATTCCTTAATTTGCAGAGCATCAGCTAGGGGTAGGGGTGGTAATTGGGCGGGTTGAAGGATCTGCTCATGTCCAACCCGACCTACATATATTGAATCTGGGGAAGTACGTCCAACCCATGCTTGCCTGTTCGGATTGCTCGGATTGATTAATTTGTAAAAAAATGAGCAGGTTTGACAGGTTAGGCGGGTTGTCCAATTAAAAATGCTTGTGAAACATATATCGATAGTGAAAAAAAACAGATTAAAGAGTTCGAAACCATTTGATTTAAAATAAACCACCCTAAGTTAGATCTTTGTTGAATTTTGTGTTCAGATTTTAAAAACTCAAGTTATGCTTAATCTTTGCTAGTAATACATCTGTGTATTTAATAAAATAATCTTTAAAATTGAAATGTCAGTTCATCAAATCTCTAATAACAAATTAGCTATATGAAAATGCAAGGTCTCCCTTGTTTGAACCTTTTGCACTCTGGCGGTCTGCAAAATATCTATAAAGATACGATCCTCGGCTCCAAAGTACAGGTTTGAAACTCAGAAACCGGGACATTTTCTGACTACTACAGCTCTCTCTTGTTTGAACCTTCATTGACTTGAGCGTCGAAGGCTCTGCGCTCCTCACGGAACCGACCGTTCTCATGTTTTCTTTGTCCTTCAGGTTGAGCGACCAGGCTGGAGATTTTTTCCTCGACAAAAGGTAAGCATTGAACATCAGAGACCTCAATCGAGTGAACATCTAGCTCATCATTATCATCACCATCCAAGTCTGATCCCATGAAGACGGGGTCGGCAATAAACTAAAACAACAAAAATTGTTCAACAAACTCGTTCTGACGTCAACCCTCTAAAAATTTGGTGCCAAAAAAACCCAAACAACTCAACTTGGTAAGAGAGGAGAACTACTAAGAAGTCTAAAAGACCAATTGGTGGGTAGGGTGGGTAGGGAGACCTACTTTGTTATTACATATTTCGTCCTTAGGCAACAAGAAAGCAACCCTCACATTTGGCATCAACTCTTAGCTTGCTTCAGCACATAGAAAGCAGACTCCACAGGTTCACATGAGAGATCAAAAAGAGTAGGAAACGAAAGCAATTACCTCATGCGAAACACAGGAACATGGCTCGCCGGGGAGTTCCAATTTTGTTTTCTGTAGTTTGGGAAAGGTCAAACGAATTATTCTCTGAATTTATGACATTGGTCACATCCAAAATTCCTTAAATGCTTGTGAATAATTTCTGAATCATTGGCAAATTAATTCCGAATAATTCGTGAATTATCCGGTTAATTTGTGAATAATTCCTTAGTATTTCGTGAATAATTGGGGAATAATAAGCGGATTTTTTGTGAATTATTCACAATTATTTCCCGAATTATTTGGGAATATTTTCTTATTTATTCGCATATATTTTTCAAATTATTTTTGTTTTTTTGCGAATTATTGGCAATTATTTTCTGAATTATTTGAGAATATTTTCTGAATTATTCATGTATATTTTCAAAATTATTTCTGAAGTTTTCATGAATTTTTTGTGAATTATTCATGAATAAATCCTGAATTATTCCCATGAATAATTCCCGGATTATTAACAAATTATTCTTAAAAATTTTAACAAATAGTTCCGGAATTATGCCTGATTTTTTTCGAATTATTCACGAATTTTTCAAGAATTATTCACAAATTTTTCGACAATTATTCCCAAATAATTCCTGGAATTTTTCCAAATAATTCCTGATTTTTTCACATATTATTTTCAATTTTTTATGAATTTTTCACCAATTATTTGCAAATTATTCATGGGTAATTAGAGAATAATTCGGGTATAAATTGCGAATTACTCCCACGAATAATTCACGGATTATTCATGAATTATTCCATATTAGTTCCTGAATTATTCCCAATTTTTTTCTGAATTATTCACTAATTTTTCAGAAATTTTCACCAATTTTTCTCGAATTTTACCCATTTTCCCCAACATTCCCGAATTTTTTCCCTATTTTATCCGACTTTTTCCCCACTTTCCCGATTTTTCCCGAATTACTCAAGAATTTTATAAATCATAAAAAATCGGAAAAATATCCAGAAAAAATCGGAAAAAGTCGGCAAAAATTCGAGATAAAACGTAAAATCGGCATTTGGCAATAAATCGTGAAAAATCTGCAAAAAATCGGTAATAATCAGCAAAAACGACAAAAAAGAAAAAGATCGAAAAAAATAGAAAAAAATAATAAAATCGGTAATAAATCGTGAAAAAATCGGCAATAAATTGTGAAAAATCAGTAATAAATCGGCGAAAAAATCTGTAATAAACCGGCTCTAAATCGGCAAAAAATCGTAAAAAGATCGGCAAAAAATCGTGGAAAAAGGGCAAAATATCGGTAATAAATCGTGGAAAAATAGGAAAAAAATATAAAATGGCAAAAAATGGCAAAAAAAAGCAAAAAAATCGGCAAAAAAATTGTGAAAATCATCAATAAATCGGCAAACGGTAAACAATCGTCAAAAAAAGCAATAAATCAACAATAAATCGTGAAAAAAATCGGTAATAAATCGGTAATAAATGGTGAAAAATCAGCAATAACTCTGAATAAATAGTGAAAAATGAGCAATAAATCAATAAAAACCAACAATTAATCCTGAAAAATTGGTAATAAATCGGGAAAAAATTGGCAAAAAAATCAGCAAAAAGATAAAAAATCATAAAAATCATAAAAAAATGGGCCAAAAATTGAAAAAAAATTGTCAAAAAATGAAAAATAACAGGCAAAATATCGGGAAAAGCATAAAAAATCGGGGAAAACATTCGGCAATAAGCATGAAAAATCGGGAAAATGAAAAAATGGGTAAAAAAACGAAAAAAAATGAGAAAAATTCGTGAAAAATCTGAAAAATCGGCAAAAAAAATCAGGAAAAATCGGGAAAAAAATGCAAAATATCAAAAAAAATCAGGAAAAAAATTGTGAAAATTCGGCAAAAAATCTTGAAAAACTAGTGAAAGATCGTGAACAAATCGGTAAAAAATAGTGAAAAATTCGGGAAAATATTGTGAAAAAATTATAAAAAATCAAAAAAATTGTGAAAAAATCAAAATAATTCGGGGAAAAAATCAGGAAAAATCCAAGTTGTTCCTGGAAAAAATTGTGAATTCGTGAATAATTCAAAAAAAATTCGTAAATAATTCAGGAAAAATCCGTGAATAATTTGGGATAAATTCGGCAAAAATTCGTGAAAAATCCGGGAAATATTCATGAATAATTCAGGGAAAAATTCGTGAATAATCCGTGAAATAAATCAGAAAAATTCAAAAAAAAATTTGTGAAATAATTCAGAAGGTGTGCTTCGGCCTCATTGAACGGCGTGTCATCTGCAACGATGCACTTCTTCATGCCTTTCTCATAGTACTTGAGGTATTGGTTCCAAGTGGACACCACAATACTATTTTATGTAATCAAGGTCTTTGTAATGACCGGGTTTTTTTTTAAAAAAAATAAAAGATAAAAGAAAGAACTAACTAAAAAAAAAAAGAGAGAAAAACAAAACCTAAAACCCACTACCCATCCCAACCCCCAACCCGTGACCCCACCCATCCCCCCTCTCTCTCTCTCTCTCTCTCTCTCTCTCTCTCTCTCTCTCTCTCTCTCTCTCTCTCTCTCTCTCTCTCTCTCTCTCTCTCTCTCTCTCTCTCTCTCTCTCTCTCTCTCTTCTCTCTTTTCTCTGGTTCCACTCTCTCTCTTTCTCCCCCTCTTGAACCCAAACCCGACCCCGGCCCTCTCCCCAAAGCCGCGCCGCCGCCCCGGATTCCCGCCGACGCCGCCCCCCTCTACTGCCGCGCCGCCGCCCCGGATTCCCGCCGACGGCGCCACCCCAAATCCCGCTGCCGCCGCCGCCCCTAGGCTCCCTACCCCGCCGACCTCCGCCCTTCCCCTCCCCTTTAAAACCCCCAAGCCGACCCCCCTCTCTCCCCTTCCTCAGCCCGACCCCCTTCACCCCCTTCCCTCAATCCCAGCCCTAAACCCAGACCCGACCTTCCCCTCTCTCTTCCCTCATCTGATCTCAACCCCAATCGTTTCCCCCTCTTTTCTCTCACTCGATTTCAATCCCTATCTCTCCCCAACAACCCCGATCTGCCCTATCTTTAAATCAAATCCCAAACCCCCATTCTCCTCACCCTTCTTTCCGAATTCCTCTCTTCTCTCTCTACGGTTTGGGCTGCCACAAGGTGGCCGGTGGGAAAACGCAGCCGCGGACAAGGGGACCCCCATGACCTCGGTACCCTTCGATCGGTTTAGTAGCGGCCTACCTAAGGGATCGACTGGGACAAGGAGGCGTGGCGCGGAGGAGCTCGCAGCTGCGGAGGAATCTCACTACCCAAGGTAGGTCCCCCTTCCTCCCCCCTGTGTGTGTTCTCTATTTCTTGGTCGTGGATGTCCCATGTTGCTTGTCTCGACGCGGCCCGGCCCAGCCATATGGCCGGCGACAATGCAGCTAACAAAAACGGATTAAGCCCGAACATGCACTTTGGGCTGACAGTCACCCGAGCTGACTAACAAGCCCCCCTCTTTTTCCCTCTTTTTGTTGAGGTTGCCACCGGTCGGGAGGCCAACGATTGGCATCCATGTGGCACTCGACCTCCTATTGCGATGTTAATCCGACAACCGGCTATTGGAAACCCTACCATGAGGAGAACCCTCGAGTCGTTAATTTTGATCCATCGAGCTAAGCAATTTAATAATGTTTTATGATTGTTTAAATATGATTTGTGCCAATGCGGTCTTGATCGCCCAGGCGGACCGAAAGTATTAAATCCCTGTGTAGGCTTTTGCGCATGCAACTGACCCCATGGTGGCGATAATGCCGACGACTTTGTAAGAGCCAGTGGCAACCCTCGTGAATCGATCGACGCGGCTCTAGGCCAGCTAAGGCTTCCCTTTCCTTTCTTTAACTTGACTTGGAGGAAGGTGATGGGGGCAATTTGGTAATTTTATATTATATGTCAATGGGTTGAAATAAACTCATGTTTTGGGTTAGTAGTGATTCCATCGTGGCCTTGCACATGGTGCCACCGAGCTCAACCAACCGGTTGCTTTGATTGCCAAAATTGTACCTAACCCGATCGCATCTCGGGCGGATGATAAATCAAACCCCCGATTTTGCCCTGAACCCGTTATAGATGTCATTGTTTAAATTAATAGACTAATAATATAATGTGTATAACATGTCAGTTGTTGACCATGATGATCAAACGAAGGGCAGAGCAGAGATCAACTAGTAGAAAGATCAAATTGGACAATCAGAGACATGCAAATACATCTCACAAAACCTAAGGCAAGTATTCACTTGCTCTGAGGCTATTTTCGGTTAAGTCTTTCATACCGCTATTTTGTGATTTTCTATATATGATTCTTGTATATTATATATCATTAATCATGATTAGAGTGTTGGTTAGTATTAGACAATAGCGGAATGTTGGCTTTGACATTTTAGGTAGAATTGTATGTCATGTAGTTTCTAATGTAGTTAAGAAGGATCGTTGCTGAGACTTGTATATACTAAACGACTACAAATGATCCTATTCACCAGCACATCTATCACTCTTTTTTTTATATACTTGGTTGATACCATGACGCATGCTGTTAAAATCTGTACAAGTTATCTATACATATATTATGGTTAGAAGATGAATGTAACATTATATGGGAGTAGTAGAAATAATAGTTGGTGCGAATTCATCACATACCTTGCTAGAATTCGTTAGAGTGTTTTTTATTAATTAAATATGTAATTGTTTTCTTTGATTTTGTATAATGACACTCTCGCACACACTCACCCCCTTAGAGTGGGGTTTACTTGCCAGTCAGTGGTTTGGACTGACCCCGTTTGGGGCACTACTCCTTCCACGAGTAGGCTCTTCTGCAGGTTCGGAGACTCAGGGGTAGCCAGCACGAGGCCAGCGGCGGAGTTAGGAGGGCGGTGAAGTTTTAGGTTTCTGTATGTCTTGTCGTAGTCCCTTTTCTTCCTGGCATTGTAATCGAATTAGATTCGATAAGAATTATTTAGCTTACGGTATATTTTATGTCTGACAATGATACAGCTGTATTCTTTTTGGGTAGGCCTCTTCTCAAGGTCCCAAGCCTAGGGTAGCTCACTATGAAAATATAAGTTAAAAAGTGAGCCAACCGACTAGCCCATTAGATAGAACATGCGAACCAGTGCCCGAGTGCTAGAGAGCGGGCGAGACTACTCGGCTCGCCGTCAGAGGCTTGAGTCTCGTGCTCCCTTAAGAGGGACTTCTGTCAGCATGTGGGGCACCGGTAGGCTGCACATGCTGATAGGATAGCCCGGTTGAGGGTCGAGCGTAATCATCTCTTTGTCGATAAAATTATATCTCTATACTTTTCCTAAAAAAAAAAAAAGTTTTCATAAAAGTATGTTTTAAAATATTTTTTTGAGAGAGTAGAAGCCCTGTGAGAAACCCTAAGTGGAGTAGATAGTTGATCAAACCCTAAATCCCTTGGTTTTTCTTAATTCACATCCCAGGGATCGGTTCCGGATTTCTGGGGCGTGACAGTCTTTCTAGTAAGAGGCGATATGACGTCTGGCAGTCATTGATGTAGAAGAGGACTATCGTGTCGAGCTAGCTGATAGAGAGTTTCAGACGAATGATCCCGATGGTTGATTGTCCCATCTTGGTTGAATCCCTGGATGACCAGTTGACTTTGTGAGAGCTGGTTAGTAGTGATGCCGAGCTGCCTCATTGTTTGGATAGGCATGATGTTAACAACGGAGCCACAATCCAGTATGATCCGATTTGCCGATTTCTCCTTAATGTACCCCGAGACATAAATGAGACGGTTATGCAGTCACATCTCGAGTTGCAGATCTTCATCCGAGAAGGTAATTACAGTTTTACAGGAGGCAACAATTTTGCCTTTCTCACCAACTTTCATCTTCTTCTTGTAGCTGTCCGAATCGGTCAAGGCCGCGGCTATTGCTCGGCGAGCCTTCTTCGGGAGGTGCAAAGTTTCTACGAGCGGCAAGTGTAGGATTGCCTCGTCATTGGAAGCAGTGCCCTTTTTATCGGAGCTGTCTCTTTCATCATCAAAGTTGTTTTCTTTAGAGGACTCGACTTTGTCTTCCTCTCCCGGCATCTCGTGAACTTCGGCCATGCAATAGGTGGCTCTAAGGTACTGATTGGCTGAGAGGAAGTGATCGGGAAAGAACTCTTGTAGTGTTGCAGGTTTTGGAGGGCTTGGCTGGAAGAGATCTTCTGGACTTGCTGGCGGTACTTTAAATGTCTTTCTTTCTAGAGCTTTGTTTTTCTTCTTATGGTTCCTTCATTCGGGGAGCTTTCTTATCACCCGATCTAGATTGTGACATCTCGCTTATCGTGGCCTTCGCTTCCGAGGTAGCATGATCCACGTATCTTCATCGGTGGAGTCTTCATTGCCAAGCAGATGGCTTAGAACTATGCCTGGAGATTCTTCATCGACTGGAGAAACTTGGTCTTCTGGAGATTCTGCTGGTCCACCTTCCGATCCCCAACCAGTTGGCTCGATTTCTTCCATTAAGGCGGACAAAGGCTTGGAGTAGAGGATGTAGTAGTCAAACTTTCCCGAGGGCTTGACCAACAGGCCAACTTCAGGGTCTCCTCGTTCGTACTTCTCTTGGAGAGTTCGTTGAGACGTGGCTTTGCTCGGGAGAGGTACTGATGTGAGCAACAGTTGCCCCCAGGTCGATGTTGCTTTACTCCCGGTGAGCGCAAGAGTATGTCATCGTTATCTTGGCTTTAACTGTTTCGGTTGCGGAACTGACTTCGCGATTGGCCTTTGACGGTTGATGCGCAACTTGGGCGTTCTCCGTCGTGCAACAACTAGTACGGGCCGAAAAGAACCGAAGATGATGGACGTCATATTTGTTATAGCGATATCACCGGAGTCGATCTTAATCGTTCTTTGCTTTGCAAGCACCATGATTCTTTCTTTGAATACAAAGCACTTCTCAATGGGATGGTTAACCACCCGATGATACTTGTAGAAGAGTGAATCATCGACACGATGCATTTGTTCGGACCCCTTTGAAGAAGGAAGCTCAATCATCTTCTCCTGCAGTAACTGGTCGAACATATAGGAGACTTTCAAGTCCGGAAAGGGATATTCCTTGGCTTCGAGTTCCTCGAGAGTCATCCTTAGTGACCGTTGAGGCTGTAAAGATATTGTGATAGCCTTGTCTTTGTCCGGCTTGCCACCGATCTTGAGTGGTTTGGAAGTCAAGCAACATCGGTAATATTGACTTGCTTTGGTTTGGATATCAGTGGCTTGTCCTTCTTCTCCACCTTCAGAAAGTCTTTACTCTTCGAGTCGCTGTGATTTGCTAAGTTAAGCTCGATGTCGTGAGCCCGAGTTGTGAGTTCTTCGAAGGACCGAGGTTAATCCCTTTGAGGATATAGAGCAAGCCCCAATTCATGCCTTGGGTGCATATCTCAATGGCCGAGTCTTTAAATAAGCGATCTCACGAGTTTAGCGGAAGATTCCTCCAACGATCGATGTAGTCAATCACTAGCTCATTCTTCCTTTGCTTTATGGCATTAAGCTCAGTCATGCTAACGATGCACCGGGTGCTATAGAAGCGATTGAGGAACTCTCTCTCTATCTGGTCCCAACTGTCAATGGATCCTGGAAGAAGATCAGCATACCAGTCAAAAGCATTATCTTTGAGGGTACGAACAAACTACTTCACCATCTCGTCGCCGTATGTGTCGGCGTTGTTGCAATTTTCGACGAAGTGGGAAATGTGTTGCCTTGGATTGCCCTTCCCCTCGAAGTGTTGAAACTTTAGTGATTGAAACCCGGTAGAAAAGTGTAGCTACTGGATTCTTATGGTGTAAGGCTTCGAGTAGGCTGCCATGATTGGGGGAAGACTTCCGCGTGTGAGAGTGCACCATATCGGCCACCAACGACTGTATCTGCTAGACAGTCATTGTTGCTGGTGTCGGAGATTGTGTGGATACCGAGACTGGTACTGGAGAGATGACTTTCGCTAGGACGGGAGCTGAAGAGAGTGCCATAGTAGCCGCTAGAATCGTTGGAACAACCTCTGCTGGAGCGGGAGTTAAAGACGGTGCTGGAGCAGTTACTAGAGAAGCAGGAGGTTAATTGACTGTTATAGCATCCCTCACGCTTAGCCTTTGAAGCAAGGTGTTGATGTGGCTGTCTTTTTCCTCCATTAATCGAGTGATTTATGCAATGTGTCCACGCATTTGCATGACTTGGAGCTAGAGAGCGGACGGAGGATGATGACGCAGGACGTCTCAATATTGCATGCCTGCATCTTCGACGTTATCGTCGGAGACGTAGTTGTTGTACATCGTGTGTCCTTATCGTGGATTTTCTGTATTAACATTAATAAAGATGACTTTGGTTATTGCTTTAATTAGAATACTACTCTGGTATATGATAATACTCATATAATAAAATGACCCTAGGGAATACAATAGGACACTGAGGCACATGGTGGATCCATACTTGGGAGACCCAGTGGACCAGTTCTATGTAGACCTAGAACTAGTTCACAGCTTAGGTGATTCCGGTCGCTTCACCAAGAACAAACTGTTGGCAGGTAGAGGATGTGGTGAAGTCTCCACCACGGGAACGTGGGATTTCCATTCACCTGACCAAGCACGATGATCGTGTTGAACAAGAACCAAGACGGTGCACAGCTCAGTGATTCAGACACTGGTGCATAACCTGTCTTACTACTATAGATAATCTGTCCTTAACCCTAAGGGATCATGTACACTGGGCCAACTAGTTGAGTGGTGCTTTAATGTGCCAACGTGTGCGGACCTTCCATAGTCCAATACCACGGTACGTTGGGTTACCCGGCTGGCACTTGAGTGACATGTAATCCCTACAGGTTATCCGACGTCCAGTGTTGGATGGGTGCGTTTTGATGAGTCAATCTGTCCACACAATTAACCCAGGCCTGGTGGTTGTCAGTATGACTGACGATATTCCGGATGCTAGGCATAGCACCGGAAGGTGTGTGGTGTTATAGATGACAAGTCATCAAACCCTAGTCAGATGATCAATCAGGATCTGACGGTGCTTCCCACCGCCCAAGTCGAATCATGGCACCAGTAATAGGAGGGACTGAGGATTATCGGAGTATAGTAGAGAACAAGGTTACGAGGGGGTAACATAAGTTTAGGATTACTAGAGTTCAACTCGCGTCGCACTCTGGGTGGCTACGTGGGTTAATCGGATTAGGGCTGATTAACGGAACTTTCGGTATGTCACCGGAATAGTTAATCAGGGATCCGGTTGGAGCTAGAGATCCTGAATCCTGAGGGTTCCACCCTGTTGTTGCGTATAGAAATTATTCCCCGACCTAGTTGGATACGTTGAATGCGAAGTAGCGCGATGGAGCGCAAGCCCGGAGCCTAAGAATATAATTCACATGTATTACGGGCCGTATGGGTATTTTGGTAAATACTGAAATATGGTTCAGAACATATTGAATATGGATCTTAGAATGAATAGAATAATTCCAGGAGCTCATAAGCGCTGACGGAACTCGATTCCGAGTAGCGCACCTCACTCAGTCTCTCTTTCAGTTTTTTACTTTTCGTGAAGGGCGTTTTCGTCCAGGCTTTACGATAGACACTTGGAATCCCTAAAAACCGCCCCTCTTTATCCTAGCCTACTAGGGGCCGGCCCTAGCTTCCTTGAAGCACTAGGGGACCGGCCCTATAAGTAGAATAGGGAGAGGGAGGGCCGGCCTTAGTGCCTCCTCTCCTCTAAAAATCCGAACCCCCCTTTTTGCCTCCTCCTTTGTGGTTTCGGCCAAGGAAAAGAGAGGAAGAAGAAGGGAGAAGAAAGAGAAAGGAAGGAGAAGGAAGAAAATAGAAAGAGAAGGAGGAAATCTCACGGCTAGCCATCATCTTCGCAACGGATTCATCCGTCGGCTCGTAATCCTTGCACTTAGAGACGGGATTTCGAGGATTCTTCAATTCGTAAAGGACAAGGTGCTATCCGACAGTTTCCCTTGCGATTCAAGTGCGGTTCTTTATCGTTCCATCATCTTCGGATCATTGATCCATAAAGTATGATGATTCTAAATATCTAACTAGATGCATGCATATCTTTCGTAGATTGTAGTATGCCTCTAGGGTGTCCGCACATATGCTAAGATCATAGATTTGCATGTAGATTATTTTGTAGAATTAATTGTAATGAAACATACACTATATGATCTTCGGATCTATCTTTTACTTCCGCTGCGACTCTGATAAACGGATCCAATTTCAACAATTGGTATCAGAGCACGCTTTGGTGTATGTTTCATGTATGAATTCGTGAAAACATCATGTGAATATATGATGGCATATGTTTTCGTCGGGGTTCAGCGTAGATCATGTATATGGATTGTGCTATGTATCGTCTTTTTGTAGGTGTCGCGTTGAATAGTAAATTGTAATTGCATGCATCCGGGGGTCGGACCCTGGATTTAATTTTGCATTGATTATTATTGTGCTTGTGGATTTTAAGGCTCTAGATGGGCGAGGGTGGGGGTTGACCATCCTCGGTTCCCTGGCCATATTTTCTAGGATTGTTTCTTTTCCTTTCTAGCGAAATTATACATGAACGAGCTGTGAGTGCGAAAAAAAAGATACGGGTCGTCTATATTGCGAATCACACGAGATTACAGAGTGGCCAGGACTCGGGGGCTCGGGGATGGCGAGTCCGGGTGCGGTGAATATTTGATCAGGAGATTGTGGGAGAGATCCTCTGGAGGGTCCCTTTGATCCGTGTCTCCACGTGGTATTCGTGCGAGAGCTCTGAAGGGGTTGCCCAGGACAGAGGTCATTACAGGGTGAGGGTTTCTTGAGAGGCTAAGGAGTATCCGCCGTTGATTTTGTCCCGTCCGTGCTTCGCGCTTTCTCGGCTAGGGAGGTTTTGGGCTTCGTTCCTCGACCTTCGTGTCTTCCTCGATCCTTGCTAGACCTCGGCGTCCTTGATCATCGATTCGTGGCGTCGATCGTGCTTTTGCCGTCGGCTTTGGCTTTGGCTTTCGGCTTTGGCGTTGCTTCGGCGTGGCTCTGGCGTTTGCTTTTCTTTGGCGCTTGCACTTGAACGTAGGCGGGTAGAGGCTTACGATGCTTTAGTTCTTCCGGACTTCGCATCGTATCGGCTAGAACGTGTGGTGCTTTGCTCATGATCGTCGTAGTTGCTTGGCTTTGGCACGTGCGTTGCTTTAGCGCGGGCTTTACCGGTGCGTTTGCTTTGGCTTCATGCGTTGGCTTTGGCTTTAGCTTTGACTCGATCTTCTTCTCGAATGGCGATGGCTACTTCTTCAGGGCTTCTTTATTCTTCTGGCTTCCTCGACGGTTATGGTGTCGACTGACTTCTTCTCCGGGCGTATTTGGCTTGATCGGAGTTGAAGACTTCTTATGGAGATGGTGGGTGTAGCACCGATCTCTATGCGACGGTTGTAGTGTTGGCTTTTGTTGATGAAGACGGGAGGGGTAGCACCGATCTCCGCATGACGATTGTAGCGTCGGCTTTTTGTTGACGAAGACGGCAGGGGTAGCACCGGTCTCCGCACGACAGTTGTAGCGTCAGTTTTTTGTTGACGAAGACAGCAGGGATAGCACCGGTCTCCGTGCGACGGTTGTAGCGTCGGCTTTTGTTGATGAAGACGGCAGGGGTACACCGATCCCCGCACAATGGTTGTAGCATCAGTTTTTTGTTGACGAAGACGGCAGGGGTAGCACCGGTCTCCGCAAGACGGTTGTAGCGTCGGCTTTTTGTTGACGAAGACGGCAGGGGTAGCACCGGCTTCAGGCCTTCTTCTCCCAGCTTTCTTCTTCGTGTGAGGAGTCGATGCCTTTGTTGAAGATGATGGGTGTTGTCGGCTTCGATCTTCTTCTTCGGCCTTTGCTTATGGCGTCTTCGAAGCTGATGAAGATCGTTGGAGCAGTCGGGGTGTCGACGACTCCGGGTCTTCTTCTCCAAGCTTTCTTCTTCGTGCGAGGAGTCGAAGCTTTGATCTTCGAGTGCAAGGTCTTCACGTTGATGAGGACTTGAAGGGCCAAGGATTCCCGTAAGACGTGCTTGCCATGCCTCGTGAAGCCTTCGGTCTTCGAGAGCGAGGCTATTTCTTTGTAGAGCCTTCGTGTCTCTAGTTTTCGACCTTTGATGCCTTCCCCCACCCCCTCTATTTATAGGCAAAGGGGGGAGGTTGGGAGAGATATAGCTGAAATCTTTTTGTTTCATCCAATATCTCCCCCCATAACCACCAAGATATTGTTCCCTTGTTTGGGGGAACAACCTTGATCCATTCCTTTTTGGTTGGGGTGGTTATGGGCAAGATGTGACTTGATCTTTGAAGATACGTCGTCATCTTTGCACCTTCGGATCGCATGGCGACACGACGTCATCTTGTCCGTCGGATCGAGGGATCGTCGCGGATCTACGGCTGCGTAGACGTCCACGCCACCTCCCCCCGCATCGAGGCGATTAGGATTTTTTTTTCTTTTCTTTTTCTTTTTCTTTTTCTTTTCCTTTCTTTTTTTTTTCTTTTTCTTTTCTTTTTCTTTATGGCCGGCCCTACCTCCCCATGGGGAGGGGGGCACGGTTTTCAAGGAGGGGGGGCCGGTGGGCCCCCCTCTGTGTTTGAGTTGCGGGTCCGGTGGGACCCGTTTGCTTTGGATGAGCCGTAAGGATTTACGTGGCACGTGTGCGAGCTAAGTTCGCATACGGGCCGTTGGGTGCGAGCCAGGTTTCGCATGCGGGCCGTTGTGCGCGGGCCAAGTTTCGCATGCGGGCCATTGTCTGTGGGCCAGGTTTTACATGCGGGCCGTTGTGTGCAGGACAAGTTTCGCATGCGGGCCATTGTGTGTGGGCCAGGTTTCGCAGGTGGGCCATTGTGTGCGGGCCGATTTTGCATGCGGGTCGTTGTGTGTGGGCCAGGTTTCGTATGCGGGCCGTTGTGTGTGTGCCCGATTTCGCATGCGGGCCGTTGTGTGTGGGCCGGGTTTCGCATGCAGGCCGTTGTGTGTGGGCCTGGTTTCGCATGCGGGCCATTTTGTGTGGGCCAGGTTTCACATACGGATTGGGTCCAATCCGTGGGCTAATTTCGGTGCCCACAAATGCCCCCTCAAGGTCGAGTGCGCCCGCGGGAAACGCGTAGCGCTTGAACTTGACCTGCGCGTTTGCTCGGAATTTGGGTCTTTACGAGGACCCCCGCCATTCCGTTTCCCCCATTGTTTTGCTAGCGCGGGAGATGATGGGCTTTGGCGGCTTGGAGATGAAGACCTCTTCTAGGGTTTTGTTCATCTTTCTTGTTGTCGCGGACTTCCTTTGCTTCAAGGATGGCGCAAACATTGATGGCGGCCGCTACGCAGAGTCCGAGGGCGACAAAGCGACGGGAGGGCGAAGACGGCCGCGGTGTACCTCGGCAGAGTATCGTCATCGTCTCTTCATTGTGGGATTGTGATGACGGAGGAGAGTTGTCGCGGCCGATGGTGGGGACGACGCGGATGGCGCACCGAGCGGAGGAGGCAGAGTGGTCGAAGACGCGGTAGGTTCCATCATCTTCTTCCTACTCCTCTTTCTTCTTCCTTCTTTTCCTTTTTTTTTTTTTGGTTTCTGTTATGAAACGGTGGTTGCATCGGATCGGGATACACTCTGGATATAGACCCCTAGATTATGGGATACGAGATTTACCCCGTCTCTATCCCAATAACTGATTATGCCTATATATAGGGGGTTAAGTGAAAAATGGTTTTTCCCAACATTCTTTTCCCTTTTTTTTTTTCTGGTTTCGGTCTCTTCTTTTTTTTTTCTTCTGGTTTCTGGTTCGCGCGGAACAACAGCAGCAGCAAGGTGGCCCGGTGTGAGTACGGGTGCAGGCTGGCGGCAAGCTGCGGCGGCCGGTCGGTGGGCGGCGGGCGTGCGCGGCCGGCTGTGGTGGCCATGCGGCGCGCGGGTAGGCGCGAGCGGAGCGCAGGAGGCGTAGGAGCGAGGGCAGGGCAGCCCGGTGGCAGCGGCTCGGCGGTGCGGCACGCAGGGCGCAGGCCAAGCGGGGCGCGGGGCCGCAGGCGTGAGCCGGGCGCGGTGCCGGGGCAGCGGGTGGCGTCGGCGGCCGGCGTACGGGCTTCAGTCCCGTATGGGGCCGTGGGCTTTGGCTCCCATGGGAACCGAGCAGCAGCAGCCAAACGGGGCTGCACCTTTCTACTGGCAAGAGGGGGCCGGCGGTACCCTTTTGACTGGGTCCCACCCCCCCTTTGGGGCTCGGGGGTCTGGCGTGGGTAGACGACCAGTCACGCGGTGGAGGCCAGGCGCGGGGTCGCAGGCGTCGGCCGGGCGCGGTGCCGGAGCGGCGAATGGCGCAACGGGCCGGAGTCCTGCGCGACAGACGGGCGGCGAGAGGCGATCGGGCCGGACTGGAGTGGCTGGTGGGCGGCGGTGTCGAACCGAGGGCTCCGGTCGGGTGGCGTGGCTGCTGCGGGCTCCCTCCCCCATAGGTGGTCTCCGGTTTTGGGTCACGTGGACCAAGAGCAGGAGCAGCAACAGCAGCCCTCTTTTGGGGCTGCGGGTTTCTAAGAGGGGGCTGGCGGCCCCTTTTTGACGGGGTCCCACCCCACCTTGGAGCTGTGAGGGTCTGACGGTCTTCTTTTCGGCTTTTGGGGCTATGGGGCTGGCGGCCCCTTTCTTTCTTTCTTTTTCTTCTTTTTTTTTCTTTTTTTTTTTTTTTCTTCCTGTGGGTTTTTAAAGAGGTAGAGGGGGCTGCCGAACCCTTTCTGGTTATGAGTTTTTCATGGGGCGCTCTTTTTTTTTTTCGACTTCTTGATGTGAACTGCCTTTTCTCCAGGAATTGACATTGCATCTTGATTTGACTTGCATTTTTCATCTTCTTGCAGGTCTCGTCCCTTCGAGTACTTTTCGAAGGCCGGTTGGATCGTCGAAGAGGTCTACCGCGGCAGCAGAATGACTGGCGAGGTTGCACCTGGGTAGGCTGAGCGAGGCAGACTGGATGTTCCTCTGGACTATGAAGTGAATTTTTTCTGGTTGTGACGTTAGCTTGGAGGACGTTGAGATGGGGCGTTCTGGAGTTCGACGAGGAGGAAGACGAGGTCACTAGTGTTGACAAGGAGCAACCTGCTTTGGTCATCTTTTGCTTACCGATCCTGACCTTGGTGACTGCTCCAACAATCTTTTTGGCTTCATGGAGGTCGCGGAGGATGTGGTCCTTGGCTCGGGGCCCTTTTCTTTTCTTTTTTTTTTGCCTTGACTTGATTTGCTTGTGCCTGTATGCGTGACTGATTTGTGCTTTTCTCCTTTTCTTTCTTCAGGGTTCGCCGTTATGAGAGTTTTCCGACTTCTGGATGGATCGTCAATGCGGTCTCCCACAGGAGTACGCATCTTCATTTCCCTTTTGTGCGAGTCTTCTACCGCCGTTAAGAGAGCTTTCCGACTTTGGATGGATCGTCGATGCAGTCTCCCACGGGAGTACGCATCTTCATTTTCCTTTTGCACAAGTCTTCTGCCGCCATACTTCGAAGCAGGAAATGTGTGTCGAAGTTGGACGAGCTCATTCTCACCGATGAGGGATCTTCACGGCAGATCGTTCGACCGAGTCCGGAGTTGCCATTCAGGAGTCAATTCCCACGGATGTTTTGGCCGCAGCTTCTTTGTTAATTCATGTGGCGTCTTTGACAGCCGTCACGGCGATGGTCCAGGAGGCGGTTCCCATGCTTGGGTCTTCAGGACAGGATCGCGCTTTGTCTCAGCACTTAGATGCTTGCCAGCGAAAGTGTAGATCGCAGAGCCTTCTTTCTAAGCTTCTTTTGGAGAGTTGTGCTGGAAGTTTATCCAGACGACGCTCGCACCCTTCCAGGAGGAGGGTCTTGACGCTTTGAGTAACTGGTGGATTTCCTGATGGATAGCTCATTGTTTGAGGAGCATATGAGCACCCTTTTGGCGGATAGCTAGGCTCATTGCTCGCAACGGGCTTCACTGGAGGAGGACGTTTCCTTGGCGTTGGCAAAGGCCGAGGAAGAGAAACGTCGACTGGAGGGGCTTCACATGTTTGCTACTGCAGACTTGGTTCGAGTGCAGAAGAAGGTAGAGATTACTCGTGCGTCGCTTCAGAAGCTGGAGTCCCTCCTTGCAAGGCAGCGTGCAAAGCTGGCGACGCGTTGAGCTGGTAGGGCAATCGAGAAGGCTTCCGTAGCGAACCTTGCGAAGCAGCGTGCAGAGCTGGCGATGCGCCGGAAGCTAACGGCTTCTCTACCCCTGAAGTTGCAGCGCGTGTAAGCTGCGGGAGGCGAGCCGCTTCGGTGCCTCTAGGACTTTGACTTGCTACTCATGCGTTGCTTCAGAAGCTGGAGTCCCGTTTGGAGAAAGCTCGAGCAACCGAGAAGACTTTTGCAACGGAGCTTGCAAAGCAACGGGAGGAGCTTACGAATCACTGAGAGCTGGTGGTTTCTCGTCTTTCGGAGTTGCACCGCGTGGGTGCCTCGAGAGATGAGCTATGGCAGCGCTGGGAGCTGGTGGCTTGACAGAGGCTGATGGCTTCTCGACCCATGGAGTTGGACTTGCATCTTTTTTGGGCTTATTTTTCTGGAATGGTGGTTTGCTTCTTTTTTTTGTTTGGACTGAACCTTCATAGGCTGCCTACGTACCCTACTGAGAGGGATCAAGTCGCACGTAGTTCATTTATTCCTTTTTTTTTTTTTTTGCAAGGGGGTACCTTGCGCTAGGCATAGTACCTTTTGAGGGACTTGCCACTGATAGGCAGAGTCGTCACTGGTTTGCAGTTGTCGACCGACTTCTTCGCTTCAATGTAGTTAGAAGTGAAGATCTTCTTGACCGGAGTTTTGGTGATTACTGGAGTTTGACTGGAGCCGATGCCTCGGCAATTTGGAAGATTTTGTTTGCCGATTTTATGGAGGCATGCTTGAGTCTTTGTCAGGCAAAGTGGAATTGCAATTGAGGGTAGTGAACCTATATGCACCATGCTTTCTTTGTTGTGGCTGGATTTGAATATCAACTCGGTGGAGTTTTGCCCCCGAGTGTTTTCTTGCTTGATTGCGAGTTGCTCGGAGCTGGTGTACTCGGAAGACTCGGTTGAGCTCGAGGCGTGCAACAGACCATGTAACAGTAGTGTCATCTCTTGCAAAGTGATGAAGTTGGCCTCAGAGAATAGTGACAATGGTTCCTTTGCTGGAGTGGAGGGCGATCGTCCTGGCTTACGAAGCCATTGAGGTGCGAGTCGCAGGACTGAAGCAGCTTGAGCAAGTAATGGAACATGTGGCATTAAGCTTGATTTGGAGTTGATGTGAATTTTCTGTATTGATGCTGATGCTTGTTTGTCTTTGTGCACCGTCTGGCCGGAGAATGTTACTGGTTTTGCAAATAGAGAGGTTTTGTCCCTCGCAGCTGCTTTGACTTACTGGGCTCGTGGAACTTTTGCTGGAGGAGCTTCTGCAATGGGGTCTTTGACCTGGTGGAACCTGATGTTAGTAAGGTAAGCTTCGGCCTCGTTGAACGGCTTGTCATTGGCGGCGGTGCTTCTCTCTATGCTTTCAATATTGGAGCCGCCTTCTTTATTTTCTTCCTGGAGTACTTGGTGAACTTCCATCATGCAGCAGGAGACCTTGAAGTTTTGATTAGCTTCGAGGAAGCGATTGGGAAAGAACTCCTGGAGTGTCGCCAGCTCTGGGTATGTTTGCTGGAGATGATTTTTCAGACTTGCTGGAGGTACTTTGGACGTCTTTCTTTCTGAAGCTTCATTCTTTTCCTTGAAGGTCTTTCTTTCGGGGAGTTTTCTTGTCGCCCGATCTTTATCGTGGTTGGCCAGACGTGCTATCCTGTAGCTTGATCATCGTGGCCTTCTCCTTCGAGGTGCCATAGCCCATGCATTTTCATCAGTAAGATCTTCTTCGTCAGGGTGAAGAATTGGTGTCGTGACCGAATGCTCTTCTTTGATCTGAAGGACTTGCTCTTTTGGAGGCTCTACCAACTCATCTTCTGATCCCCAGCCGGTTGGCTTGATTTCTTTCATTGGGATCGAAGGAGGTTTGGAGTAGAAGACGTAGAAGTCGAACTTACCTGATGGCTGGCCTAACAGGCTGACTTCAGGGTCTCTTTGCTCGTTTCTTGCTTTGAGCATATGCTGGGGCGTAGCTTTGTTTGGAAGAGGGAGCGTTTGCACGAGAGGCGGTTGCCCCCAAGGCAGTGAGGATTTGGCCCTGGGCACTACAGGAGCATACCATCGTCGTCTTCTTGGAACTGGTTTCACCATCGATCTTTGACAGACGATGCGCAGCCTTGCTAGAGTGCGTTGTGGAGCAGTCAGTGCTGGCAGGAAGGAGTCAAAGGTGATTGACGTCATATTTGACTCGACGACATCACTAGAGTTGATCTCGATTATTCCTTGCTTGGCGAGTGCCATGATCTTATCTTTGAAGACAAAGCACTTCTCAATGGGATGGCTGACCATCAGGTGGTACTTGCAGAAGAGTGGATCGTTGACTCGATGTGCTTGTTATGGCCTTTTTGGTGGCGGAAGCTCGATCATCTTTTCTTGCATCAACTGATCGAACATGGAGGAAACTTCCGAGTTTGGAAAGGGATACTCCTTAGCTTCAAGCTCCTCGAGAGTCATCCTTGGTGGCCGTTGAGACTGAGGAGGTGGTATGGCGGCTCCTTTGCCTTAGTCCGGCTTGCCACCGATCTTGAGTGATTTGGAAGTCGAAGCGAGGTCGATGACGTTGACTTGCTTTGATGCCGCCGGTTCGTCCTCCTCTTCCACCTCTTCTGGAAGGCTTTAGCCTTTGAGTCCCCGCGATTTGCTAAGCTGAGCTCCATATCGTGAGCCCGGGTCGCTAGTTCTTCGAACGACCGAGGCTTGATCCCTTTAAGGATGTAGAGCAAGCCCCAGTGTATGCCTTGGGTGCACAACTCGATAGCCGAGTCTTCAGATAAACGATCTCGCGAGTTTAGCGCAAGGTTTCTCCAGCGATCGATGTAGTCGATCACCGGCTCATCCTTCCTTTGCTTGGTGGCAGTAAGCTCGGTCATGCTAACGATGCGCCGAGTGCTGTAGAAGCGTTTGAGGAACTCCCTCTCTATTTGATCCCAGCTGTCGATGGACCCTGGAGGAAGATCAACGTACCAGTCAAAAGCATTGTTGCAAGTTTCGACAAAGTGAGCAATGTGTTGCCTTGGATTGCCCTTCCCGTCGAAGTACTGGAATTTTGGTGGCTAGAACCCGGTAGGGAAGCACAGCTGTTGGATCCTTATGGTGTAAGGCTTTGAGTATGCCGCTGTGATTGGAGGTAGACTGCCACCATGGGAGCGCACCATATCGGCCACCAGCGCTTGTATTTGCTGGACAGTCATCGTTGCTGCCGTCGGAGGTTGTGTGGCCACCGAGACTGGCACTGGAGAGATAACTTCCGCTGGCACGGGAGCCGAGGAGAGTACGGGAGTAGTCGCTAACATTACCGGAACAACTTCTGCAGGAGCGGGAGTTGGAGACGGAGCCGGAGCAGCTACTGGAGAAGCAGGAGGTTGACTGAATGCCGTAGCATCCCTTGCGCTTAGCCTTTGAAGCAAGGTGTTGATGTGACGATCCTTCTCCTCTATTAGCCGGGTGATTTGCGCCATGTGTTCACCCATTTGCATGACTTGGAGCTGGAGATCAGAAGGAGGGTGATGATGCAGGACGTCTTGGTGTTGCATATCCGCATCGTCGCCGTCATTGTCGGAGATGTAGTTGCGCCGACTTGCTTCTGCTTGATGACGGACGTTTGCCCCCTGCAAAGGAGGTGCAAAATCTGCTGGAGAACCCAAACGGGTTCTGGGTTGGGGCTGGTCCTCCCTAAATTTCTGGACTTGAATTCCAGGATCGAGCCTTGTTTCTTCATGCACCAAGGCCTCATTGGCGCTTTGGCGAGCATCTTCGGTAGCAGTTTCTGGCGTGAAGAAGTCCGCAAGAGTTTGAGTACGCCGAGTGTAGACGCGTACTAGCGGGGGAATGTCATCCTCCGGGTTTTTTGGATCGCCATGTTGGAGTAGTGGAGACTCAGCGATAGACGAAAGGCTTGTTGGTGCAAACGTATCGCCGTTCGTTCCGGCCATGGCGAACTTGAAGCAACTCTTTCAAACGTATGGATGAAAGGAGAGGAGGTCCCACCGGGCGTGCCAGAAATCTGTGAGCGCAGAAAAAAAGATATGGGTTGTCTTTATTGCGAATCACACGAGATTACAGAGTGGCCGGGACCCGGGGGCTCGGGGATGGCGAGTCCAGGTGCGACGAATATTTGATCAGGATATTGTAGGAGAGATCCTCTGGAGGGTCCCTTTGATCTGCGTCTCCACGTGGTATTCGTGCGAGAGATCAGAAGGGGTTGCCCAGGACAGAGGTCTTTACAGGGTGAGGGTTTCTTGAGAGGCTAAGGAGTATCCGTCGTTGATTTTGTCCCGTCCGTGCTTTGCGCTTTCTCGGCTAGGGAGGTTTTGGGCTTCGTTTCTCGACCTTCGTGTCTTCCTCGATCCTTGCTAGACCTCGGTGTCCTTGATCGTCGGTTCGCGGCGTCGATCGTGCTTTTGGCATCGGCTTTGGCTTTGGCTTTCAGCTTTGGTGTTGCTTCGGTGTGGCTCTGGTGTTTGCTTTGCTTTGGCGCTTGCGCTTGAACGTAGGCGGGTAGACGCTTGCGATGCTTTAGTTCTTCCGGACTTCATGTCGTATCGGCTAGAACGTGCGGTGCTTTGCTCGTGACCGTCGTAGTTGCTTGACTTTGGCACGTTGCTTTAGCGCGTGCGTTGCTTTAGCGCGGGCTTTACCGGTGCGCTTGCTTTGGCTTCTTGCGTTGGCTTTGGCTTTAGCTTTGAATCAATCTTCTTCTCGAACGGCGATGGCTACTTCTTCAGGGCTTCTTTATTCTTCTGGCTTCCTCGACGGTTGTGGCATCGGCTGGCTTCTTCTCCGGGCGTATTTGGCTTGATCGGAGTTGAAGACTTCTTGTGGAGATGGTGGGTGTAGCACCGATCTCTATGCGACGGTTGTAGCGTCAGCTTTTGTTGATGAAGGCGGTGGGGGTAGCACCGATCTCCGCACGACCGTTGTAGCGTCAGCTTTTTGTTGACGAAGATGGCAGGGGTAGCACCGGTCTCCACACGACGGTTGTAGCATCGGCTTTTTGTTGATGAAGACGGCAGGGGTAGCACCGGTCTCCGTGCAAGGATTGTAGCGTCGGCTTTTGTTGATGAAGACGGCGAGGGTAGCACCGATCTCCGCACGACGGTTGTAGCATCGGCTTTTTGTTGACGAAGACGACAGGGGTAGCATCGGTCTCCGCACGATGGTTATAGTGTCGGCTTTTTGTTGACGAAGACGGCAGGGGTAGCACCGGTCTCCGTGCGACGGTTGTAGCGTCGGCTTTAGTTGATGAAGACGGCGGGGGTAGCACCGATCTCTACACGACGGTTGTAGCGTCAGGTTTTTGTTGACGAAGATGGCAGGGGTAGCACCGGCTTTAGGCCTTCTTCTCCCAGCTTTCTTTTTCATGCGAGGAGTCGATGCCTTTTTTGAAGACGACGGGTGTTGTCGGCTTCGATCTTCTTCTCCGGCCTTTGCTTATGGTGTCTTCGGAGCTGATGAAGATCGTTGGAGCAGTCGGGGTGTCGACGACTCCGGGTCTTCTTCTCCAAGCTTTCTTCTTCATGCGAGGAGTCGAAGCTTTGATCTTCGAGTGCAAGGTCTTCACGTTGATGAGGACTTGAAGGGCCAAGGATTCCCATAGGAC
Source organism: Chamaelirium japonicum (assembly GCA_947650365.1). Taxonomy (NCBI): domain Eukaryota; kingdom Viridiplantae; phylum Streptophyta; class Magnoliopsida; order Liliales; family Melanthiaceae; genus Chamaelirium; species Chamaelirium japonicum. The sequence goes on from OX393549.1 coordinate 105,278,171, forward strand.
GTGCTTGCCGTGCCTCGTGAAGCCTTCGGTCTTCGAGAGCGAGGCTCTTTCTTTGCAGAGCCTTCGCATCTCTAGTTTTCGACCTTTGATGCCTTCCCCTACCCTCTCTTTTTATAGGAAAAGGGGGGAGGTTGGGAGAGATATGGCTGAAATCTTTTTGTTTCATCCAATATCTCCCCCCATAACCACCAAGATATTGTTCCCTTGTTTGGGGGAACAACCTTGATCCCTTCCTTTTTGGTTGGGGTGGTTACGGGCAAGATGTGACTTGATCTTTGAAGATACATCGTCATCTTTGCACCTTCGGATCGCATGGCGACACGACGTCATCTTGTCCGTCGGATCGAGGGATCGTCGCGGATCTACGGCTTCGTAGACGTCCACGCCATCTCCCCCCGCATCGAGGCGGTTAGGATTTTTTTCTTTTCTTTTTCTTTTTCTTTTCCTTTCTTTTTTTTTTCTTTTTCTTTATGGCCGGTCCCACCTCCCCATGGGGAGGGGGGCACGGTTTTCAAGGAGGGGGGACCGGTGGGCCCCCCTCTGTGTTCGAGTTGCGGGTCCGGTGGGACCCGTTTACTTTGGATGAGCCGTAAGGATTAATGTGGCACGTGTGCGAGCTACGTTCACATGCGGGCCGTTGGGTACGAGCCAGGTTTCGCATGCGGGCCGTTGTGCGTGGGCCAAGTTTCGCATGCGGGCCATTATGTGTGGGCTAGGTTTTGCATGTGGGCCGTTATGTGCAGGCCAAGTTTCGCATGCGGGTCGTTGTGTATGGGCCAGGTTTCGCAGGTGGGCCGTTGTGTGCGGGCCGATTTCGCATGCGGGTCGTTGTGTGTGGGCCAGGTTTCGTATGCGGGCCGTTATGTGTGTGCCTGATTTCGCATGCGGGCCGTTGTGTGTGGGCCGGGTTTCGCATGCGGGCCGTTGTGTGTGGGCCTGGTTTTGCATACGGGCCGTTGTGTGTGGGCCAGGTTTCGCATGCGGATCGGGTCCAATCCGTGGGCTAATTTCGGTGCCCACACGAGTACTTGCTCGGAGCGTGTTAGTTTTTCGGTCACAGAAAGAAGGAGATGATGCTACATCCACGATTCAGGCAAGCGATACTGTTGGAGGTTAATCCGGGTCAGAGGCTCGCAGCGGAAGCGATTTGGCGATCGAAAGACCGTTCATGGTGCACGTTACACTATTTAACTTTTTCATAGAAACTAATCTACATATGTGTGCATGTGTATGCACGAGAATCAAAAACCCCAAACGGCAATCTAGCGTAATGATTTAACTAGCATGCATGCAAATCATAATGCTCGCTAGATCTACATGTTAGATTACACATACCTTTCGTACGGATCTTTTAACCGCGGAGAATTGTCTTCTTTGTCGATGGAGACGGAAGATCGTTCGCAAAGATGCCGATGGTACGAATGGAGATGTTACCTTTCTTGTTCACCCGATCTCACACGATGCACGGAACGTCGCTCTCAGATCTCTAAGTGCCTCCGAAGAACGACCCTTCTCCTTCTTCAGAACTCCACGCGAGGAAGACGAAGTAGCAAGCGGAAAACGGAGAGAGATTAGGGAGAGAACTAGAGAGATGAGAGGAGGGGGGTTCGGTTTTTCTGGCACATAGGGCCGGCGCCCATAGGTCCTTTTATAGGGCCGGCCAACCCCCTTGGATAAGGATCCAAGGGGATAATGACCCCCCCTCATTATCTCTCCATTATCTCCTTTTTATCTCTCGTTGTATTTATCCGTTTTCCCACTTTTTAGGGCTCGATCTTAACCGTTTTATCGCCCTATCCCTATCCATATGGCCGGCCCTATAGATGAGGGATTCTTATCCCTACATCATAGGGCCGGCCCTAGCAAGGTGTCCCATCACTAGGGTCGGCCAACAGTGAGGTCTGGCAGAGTGAGGTTTTTACCAAAACGCCCCGACGTCTCATTTTGACCATTTCTAGCGTGCGATACCTAGCGGCCACTTCTTAAGTGATCTTTACTAGTTACCTACTATTAACTGAGGCCACCGAAGGGTGCCTCTAGCAGAGTCAACTAGTCAACTCACAACATACCCCGGTGCATCGCACCTATGTAGCGAAGTTCACTTATGGCTAGGGATTACTACATGCGACTCTGCACTAGTCTCGGGCTTAACCCTTAGTACTCGTATGTAGTTACGCATCTACCGTGCTCTAGTGCCAAGCACACACGGAGCGTATACTTCTTTCTTCCTTATGCTTATGGTGTTCCGAGGAGACGGTTCAAGAACCGTACATAATGTTGATAAGGTGGAACCATCAGGGACCGGGGTTCATGGCTTCCAACTCAAGCTCGATCGACACACTACCCGAGTGTACCATCGATCCTCTGAGCTCGAGTTAACCTGCGTAACCACCCAGAGTGCGACGCAGGCTGCACTCCAATTCACCCAGACTTACTATGTTCTCCATCATACCCCTGCTCTCCGCTTAGTAGTGGTAAACCCGCTGTCCCTCCACTTGATGCCATGATTCACTTCGAGCGGTGAAGACTACCGTCAGACTCGAATGATCATATGACTTGGTTCCTTCCAGGTTGACCTATACATCGTACCTCTGATTACCCCGTCGAGTAATCGAACCCGGTCAACAGTCAAACTGGTGACCACCAGGCCTGGGTTTGGTACAGTGTAAGTCACACCAAGGAACGCACCTCCCTTCAGGGGTGTGGATGGCCTGCAGGAGTGACACGCTAATGCAACGCCAGCCGGGTAACCCAGTACACCGTGGTTTTGGATCACTGCATATGGATCCTCACACATTGGTGCGCCAAAGCACCACGCAACTGGTTAGTCCATCAGACGTGGTTCCTCAGGGTTTAGGACCGTTTTACCCTAAGCAGAAACACGGCTTAGTGTACCAGTGTCTGCTCACTGATCTGTACACCGTGTTAGTTCTGTTCAGCCACAGACACTGTGCCTAGTGATGACCATGGTGAAGACATCCCATGAACTGTCATCGCCAACAGCTTATCATGATGAGGCGACCAACCTGATCATAGCTGCGAACTTATTTAGATTATATGGGACCAATCCACTCAGTCTTCAACTCAGTGGACTACCATATAACCATGGCTCTCTGTTCTTAAAAGAACACGTAACTATGTTACGCACCTATATGCATCTCATATATTAATAACTATCAATCTTTATTAGACCAAAACATAAAGTTTTACAAGCTTAGAACACATCAATCCTAACAATCTCCCACTTGGTCTAGCGAAGCAAAACGGTTTTGACTCCCATCGCGTCCACATGTCGCTCGAATGCCTTGGTAGGTATTGCCTTTGTGAAAGGATCAGCAACATTATCTGTAGATGCAATCTGTGTCACCGCTACCCGCCCTTGCTTTTGAAACTGCCGAATCAAGTGGAACTTGCGCTCGATGTGTTTCCCCTTTTGGTGATATCTTGGCTCCTTTGCTTGTGCTACCGCCCCATTATTGTTGCAGTAAAGCACAATAGGTAACTGGGCCTCTGGTACGCACCCCAAATCCGTAAGGAATTTCTTGAGCCATACCGCCGCTTTAGCTGCCTCGCACGCTGCAACGTACTCAGCCTCTGTGGTAGAGTCCGCAATGCATTTCTGCTTCACACTCTGCCAACTAACCGCTGCTCCTCCTAGCATAAACACAAAACCTGATGTCGACTTCCTGGATTCCAAATCCGACATAAAGTCAGAATCTGTATATCCAATCGGCGTCAGCTCTTGTCCAGTGTAAACCAACTCATAGTCCCTTGTTCTACGAAGGTACTTGAGTATAAACTTCACAGCTGTCTAGTGATCTGGTCCCGGATTCGACTGAAATCGACCCATCATTCCTACTGCGAAATAGATATCAGGCCTTGTACAATGCATAGCATACATTAGACTACCTAATGCCGAAGCATAAGGTATCTTCTGCATATCTGCTCTCTCCTCAGGTGTCTTAGGACATTGATCATTAGACAGTTTTATGCCATGTCTAAATGGCACAAAACCGTTCTTGGAGTTTTGCATGTCAAATCTAGCCATAACCTTATCTATATACGCAGCCTGTGATAGCAAGAGAATCCTATTTTGGCGATCACGTGTTACCTTGATCCCCAAAACATAACTCGCTTCACCTAGGTCTTTCATATCAAACTGTGTTGACAATCAGACCTTTACCGTTGACAATGTTCCTACATCATTCCCAATGAGTAGAATATTGTCTACGTAAAGTATCAAATATATCACTGTAGTCTTATCACTCCTCTTGTATACACATGGTTCATCCTCGTTTTGAGTAAATCCATATGACTGGATTGCCTGATCAAAATGGATGTTCCAACTTCTAGATGCTTGCTTTAGTCCATAAATGGACTTCTGCAACTTGCAAACTAGATGTTCCTGACCCTCTGACTCAAAACCTGGTGGCTGCATCATATAAATGTCTTCTTCCAAATTCCCGTTAAGGAATGCTGTCTTGACATCCATTTGCCAGATCTCCCAGTCATAATGGGCTGCAATGGATAGGAGGATCCGAATAGACTTTATCATAGCTACCGGTGAGAAGGTTTCGTCAAAGTCGATTCCTTCTCTCTGGGTATAACCCTTGGCAACTAATCTAGCTTTATAAGTCTCTATTATTCCATCAGATCCTCTCTTCCTTTTATACACCCACTTACGCCCAATAGGTTTAATATTGGATGATGGTGTAACAAGAGTCCAGACAGCGTTATGGGACATTGATGCAATTTCTGCCTCCATAGCCTTTTGCCAGTCAGAGCTGTCAGAAGCTCCCACTGCCTCATCGTAGCTCAGTGGATCATCCTCCTGACCCTCTGGATCAACCAACAAGGTTTCTCCATAGTATCTGTCAGGAGCTCTGATGTTTCTCCTACTGCGACGAGGTGGTGGTGGTGCTACAGGATTAATAGGTTCTACAGTATCTGGTATATTATTATCTGTAATGTCAGCTCCCACTATGCTTTCGGATGCGCTATCTGTACTAGTACCCAGAAGTTCATCCAGAACTACCTTACTAGTAGGCTTGTGGTCCACAATATAATCCTATTCTAGGAAATAGGCGTTCGTAGAAACGATCACCTTCTTTTCCTCAGGATCATAAAATAGACCACCTTTGGTCTCCTTAGAATACCCTACAAATAAGCATACTCTGGTTTTAGATTTCATCTTTTCCCTCTTATCCCTTCGCACATGTGCAGGGCATCCCCATATTCTGAAATGCTGTAGCAATGGCTTTCGCTTTGACCACAGTTCTCTAGGGGTCTGAGGCACTGACTTAGATGGAACGTGATTCAGAATATAAACAGCTGTTTGTATGGCATATCCCCAAAAGGTCATTGGTAAACTGGCGTAACTCATCATGCTACGAACCATGTCCAACAAGGTTCGATTCCTTCTCTCGGAAACTCCATTCTGTTGTGGGGTACCTGGAGCAGTTAACTGGGATTTTATCCCATGCTCCACCAAATACCCTAGGAACTCGTCAGATAGGTATTCACCTCCTCGATCAGATCGAAGAGTTTTTATATATTTACCTGTCTGCTTTTCTACCTCAGCCCTGAACTCTTTGAACATGTCAAAGGATTTCGACTTCCGATGCATCAGGTAAATGTAACCATATCTTGAGTAATCATCAATGAAAGTGATGAAGTACTCATGGCCTCCTATCGCCTTGACGTTCATGGGTCCACACACATCTGAATGGATTAACTCTAATACCTCAGTAGCTCTTACTTCTTTGCCTTTAAAGGATCTCTTGGTCATCTTGCCTTCCAGGCAGGATTCACAGGTGGGAAGGATCTCCGTAGGATCTATTTCCAGAAGCCCGACCTTTACCATTCTATGGATCCTGTCTAAGGCAATATGCCCAAGTCGTAAGTGCCATAGGTGGGTTAAATTTTCCGAAGGATTCTTACGCTTAGATGAATTAACATTAAATGCTGAAGTTACTATGTCATCTTTTTCAAATTTAGGACTTACAACATAGAGATGATTCTGAACCATTCCTCTTATTATAAAAGTTCCATTCAGTTTAAATGACACACCAGAAGCATCAAAATAAACTGAATAACCTTCATTAACTAAAGAAGAAACAGAAATTAAGTTACGTCGCAAGGACGGTACATAAAAGACATCTCTAAGAGTCAAAGTCTTAATATTCGAAAAACTAAGATTAACGTCTCCAATAGCTTCAGCAGCAGCCACAGCCTCAGTTCCCATGCTCAAGGTCACCTCTCCATCAAGCAATCTTCTGCTTTCCCGAAACCCCTGAAGAGAGTTACAGGCATGGTTAGTGGATCCAGAATCCACAATCCAACTAGCAAAAGTACTATTACTTGAAAGAAATGATTCAACAACTAAGAGTTGTAGATTACCTTCACCAGCATTCTGAGGCTTCTTGCAGTCCTTCTTCCAATGACCCTTCTGGCCACACCGGAAGCACTTTGTGCTCGGTTTCTTTGATTCTCCAGACCCAGAGGCCCCAGCAGAGTCCTGCACAGGTAATGACTTAGGTTTCCTTTTATGTTTCTTGCCTTGAGGTTTACCAGGCTTCTTGAAGGATCTGTGTTGCACGTGAAGTGCTTCGCCCTTCTGCTTGAAGCCATCCTCAGCTGCCTGGAGAGCTCTCAGAAGCTCTGCATTTGTCATAGCCAACTTGTTCAAATTAAAGTTGGTGACAAAGCCTTCAAAGGCTCCAGACAGTGACGAGAGGAAGATGTCTGTCATCACCTCGTCTTCTAGCACAATGTCCATGGTAGCTAGTTCGTTCTGGAACCCAAACATTTTCATCATGTGTTCCCGAACCAGAGTCCCATTGGACATCTTAGTGCCGACGAGTTTCTTAATGGTAAGGTATCGCGTAACGCGATTGTGACCTTCAAACATCTCCTTCAAATACAACATCATGTCAGAAGCGTCGGGCATCTCCTCGACTTGCTTCTGCAGAGTTGTTTGCAAGGATGCTATAATATAGCATTTACATATTTCATTAGATTCCTTCCAGTCAGTGAATGCCTTTAACTGTGCCTCTGTGGCATTGGGTCTTGGCAAATCAGGCTCAGGGTCATTAAGGGCTGTCATATGTTTACCAATCCTTAGGACCAGGTATAGGTTGCGCTTCCAGTCCTCATAGTTGGGACCGGTAAGTTTGTGGTCATTAAGGATAGCAGACAGGGGGTCTAACTTAGTCATCTGAAAATAAAGATTGAATAATGAGTATGCATGAAAAAACTTATTTTATAGATTTTTAAAACAAGCTAATTATATCAATATGTCAACGCTACCCTCAAGCGAAGTCATTACCATGGATTAATTAACCATGTATGTAAGATCTCGGAATCGACTGTACCTGCCCTAGGGGGCATCATACAGCGTCAATCCGCTTACACGGGCCTTTTCCTTGACCCTATCCAAATCTGCCAACTAAGGGCTGTGATGGACCATGGTTATCTTTCGGCCAGTACCACGTGATCACCGTTGTCTTCGCAACGAATACCTCACGTGTACTTAGGATGCTAACCCACGAGCCTAAGCAATTACGACACGGGAGTTCATGCGGCCCCCACTAGGGTGGGATGAAAAGCCCTTCTCTCCTGGCCTCGTAATCGCCATATCCTCAGGGAGGTCATTAAGTAATTTGGCATGGAAACACACAGCTCCCACCCTAGGGGGTGTGAAGTTATGCATCCCCACCCAAACACAAAACGACTGGCCGTGGAGGCCAAAGGATCTTATAAAAGTCCTCTCTTGCATCCCTTATTATTCTGAGGGTTATTTTGCGAGTATGATTTTATGCAAATGCAAAGGTAGCGACCTCCTAAATACTAGACCCTGGTCACACCATGCTCCCACTAGCGTTCAAGCCCTTCGCCTAGCATTAATCATTCTCGGAATATCATAGTCCCTGCCTCAAGTGGATTTCTCCATTCAAGGGTCACATTACATATTCCGAGAATATCGATGCTTTGCAAAATTGGTTATCACACTAATGCTCTGGAGCTAATCCTAGAGTCAGACTCACTGGAAAGGACTCCCACTAGTCATGGCGCCTCGCTTATAGATTTGACAATTGATGTTCAATGGATCTCCATCTCATCTTTGATTTCGATGCTGGCCAAATAGGCACACCCGACTAATCGGGTGCTAACCTAATGGTGGCATAACCATATGTGATGGGATCCCACTAACATCAAAAGTCAACTAAATAATAGGCGTCATCTAGCGGGATCCTAACCTCAAACAGTCGCTTGGACCGGAGGGGAAAGGCATCCCTCTGAAAACTGATAATCACAATATCTCATCGGGGTTCGATATGAAGCATAAAGAACTAATTAAAGAAAGCAACCATTAAAACTGAATTAAGTTCAGGGTCCGACCCCTGAACCTAATTAGCACAGCGCAGGCCTCTAGCTTTCTTCGCAAGGTTCCTTGATCCGGCTCCTTCGTCGCGCTCGCGAACACTTTGCCGGATCGTCTTCATCCTCCAGGGTTCCGCTTCCGCTCCCGATGGTGGATTTCTTTGGCACAATTTTCTTCTCGATCTGTAACCGAAAAAGTCTAGTACGCTTCAAGCAAGTGCTCGCTTGTACACAATTTCTTAGAAAGAAAAGAAAACATACCTAGGAAAAAGCCATGGGAAATCGAGGATGGTCAACCCCCATCACTCGCCCAATCTATGGCTTAATTACAAATCCACACATAGAAAGCAAATCCAGACATTTACTAACTCGGGGTCCGACCCCTGGTAGCAAGCATAAAGCATAGATTTATAGCGGCGCCCTGCAAGAATAACTAATAGAACAAGCACAATCTATACATATGCATGATCTAAGCGTAAGAACCCCGATAATCTCACGCATTCATCATGCGCACACATGTTGGTTTCATAAAAAAAAACGTGAAACACACACCACTAACCTGGCTCTGATACCAATTGTTGGAGGTTAATCCGGGTCAGAGGCTCGCAGCGGAAGCGATTTGGCGGTCGAAATACCGTTCATGGTGCACGTTACACTATTTAACTTTCTCATAGAAACTAATCAACATATGTGTGCATGTGTATGCACGAGAATCGAAAACCCCTAACGGCAATCTAGCGTAATGATTTAACTAGCATGCATGCAAATCATAATGCTCGCTAGATCTACATATTAGATTACACATACCTTTCGTACGGATCTTTTAACCGCGGAGAATTGTCTTCTTTGTCGATGGAGACGGAAGATCGTTCGCGAAGATGCCGATGGTACGAATAGAGATGTTACCTTTCTTGTTCACCCGATCTCACACGATGCACGGAACGTCGCTCTCGGATCTCTGAGTGCCTCCGAAGAACGACCCTTCTCCTTCTTCAGAACTCCACGCGAGGAAGACGAAGTAGCAAGCGGAAAACGGAGAGAGATTAGGGAGAGAACTAGAGAGATGAGAGGAGGGGGGTTCGGTTTTTCTGGCACATGGGGCCGGCGCCCATAGGTCCTTTTATAGGGCCGGCCAACCCCCTTGGATAAGGATCCAAGGGGATAATGACCCCCCCTCATTATCTCTCCATTATCTCCTTTTTATCTCTCGTTGTATTTATCCGTTTTCCCACTTTTTAGGGCTCGATCTTAACCGTTTTATCGCCCTATCCCTATCCATATGGCCGGCCCTATAGATGAGGGATTCTTATCCCTACATCATAGGGCCGGCCCTAGCAAGGTGTCCCATCACTAGGGTCGGCCAACAGTGAGGTCCGGCAGAGTGAGGTTTTTACCAAAACGCCCCGACGCCTCATTTTGACCATTTCTAGCGTGCGATACCTAGCGGCCACTTCTTAAGTGATCTTTACTAGTTACCTACAATTAACTGAGGCCACCGGAGGGTGCCTCTAGCAGAGTCAACTAGTCAACTCTCAACATACCCCGGTGCATCGCACCTATGCAGCGAAGTTCACTTATGGCTAGGGATTACTACATGCGACTCTGCACTAGTCTCGGGCTCAACCCTTAGTACTCGTATGTAGTTACGCATCTACCGTGCTCTAGTGCCAAGCACACACGGAGCGTATACTTCTTTCTTTCTTATGCTTATGGTGTTCCGAGGAGACGGTTCAAGAACCGTACATAATGTTGATAAGGTGGAACCATCAGGGACCGGGGTTCATGGCTTCCAACTCAAGCTCGATCGACACACTACCCGAGTGTACCATCGATCCTCTGAGCTCGAGTTAACTTGCGTAGCCACCCAGAGTGCGACGCAGGCTGCACTCCAATTCACCCAGACTTACTATGTTCTCCATCATACCCCTGCTCTCCGCTTAGTAGTGGTAAACCCGCTGTCCCTCCACTTGATGTCATGATTCACTTCGAGCGGTGAAGACTACCGTCAGACTCGAATGATCATATGACTTGGTTCCTTCCAGGTTGACCTATACATCGTACCTCTGATTACCCCGTCGAGTAATCGAACCCGGTCAACAGTCAAACTGGTGACCACCAAGCCTGGGTTTGGTACAGTGTAAGTCACACCAAGGAACGCACCTCCCTTCAGGGGTGTGGATGGCCTGCAGGAGTGACACGCTAATGCAACGCCAGCCGGGTAACCCAATACACTATGGTTTTGGATCACTGCATATGGATCCTCACACATTGGTGCGCCAAAGCACCACGCAACTAGTTAGTCCATCAGACGTGGTTCCTCAGGGTTTAGGACCGTTTTACCCTAAGCAGAAACACGGCTTAGTGTACCAGTGTCTGCTCACTGATCTGTACACCGTGTTAGTTCCGTTCAGCCACAGACACTGTGCCTGGTGATGACCATGGTGAAGACATCCCATGAACTGTCATCGCCAACAGCTTATCATGATGAGGCGACCAACCTGATCATAGCTGCGAACTTATTTAGATTATATGGGACCAATCCACTCAGTCTTCAACTCAGTGGACTACCATATAACCATGGCTCTCTATTCTTAAAAGAACACGTAACTATGTTACGCACCTATATGCATCTCATATATTAATAACTATCAATCTTTATTAGACCAAAACATAAAGTTTTACAAGATTAGAACACATCAATCCTAACAGATACCATGGCGTGCAAAGACCCAGCGAAAGCGTGCACATTGGGGATAATGGGGATCGTCGTCAAAGATCGTGCAGAACGAAAGAGCAGGATATCTTGGCTGTGTTATTCAGGTTCAGGGGTCGGACCCTGGCCTTGATTCAATTTGGATGCTATTTCTATTGTTTCTCTTTATTTAGTATTTAGAGAACCCCGATGATAGTATAATTATCTATCTTGCTTGTGAGTTTGTCTCTAGATCAGGCTTAAGGTTAGTACTAAGCTTATGGATTCATCGGTGTCTCTATATGGTTCTAACACGTGCGAATCTGGTGACTAGCTAAAAGGAAAGGTGATAACCGCCCTCGTGGTAGTTCAGGTAGGGCTGGCAATTTCGGACCCGACACGGTAGACCCGACACGACCCGACACGAAGTTAGCGGGTCTGGGTCAGGGCTAAACGGGTTCGGGTTGTAAACGGGTCGACACGATAGATCCATTTAATAAACAGGTCGGGTCCGGGTTTAGGGTCTGGACACGGTAGACCCGGGAAGTATTCAACGGGTCGTGTCGGGTCGGGTCTACCTGCAACCGATACTATAATATATAATACCAGTGGGTCTTTCGGGTCAGGTCGGGTCGAGTCGGATTGGGTCGGATCGGGTCAACTGAATAGTCCCGGGTGATAAGCGGGTCTTACCGAGTCTTATCGGGTCTACCCATTTATTAGCGGGTCGGGTACGGGTTTAGGATCTAGACACGATTAGTTAAACAGGTCGGGTCTGGGTCTGGGGTTTTTGGATACGAACCCGACTAGACACGACACGACCCGACCCATTGCCACCCCTAAGTTCAGGTAGCCAAATACTGTGCACCGAGATAGACACAGTATTAGATTTATTTAGAGATAATTAACTAATATCTCCATAAGAAGTATAATAATCCTAATGGGATGCCCTTTCCCCACGTGGTCCTAGCGACCAAGTTAGGTTAGGATTTCACTATATGATACCCGTTTCTAGATGACGTTTGATGGTAGTATGAACTCATCACGATTTGGTTATGCCACTATTAGGTTGAGGTCCGGTGGAGGTTGTCAGATGTCTCTATTTGGCCAGCATCAAAACCTATAATGAGATGAGGTCTACTATGACATCAGGCATCAAATTGTGAACGAGGCGTCATCGTAGTGGGAGTCCTTTCCACGTTGACCTTAGGCTAGGCTCCAGATCTTAGGATTATGGACAAACTAGTGAAGTATCGGGATCCTTGGAATCTATGTAATGTGATCCTTGCGAGAAAGGCGAAAGCTGAGTATTCAAGGTAGGGACTATGATATTTTCCGAGGATACTAATGCTTTGCGGGAAGGTTTGTAATCCTAGTGGGAGCACTGTAGACCAGGGGTTAAGTCTAGGAGGTCGTGACCTTTCTAGATATACATAAAACCTCATAAAGAAGGGATGTATAAGAGGTTCCCTCCAAAGGGGAGCCCCTGGCCTCCATAATCAACCGGCTAAGGGTCTGGGTGGGAGGTACACAGTTCGATATTCCCACCGGGTGAGAGTTGTGTTTCCTTCCATGCTGGTTCACCTAATGGTTTCCTACGGGACATGGAGGATGCCGGTGGCAGTGGGTGACGGTTTTTTCCTGCACCGCGAGAGTCTATGAACCCCCTGCCGACACCACCTAGATTTATGGGAAGCATCTGAAAGATTGTGTGAAGCCACCATTGCTGCGCACGCGGATCACATAAAACTAGCCAAAAGGAGACTGTGAGGTCTTTCAGTTTACCATGAGTAATTCTGATGAAGACTGGGTCGTAAAAACCCCGTTGGCAGAAGCGGTTGCATGCTCTCTCCGAGACGCTGTCTCTAATTCAGGGCCGATAGTCTCAGTGCTCGAGCCCAGGGAATTTAGATTCCTGGATGTCTCTACTTGAGGTAGTGAAGACATAGCGGCTGGAGTAAACATTATCTATTTCTAAATTCTATGAAATAGATTGTAGTAAACCATAATTTTGCTTTGAACCATTGTTTAATAATCATGACCAAGCTCGACCCCTTTGCCTCCATACTTAATGATAACAAACTTACGGGACCAAACTACGAGGACTGGAAGCGTAACTTGATGCTCATCCTAAGGGTTGGCAAACACACAATTGCCCTAAGTACCCCTCAATCGGCCATGTCGGGACCAAGTGCAACTGAGGCTAAGTTGAAGGAATGGAAAGACTGGCTAGATGCTGATGAGATGTGCAAGTGCTATATAGTGGCATCCTTGTAGATCGTCCTTCAGAAGCAAGTCGAAGACATGGCCTTCGCTTCAGATATGATGCTCTACCTAAAGGAAATATTCGAGGGTCGTAGTCGGGTAACTTGTTACCTGACCATCAAGAAATTGGTGTCCACAAAGATGGCAGAGGGGACTTTAGTTCGGGATCATATGCTGAAATTGTTTGGCTATGTGAACGAGCTTGGTTCCTTTGATGTCATCTTGGATGCGGAGATCCAGACTAATATTTTCCTCGCGTCTCTGTCAGGAGCGTTTGAGGGCTTCGTTACCAATTTTAACCTTAACCGGTTGGAGATGTCTAACGCAGAGCTCCTAGCGGCGCTCCAGGTGGCAGAGGACGGGATGAAGGCAGGAGCCCAATCCCTGAACGTAGAGCGGAATACTTCTCTGAAAGCCAAAGACAAGTTTGAGAAAAGAAAGTCTAAGAAGCTTGTAAAGATGGGTCAGGTGCAGTTGTAGGTTCCTAAGCAGAATGGTCCGGCGAAGCCCAAAGGAAAATATTTCTGATGCGGCAAGAAGGGGCACTGGAAGGGCGACTGCCGCGCGGCTCCCAAGAAGGCTGAGACAAGTATATCTCAAATCCATATAGTGGAATCCCTTGTAGTATCCAGTTGTTCTCCAGTTTTATGGATTGTGGATTCTGGTTCCACTAACCATGCTTGCAATAATTTGCAAGGGTTTAAGGAGACAAGAAAACTGGGTGATGGGGAGATGATCCTAAGCATGGGAACTGAGGCCGTGGCTGAGGCTGAAGCAGTTGGAGATGTCGTTTTGCAGTTTCTTGATAGAAGAAGTTTATTACTTAGAGACATACTTTATGTACCGTTTTTGAGACGAAACTTAATTTTTGTTTCCTTATTGAATAATGAAGGTTTTTCAGTTTTATTTGATGCTTCTGGTGTGTCAATTAAATTGAATGGTTCCTTTGTTTGTAAGGAAAAGATACAGAATGGTCTCTATGTAATTAACTCCAATCATAAGCAGGACAACATAACTGAAGCTTCTGTGGTTAATTCATCTAAAAGGAAAAATCCCTCAGATAATTCAACACTCCTTTGGCATCTAAGGTTTGGACACATAGCCTCAGACAGGATTCACAGGTTGGTTAAGATAGGACTTTTAAGTCCAGATGTTTCAGAAAGCCTACCGACGTGTGAGTCTTGCCTAGAAGGCAAGATGACTAAAAGATCTTTCCGAGCCAAAGGTAGCAGATCTAAGGAGGTATTAGAGTTGGTACACACTGATGTATGTGGGCCCATAAGTGTCTGTGCCATAGGAGGCTTCGAGTATTTCATCACCTTCACGGATGATCACTCGAGGTTTGGATACATATACCTAATACGGTAAAAGTCTGAATCCTTTGATAAGTTCAAAGAGTTCAGAGCTGAAGCAGAAAAGTAGACGGGTAAAAGTATCAAGTCTCTTTGATCGGATCGAGGAGGCGAATACCTATCGGATGAATTTATTGGGTACCTGTGTGAGCATGGGATTGTATCCCAGTTGACTGCACCAGAGACACCACAATAAAATGGTGTATCTGAGAGGAGAAACTGAACTTTGTTAGACATGGTTCAGACTATGATGAGTTATGCAACATTGCCACCTAGTTTTTGAGGATATGCCCTAGAGACGACAGCATATACTTTGAACTTTGTTCCATTAAAGTCAGTACCCCTAACTCTTTTGGAGTTGTGATTGAAGCGAAAGCCAAGCCTATAATACTTTAGGATTTGGGGCTGTCCAGTACATGTGCAGAAGGACAAGCAAGATAAGATGGAGTCAAAAACTAAGGTATGTCTGTTCGTTGGGTATCCAAAAGGGACAAAGGGTGGTTTATTTTATGATCCTGAGGATAGAAAGGTTGTCGTCTCGACGAACACCGTATTTCTGGAGCAGGATTATTTAATAGATCATAAGCCCACCAGTAAAGTAGTTCTTGAAGAATTGTTTGGTACTGATGGGAGTACGCAGACAGAAAACATAGTGGGAGCCGATACCACTAAGATAAACGATACTGTAAAATCGACTCCTATGGAACCACCGCAGGCTCGTTGCAGTGGGAGGACCACAAGTGCTCCTGATAGATACATTGGAGAAGCCTTTATGGTGGATCCAGAGTTTCAGGAGGATGATCCTCTGAACTATAACAAAGCGATGGTATCCTCTGACCATGCAGCATGGCAGGAAGCCATGGAGGCAGAACTGACATCGATGTCCCAAAACTCGGTCTGGACACTTGTAATACCGCCTCACAATATTAAACCTGTTGGGTGTAAGTGGGTGTACAAAAGAAAAAAGAGGTCCGGATAGTACCGTTGAGACTTACAAAGCTAAACTAGTCGCTAAGGGTTATACCCAGCGAGAAGAGATCGACTATGACGAAACCTTTTCGCCGGTGGCTATGCTTAAGTCTATCCGGATTCTCTTATCCATTGTAGCCCATTATGATTGGGAGATCTGGCAAATGGACGTCAAGATCGTATTCTTCAATGGGATTTGGAAGAAGACATCTATATGTCTCAGCCTCCAGGTTTTATCGCAAAAGGTCAGAAAAGTCTAGTATGCAAGTTGCAAAGGTCCATTTGTGGACTGAAGCAAGCATCCAGAAGTTGGAACATACGTTTTAATCAGGCTATCCAGTCTTATGGATTTGAGCAGAATGTGGATGAACCATGCGTTTATAAAAGGAGCAATAAGACTGCAGTAGTTTTTCTAGTGCTTTACGTAGACGATATCCTGCTCATTGGAAACGATGTTGGAACGTTGTCTACAGTGAAGGCGTGATTATCCTCTCAATTTGACATGAAAGACCTGGGTGAAGTGAGTTATGTTATGGGGATCAAGGTAACTCGAGATTGCCAGAACAAGACTCTCTCGCTGTCACAGTCAGCCTACATAGATATTATCTTGGTCAGATTCAGTATGCACAACTCCAAGAAGGGATTGGTTCCATTCAGATATGGAATGAAGTTGTCCAAGGATCATAGTCCTAAGACTCTTAAGGAGAGGGCAGAGATGCAGAAGATACCTTATGTTTCGGTTGTAGAGAGTCTGATGTATGCTATGCAGTGCACGAGACAAGATATATGCAATGCAGTAGGCATGATGGGTAGGTATCAGTCAAATCCGGGTCCAGGGCACTGGACTGCTGTGAAAAGTATACTCAAGTATCTCCGTAGGACGAGAGATTATGAGTTAGTTTACTCTTCACAGGAACTGATGCCGATTGGATATACGGATTTTGACTATGCGTCAGATCTGGAATCCAGGAGATCGACATCAGGGTTTGTGTTTTCATTAGAAGAAGGAGCTGTCAGTTGGAGGAGCGTGAAGCAGGGATGCATCGCGGATTCGATGATAGAGGCTGAGTACGTTGCGGCGTGCGAAGTAGCTAAGGAGGCGGTGTGGCTCAAGAAGTTCCTTACGGACTTAGGATACGTACCGGGAGCTCAAGATCCTATTGTCCTTTACTGTGATAATAGTGGAGCAGTAGCATAATCCAATGAGCCAAGATATCACTAGAAGAGCAAGCATATCGAGCGAAAATACTATATTATCCGGGACTTACAGAAGCGATGAGAGGTTGCAGTGACTCAGGTGGCGTCTGCAGATAACATGGCGGACCCTTTCACAAAGGCGCTACCGACCAAGGCTTTTGAGAAGCACGTGGATGCCATGGGAGTTAAGACTGTAGTTCCCCGCTAGGCCAAGTGGAAGATTATTGTAGCTCGTGTGTCCTTAGCGTGGATTTTCTGTATTAACATTAATAAAGATGACATTGGTTATTGCTTTAATTAGAATATTACTCTAGTATATGATAATACTCATATAATAAAAGGACCCTAGGGAACACAATAGGCCACTGAGGCGCATGGTGGATCCATGCTTGGGAGACCCAGTGGACCAGTTCTGTGTAGACCTAGAACTAATTCACAGCTTAGGTGATGCTGGTCGCTTCACCGAGAATAAGCTGTTAGCAGGTAGAGGATATGGTGAAGTCTCCACCATGGGAACGTGGGATTCTGATTCACCTGGCTAAGCATAATGATTTGAACAGGAACCAAGACGGTGCACAGTTCAGTGATTCAGACACTGGTGCATAAACCATCTTATTACTATAGATAATCTGTCCTTAACCCTAAGGAATCATGTACACTGGGCCAACCAGTTGAGTGGTGTTTTAATGTGCCAATGTGTGCGGACCTTCCATAGTCCAATACCACGGTACGTTGGGTTACTCGGCTGGCGCTTGAGTGATATGTAATCCCTACAGGTTATCCGACATCCAGTATTGGATGGGTGCGTTTTGATGAGTCAATCTGTCCATACAATTAACCCAGGCCTGGTGGTTGTCAGTATGACTGACGACGTTCCGGATGTTAGGCATAGAATCGGAGGGTGTGTGGTGTTATAGATGACAAGTCATCAAACCCTAGTCAGATGATCAATCGGGATCTGACGATGCTCCCCACCGCCCGAGTCGAATCATAGCACCAATAATAGGAGGGACTGAGGATTATCGGAGTATAGTAGAGAATAGGGTTACGAGGGAGTAACATAAGTTTAGGATCACTATAGTTCAACTCGTATCGCACTCTGGGTGGCTACGCGGGTTAATCGGATTAGGGCTGATTAACGGAACTTTCGGTATGTCACCGGAATAGTTAATCAGGGATCCGGTTGGAGCTAGAGATCCCGAACCCTGAATGTTCCACCCTGTCGTTGCATATAGGAATTGTTCCCCGATCTAGTTGGATACGTTGGATGCGAAGTAGAGCGATGGAGCGCAAGCCCGGAGCTAAGAACCTAATTCACATGTATTACGGGCCATAGGGGTATTTTGATAAATACTGAAATATGGCTCATAACACATTGAATATGGATCTTAGAATAAGCAGAATAATTCCAGGAGCTCATAGGCGCTGACGGAACTCGATTCCGAATAGCGCACCTTACTCAATCTCTCTTTCAGTTTTCCACTTTTTATGAAGGGTGTTTTCGTCCAGGCTTTACGATAGACACTTGGAATCCCTAAAAACCGCCCCTCTTTATCCTAACCTACTAGGGGCCGGCCCTAGCTTCCTTGAAGCACTAGGGGACCAGCCCTATAAGTAGAATAGGGAGAGGGAGGGCCGGCCTTAGTGCCTCCTCTCCTCCAAAAATCCGAACCCCCCTTTTTGCCTCCTCCTTTGTGGTTTTGGCCAAGGAAAAGATAGGAAGAAGAAGGGAGAAGAAAGAGGAAGGAAGGAGAATAAAGAAGAGAGAAAGAGAAGGAGGAGATCTCGCGGCTAGCCATTATCTTCACAACGGATTCCTCCGTCGGCTTGTAATCCTTGCACTCAGAGACGGGATTTCGAGGATTCTTCAATTCGCAAAGGACAAGGTGCTATCCGACAGTTTTCCTTGCGATTCAAGTGCGGTTCTTTATCGTTCCATCATCTCTAGATCATAGATCCATAAGGTATGATGATTCAAAACATGTAACTAGATGCATATATGTCTTCCGTAGATCGTAGTATGCCTCTAGGGTGTCCGTACATATGCTAAGATCATAGATTTGCATGTAGATTGTTTTGTAGAATTAATTGTAATGAAACATACACCGTATGATCTTCAGATCTATCTTTTGCTTCCGCTGCGACTCTGATAAGCGGATCCAATTCCAACAGTAGTTGCACCGACTTGCTTCTACTTAATGATGGATATTTGCCCCCTGCAAAGGAGGTACAAAGTCCGTTGGAGAACCCGAATGGGTTCTGTTGTAGCTCGTGTGTCCTTAGCGTGGATTTTTTGTATTAACATTAATAAAGATGACTTTGGTTATTGCTTTAATTAGAATACTACTGTGGTGTATGATAATACTCATATAATAAAAGGACCCTAAGGAACACAGTAGGCCACTGAGGCGCATGGAGGATCCATGCTTGGGAGACCCAGTGGACCAGTTCTGTGTAGACCTAGAACTAGTTCACAGCTTTGGTGATGCTGGTCGCTTCACCGAGAATAAGTTGTTGGCAGGTAGAGGATGTGGTGAAGTCTCCACCACGAGAACGTGGGATTCCCATTCACCTGACCAAGCACGATGATCGTGTTGAACAGGAACCAAGACGGTGCACAGTTCAGTAATTCAGACACTGGTGCAGAAACCGTCTTACTACTATAGATAATCTATCATTAACCCTGAGGGATCATGCTCACTGGGCCAACTAGTTGTGTGGTGCTTTGATGTGCCAATGTGTGTGGACCTTCCATAGTCCAATACCACGGTACGTTGGGTTACCCGGCTGGCGCTTGAGTGACATGTAATCCCTATAGGTTATCCGACGTCCAGTGTTGGATGGGTGCGTTTTGATGAGTCAATCTGTCCACACAGTTAACCCAGGCCTGGTGGTTGTCAGTATGACTGACGATATTCCGGATGCTAGGCATAGCACCGGAAGGTGTGTGGTGTTATAGATGACAAGTCATCAAACCCTAGTCAGATAATCGATCGGGATCTGACGGTGCTCCCCACCGCCCGAGTCGTATCATGGCACTAGTAATAGGAGGGACTGAGGATTATCGGAGTATAGTAGAGAACAGGGTTACGAGGGAGTAACATAAGTTTAGGATCACTAGAGTTCAACTCGCGTCGCACTCTGGGTGGCTACGCGGGTTAATCGGATTTGGGCTGATTAACGGAACTTTCGGTGTGTCACCGGAATAATTAATCAGGGATCCGGTTGGAGCTAAAGATCCCGAACCCTGAAGGTTCCACCCTGTCGTTGCGTATAGGAATTGTTTCCTGACCTATTTGGATACGTTGGATGCGAAGTAGCGCGATGGAGCGCAAGCCCGAAGCCTAAGAACCTAATTCACGTGTGTTACGGGCCGTAGAGGTATTTTGGTAAATACTGAAATATAGCTCAGAACATATTGAATATGGATCTTAAAATTAGTGGAATAATTCTAGGAGCTTACAGGCACTGATGGAACTCGATTCCGAGTAGCGCACCTCACTCAGTCTCACTTTCAGTTTTCCGCTTTTCGTGAAGGGCGTTTTCGTCCGGACTTCACGATAGACATCCGTAAGACCTAAATCCGATCCCCCCTCGTCCCTATCCACCTAGGGGCCGGCCCTAGGCTCCTTGGAGCCATGAGAGACCGGCCCTATAAAGGAAATAGGGAGGGGAGGGGCCGACCCTATGGTTCTACTCCCTCCCCTCCAAAAATCCGACCCCTAGTCCTCCTCCTTTGTGGTTTTGGCCAAGGAAAAGAAAGGAAGAAGAAGGGAGAAGGAAGAGGAAGGAAGGAGAAGGAAGAAAGGAGAAAAAGAAGGAGAAAATCTCGAGGCTCGCCATCGTCTTCGCAACGGATTATTCCGTCGGCTCAAAATCCTTGCACTCAGAGACGGGATTTCGAGGATTCTTCAATTCGTAAAGGACAAGGTGCTATCCGACAGTTTCCCTTACGATTCAAGTGTGGTTCATCATTGTTCCGTAATCTCCGGATCATACATCCATAAGGTATGATGAATCTAAACACCTAAGTAGATGCATGCATGTCTTCCGTAGATCGTAGTATGCCTCTAGGGTGTCCGCACATATGCTAAGATCATAGATTTGCATGTAGATTGTTTTGTATCACGAATTGTAATGAAACATACACCGTATGATCTTTGGATCTTTCTTTTGCTTCCGCTGCGACTCTGATTAGCGGAACCCAATTCCAACAATTGGTATCAGAGCACGCTTTGATGTATGTTTTATGCATGAATTCGTAAAAATATTATGTGAATATATGATGGCATATGTTTTCGTCGGGGTTCGGCGTAGATCATGCATATGGATTGTGCTATATATCGTCTTTTTGCAGGTACCGCGCTGAATAGTAATATGTGATTGCATGCATCCGGGGGTCGGACCCCGGATTTAATTTTGTATTGATTATTATTGTGGAGTGTAAGGCTCTAGATGGGCGAGGGTGGGGGTTGACCATCCTCGGTTCCCTGGCCATGTTTCTAGGATTGTCTTCTTTTCTTTCTAGTGAATTATACACGAACGAGCACTTGCTCGGAGCGTGTTAGTTTTTCGGTCACAGAAAGAAGGAGATGATGCTACATCCACGGTTCGGGCAAGCGGTACCATGGCGTGCAAAGACCCGGCGAGAGCGTACACGTTGGCGATGAAGGGGATCATCGTCAGAGATCGTGCATAATGGAAGAGCAGGATATCTTGGCTGTGCTATTCAGGTTCAGGGGTCGGACCCTGGACTTGATTCAGTTTGGATGCTTTCTCTGTTGTTTCTCTTTATTCAGTATTTAGAGAACCCCGATGATAATGTGATTATCATTCTTGCTTGTGAGTTTGTCTCTATATCAGGCTTAGGGTTAGTACTAAGCTTATGGATTCATCGGTGTCTCTAAATGCTTCTAACACGTGCGAATCCGGTGGCTAGCTAAAAGGAAAGGTGGTAACCGCCCTCGTGGTAGTTCAGGTAGCCAAGTACTGTGCACCGAGATAGACGCAGTGTTAGATTTATTTAAAGATAATTAACTAATGTCTCCATAAGAAGTATGATAACCCTAGTGGGATGCCCTTTCCCCACGTGGTCCTAGCGACCAAGTTAGGTTAGGATTTCACTGTGTGATACCCGTTTCTAGATAACATTTGATGGTAGTATGAACTCATCACAATTTGGTTATGCCACCATTAGGTTGAGGTCCGGCGGAGGTTGTCGGATGTCCCTATTTGGCCAGCATCGAAACCTGTAATGAGATGAGGTCTACTATGACATCAGGCGTCAAATTGTGAACAAGGCATCATCGTAGTGGGAGTCCTTTCCACGTTGACCTTAGGCTAGGCTCCAGATCTTAGGATTATGGGCAAACTAGTGAAGTATCGGGATCCTTGGAATCTATGTAATGTGATCCTTGCAAGAAAGGCGAAAGCTAAGTATTCAAGGTAGGGACTATGATATTTTCCGAGGATACTAATGCTTTGCGGGAGGGTTTGTAATCCTAGTGGGAGCACGGTAGACCAGGGTCTATGTCTAGGAGGTCATGACCATTCTAGATATGCATAAAACCTCATAAAGAAGGGATATGTAAGAGGTTCCCTCCAAAGGGGAGCCCCTGGCCTCCATAATCAACTGGCTAAGGGTCTGGGTGGGAGGTACGCAGTTCGATATTTCCACCGGGTAAGAACTGTGTTTCCTTCCATGCTGGTTCGCCTAGTGGTTTTCTTCGGAATATGGAGGATGCCGGTGGCAGTAGGTGACGGTTTTTTCCTGCACCGCGGGAGCCTATGAACCCCCCTGCCGACACCACCTAGATTTTTGGTAAGCATCCGAAAGCTTGTGTAAAGCCGATGTTGCTGCGCATGCGGGTCACATAAAGCTGGCCAAAAGGAGACTGGGAGGTCTTTCAGTTTACCATGGGTAATTCTGATGAAGACTGGGTCGTAAAAATCCCGTTGGCAGAAGCGGTTGCATGCTCTCACCGAGATACTGTCTCCAATTCAGGACCGATAGCCTCAGTGCTCGACCCTAGGGAATTAAGATTCCTGGATGTCTCCACTTGAGGTGGTGAAGACATAGCGGCTGGAGTAGACATTATCTATTTCTAAATTCCATGAAATAGATTATAGTAGACCCTAACTATTGCTTTAAATCATTGTTTACAGAAATCATGACCAAGCTCGACCCCCTTGCCTCCATACTTAATGATAACAAACTTATGGGACCAAACTACGAGGACTGGAAGCGTAACCTGATGCTCGTCCTAAGGGTTGGCAAACACACAATTGTCCTAAGTACCCCTCAACCGGCCATGCCGAGGCCAGATGAAACTGAGGCCCAGTTAAAAGAATGAAAAGACTGGCTAGATACTGATGAGATGTGCAAGTGCTACATAGTAGCATCCTTGCAGACCGTCCTTCAGAAGCAAGTCGAAGACATGGTCTATGCTTCAGACAGGATGCTCTACCTAAAGGAAATGTTCGAGGGTCGTAGTCGGGTAACTCGTTACCTGACCATCAAAAAATTGGTGTCCACGAAGATGGCAGAGGGGACTTTAGTTCAGGATCATATGCTGAAATTATTTGGCTATGTGAACGAGCTTGGTTCCTTCGATATCATCTTGGATGCAGAGATCCAGACCGATATTTTCCTCGCGTCTCTGTCAGGAGCGTTTGAGGGCTTTGTTACCAACTTCAACCTTAACCGGTTGGAGATGTCTAATGCAGAGCTCCTAGCGGCGCTCCAGGCGACAGAGGACGGGATGAAGGCAGGAGCCCAATCCCTGAACGTAGAGCAGAATTCTTCTCTGAAAGCCAAGAGCAAGTTTCAAAAAAGAAAGTCTAAGAAGTCCGTGAAGATGGGCCAGGTGCAGTTGCAGGTTCCCAAACAGAATGGTCCGGCGAAGCCCAAAGGAAAATATTTCCGATACGGCAAGAAGGGGCACTGGAAGGGCGACTGCTGTGCGGCTCCCAAGAAGGCTGAGAAAGGTATATCTCAAATCCACATAGTGGAATCCCTTCTAACATCTAGTTGTTCTCCAGTTTCATGGATTGTGGATTCTGGTTCCGCTAACCATGCTTGCAATAATTTGCAGGGGTTCAAGGAGACAAGAAAACTGAGTAAAGGAGAGATAATCCTAAGCATGGGAACTAAGGCCATGACAGAGGCTGAAGCAGTTGGAGATGTCATCTTGCAGTTCCTTGATGGAAGAAGTTTATTACTTAGAGACATACTTTATGTACCGTCCTTGAGACGTAATTTAATTTCTATTTCCTTATTGAATAATGAAGGTTTTTCAGTTTTATTTGATGCTTCTGGTGTGTAAATTAAATTGAATGGTTCCTTTGTTTGTAAGGGAAAGATACAGAATGGTCTCTATGTAATTAACTCCAATCATAAGCAAGATAACATAACTGAAGCTTGTGTGATTAATTCATCTAAAAGGAAAAATCCATCAGATAATCCAACACTCCTTTGGCATCTAAGTCTTGGACACATAGCCTCAGACAGGATTCACAGGTTGGTTAAGGTAGGACTCTTAAGTCCAAATGTTTCAGAAAGCCTACCGACGTGTGAGTCTTGCCTGGAAGGCAAGATGACTAAAAGGTCTTTCCGAGCCAATGGTAGCAGATTTAAGGAGGTATTGGAGTTGGTACACACTGATGTATATGGGCCCATAAGTGTCCGTGCCATAGGAGGCTTCGAGTATTTCATCACCTTCACGGATGATCACTCGAGGTTTGGATACATATACCTAATGCGGCGGAAGTCTGAATCCTTTGATAAGTTCAAGGAGTTTAGAGCTGAAGCAGAAAAGCAGACGGGTAAAAGTATCAAGTCTCTTCGATCGGATCGAGGAGGCGAATACCTATCGGATGAATTTATTGGGTACCTGCGTGAGCATGGGATCGTATCCCAGTTGACTGCACCAGGGATACCACAACAGAACGGTGTATCTGAGAGGAGAAACTGAACTTTGTTAGACATGGTTTGGACTATGATGAGTTATGCAACATTGCCACCTAGTTTTTGGGGATATGCCCTAGAGACGGCAACATATACTTTGAACTTTGTTCCATCAAAGTCAGTACCCCTAACTCCTTGGGAGCTGTGGTTGAAGCGAAAGCCAAGCCTACAGCACTTTAGGATTTGGGGTTGTCCAGCACATGTGCGAAAGTGTTAAGCGTCAATATGGTGTGAATTATCCCTTCCTTTTTCATGCATATCTTATCATTCTCGTACATAAAACATTAATATTACACGTAAAGTGCATAAATTTATTTTCATCATTGCATAGAACAATTTCGTACGAACACAAAGGTATATTGCTTTGCATTTATGCATTACCTGCATGAAAAATATTATAATGCTTGATAATCATTTTGTTGGGTGTGTGTTTTAAAACCACACAAAGGAATGGGCTTTTAGTCCCATATCGGTAAGGGGAAAAATCCCCTACCAACTTAAATAGGATTGCCCACTTCCCCCCACTAGACATCACACTAGAGGAGGGGCTCCACTAGCTCACACACGCGCGCGCGTGCGTGCCGAGCCGAGCCGGGCCGGGCTTGGGCTTGGGCATGGGCATGGGCGGCGCGTATGTGTGCGCCCGCGGACCCGGACGTACACGATAGCACCTCCGAAATGGGCTGGTCCGCACCTGCCCTATTTTTGCTTTTTGCTTTTAAGTCCTCCACTATTTATTATTTACCATTTGGGACACTAGCCGTTACGCAAGAAGCGCTGCATGCTAGCCGTTACGTACAGGCTCGCTGCGAGCTGTAACGTGCGAGGTTAATAGGCTTAATCGCAGCCCATTAACCGCTCCCCTCTTTCAGCCTCCCATTAACAGCCCGAGGCCTATATAAGGCCCGGTGCAGCTATGGGATTCACACACTCCGAAAATCGGAATTCCTCCCTTCTTACTGCCTCTCTCTCTTTCATTCTCTCGTCGTGGTGCTGTGGTGCTGCCACTTTGCTCCGAAGAGACTCCCTCTCTCGGACCAAAGCTCTGCTGTGGTGCTGCCTCCCCGATTCGAGAAGATCGTCATCCGAGTCGCTGGGTTCCTGAAAGTTCACGAGGTTCGCAATACCTTCTTGAAGTCGTGCCGACGAGAAGGAGGTCGCCTGACCGGGGTCGTCATATCTCCGAGAACCATTGCCACGAGACCCGCACGAGGGGGGCAATAAGTTTCTTGGGACAGTGCCTAGCACGTTTCGACCACAGGCCAGAGTTTCTAACTCTACTCTTGTCCTATCCTTTCTAATTAATCAATTTGCATCTAATAGAGAAACCTAAATAATTAGAGATAGATTATTTCTCTCTTTTAGAAAAGTTCGGTAAGGTGAATGACGGTTCCATAGAACCCGCTCTGCCTTGGCAAACAATTTCTAAAAGAAATTTGTGATATGCCTTTGCTTGCAAATATTATAATTGCTAAAATTATTTAATATTAAGAATTTGATTCTAAATTTGTTAGTATAGAACGGTTATATTTCCTTCAATCCAAGAAACTTATTGTAATTTAATCGTTCATAAGTTATTTTCTTTGCAACGTGCTCACTAAGTTAGCCTACGTGATCATCTATTAGTCTTTATTTCGTGCTACCTATTAGTTGCTACTAATTACAAAACTATTTTCTACAAAAGTAAATTAGAAGCATAGATTATAGAAAAGACTAAAAGTCGTCATTGAAATATTCTACTACCTACGGTGTCTAGAAAGGCTTGTCAAACCGGTATTAAATTGCCCAAGGTAGCTTGGTATTTGAGCGAGCCTAGTGCTCCACCTCCTACCTGGAGCCCATCTGGCCGTTAGGATTTGGAAGTTTCATTTGGACTTCTAAAAGTCGAGTCTATCTAGGTGTACTTTAAAATTGACAAAACTTATTTTTCAATCCACAGATTACAACTCCTTACTTTGGTCCGAAATGGCCTCACCAAACCGTGAAACCCTTAGTGCCAAATCCGAAAAGTTTGACGGGTCTAACTTCAAGAGGTGGCAGAACCAGATGCGATTCTGGCTAACCACACTTGGGTTACTGTCAGCCATAGGTGAAACCGCACCAGGAATATCCAACGGGTCTAGCCAAACTCGTCGTACCCGAGCCTCCACTTCTCAACCTGAATCTGAACCAACTTCTGGTATTCCCACTAGGACCCCAGAAGAAATCAACTACCATGGCCTTCATAGGATCTTAGGGGCCTTATCTGATAGGTTATATGATATTTACTATACCATTCAAAACCCTAAGGACCTATGGGATACCCTAGAGCGTAAGTATGGCCTAGATGATGCTGGAGTAAAACGCTTCAAAGCGTCTGACTTCAATAGCTTCAAAATGGTTGACTCTAAACCCATGAATGATCAGATTCATGAGTTTGAAAACCTAGTCCAACACCTAAAGACGAATGGTTCCACTCTTGATGAAACCTTCCAAATAGCCTGCCTTATAGATAAACTACCTGCTTCTTGGTCTGAATTCTCTAAGCACCTAAGTCATACCCAAGGTGACCTAACCCTAACTCAAGTTCTAAACTCTATTAGAATTGAGGAGCAACATAGGCTCAGGGAAAAGGGATCCTCTGAATCCAAACCCAAGGTCAACAACTGTGGGGGAAAATCTTCGTGCCGACCCGAAGACTCTCGCAGCACCAGTCAATTGAATGTTCGTGTTGACGTCGAAGATCGTTGGTCGATCTGTTGATCGACTGTTGATCGAAGTTGAAGCTTTTGATTTGTAAACAGAGAGATGCAATCAGAGAGAGTTTGACACGAGAAGTGATCTCGGAGTTCAGCCGAAGCCTACGTCTCCGTGCTATAGGGTGCAACCCGAATTCACTAACACTTATATTGAAGTGATCTCGACAGGCCGAGTATCACTGTAAACACTGATCTTT
Source organism: Chamaelirium japonicum (assembly GCA_947650365.1). NCBI lineage: Eukaryota > Viridiplantae > Streptophyta > Magnoliopsida > Liliales > Melanthiaceae > Chamaelirium > Chamaelirium japonicum. Next base: position 105,305,929 of record OX393549.1, read on the forward strand.
CTAAAAGAAGATCAAAGGGAGATGGTAGATCGGAAGTGTGAAATCCCAGAGCTCTGGTTCTGAAAGTCAGATCTCAGAGTGGAAATCAGATTTGTGGATCTGGATTTCGATCCTTTTACATTCGAAGGCACTGCTATTTATAGGCATTCCGGGTGGCGAATGGCGGTTTCTACTGCAGTATCTGGGGATCCTCCAGGTAAAGTTGCGAGCCCTGCGATTGTCTTCGGGGGCCCACCAGGCAAGGCCGATGGGTCCCGTTGTAGTCCTCGTGGGTTCACCAGGCAGGGCCGGTGGGTCCCGCTGTAGTCCTCGTGGGCCCACCAGGTAGGGCTGGTGGGTCCCGTGGTAGTCCTCGTGGGCCCACCAGGCAGGGCTGGTGGGTCCCGTGGTAGATTTATGCCAAAATTTGCACCCACAGTTACCCCCTCCAAGTTAGCTAGAGTGCATTCTAGCTGGCTTGGACTTTGGTGCAAAAAATAGCAACTTCCTGTTTAGAAAAACGGACACGAAGAAACTTGCCGCATGTTAGAGAAAAAAGTGACTGATCGGTCAATTTGGACCGATCGGTCAATTTTGACCGATCGGTCAAATTTTGACCGATCGGTCAAATTTTGACCGATCGGTCAAAATTCAACCGGTCAAGAATCGGGTGATCGGTCAAAAAACAGGGTTTTTTGACCGATCCAGTAGTATTTTTGACCGATCAGCTGAAATTTGGCCGATCGGTTAAATTTTGACCGATCGGTCACTTTTGACCGATCGGTCAAATTTTGACCGATCGGGCAAAATTCAACCGGTCAAGAATCGATTGATCGGTCAAAAAACAGGGTTTTTTGACCGATCCAGTAGAAATTTGACCGATCAGATAACTTTCGCCGATCGGACATGTTTGTCCGATCGGTGAAAAATATCCGGTCAAGGTTCGAGTGATCGGCAAAAAACCTTGGTTTTTTTTGCCAGATCCAGTAGAAATTTGACCGATCAGATAACTTTCGCCGATCGGACATGTTTGTCCGATCGGTGAAAAAATATCCGGTCAAGGTTTCGAGTGATCGGCAAAAAACCTTGGTTTTTTGCCAGATCCAGTAGAATTTTGACCGATCAGATAACTTTCGCCGATCGGACATGTTTGTCCGATTGGTGAAAAATATCCGGTCAAGGTTCGAGTGATCGGCAAAAAACCTTGGTTTTTTGCCAGATCCAGTAGAAATTTGACCGATCAGATAACTTTCGCCGATCGAACATATTTGTCCGATCGGTGAAAAATATCCGGTCAAGGTTCGAGTGATCGGCAAAAAACCTTGGTTTTTTGCCAGATCCAGTAGAAATTTGACCGATCAGATAACTTTCGCCGATCGGACATGTTTGTCCGATCGGTAAAAAATATCCGGTCAAGGTTCGAATGATCGGCAAAAAACCTTGGTTTTTTGCCAGATCCAGTAGAAATTTGACCGATCAGATAACTTTCGCCGATCGGACATGTTTGTCCGATCGGTGAAAAATATCCGGTCAAGGTTCGAGTGATCGGCAAAAAACCTTGGTTTTTTGCCAGATCCAGTAGAAATTTGACCGATCAGATAACTTTCGCCGATCGGACATGTTTGTCCGATCGGTGAAAAATATCCGGTCAAGGTTCGAATGATCGGCAAAAAACCTTGGTTTTTTGCCAGATCCAGTAGAAATTTGACCGATCAGATAACTTTCGCCGATCGGACATGTTTGTCCGATCGGTGAAAAATATCCGGTCAAGGTTCGAGTGATCGGCAAAAAACCTTGGTTTTTTGCCAGATCCAGTAGAAATTTGACCGATCAGATAACTTTCGCCGATCGGACATGTTTGTCCGATCGGTGAAAAATATCCGGTCAAGGTTCGAGTGATCGGCAAAAAACCTTGGTTTTTTGCCAGATCCAGTAGAAATTTGACCGATCAGATAACTTTCGCCGATCGGACATGTTTGTCCGATCGGTGAAAAATATCCGGTCAAGGTTCGAATGATCGGCAAAAAACCCTGGTTTTTTGCCAGATCCAGTAGAAATTTGACCGATCAGATAACTTTCGCCGATCGGACATGTTTGTCCGATCGGTGAAAAAATATCCGGTCAAGGTAAAGTTCGAACCTGCCCTTCAGAGAAAGTTTGCTGCTTTGTTCTTCGATATTTTGGCAGAGTTTTGAACATTGATGGAGCTTGATTCTTCTTGTTTTGAATCCTTGATTGGCTTGATGGTTGCTTTGAACCGGCGGTCCGGTTTACCTAGACCGGTGGCTTGATTAGACCGTTGGTTCATGCGGACCGGTAGGTCCGACGTTTCGCCTGGTCGCGACTGTTCGCCTGGTTTTGCGCTTGCTACGGATGGATGCCACGTGTACCTACAAAAACACGCGATTTGATATGGTGAAGACACGTGTCTTCTCGATTTGCGCACCTGTTTTACCCTGGGTACAAAAAGCTTTCACCGGCTGTCATTTTGCCTCACGCTTCCAAAATTTTTCGAAGTCCAGACTCTTGCTCTCTTGATTTCTGCTCTCTGTTCTCTGCGCTTGTCTGATCGGTGAAATGGCTTCCTCGGGCAGTTCGAAGAAGTCCGGTACGACTCCCTCGAAGAGAAAGGGAAAGGAAATCGTCGAGGTCCAATCTCCTCCGAGGGGCCGTGGCAAAGGCAAGGCTGCTCTCGCTGAACTTGGCCAGCTTGGCAAAAGGCACCAAGGGGTTGGGTTTGCTTCGGCGCCATCAAGGCCAGAGTTCATCCCCAAGGTGAAGTTTGTTCTGGGCCCTCTCATGCCCCTGACAGAGGAGACGGAGTACATGTATAATGTAGGTAGCGAGCTCACGGATACGAAGAGAAAGAAGTGGCAAGCATTGCTCTCTTTCTTCACAGAAGGGAAGGGGGCGCAGCCTTCGCTCCCCAGCATTCAGACTGCATTCGGCATCGACAAGAAGACAGTCTTCACCAATTTTGCTAGCAAAGAGCAGGTCATGGGAACTATAGTGACCGTTGGCCAACTCAACTGCGGTCTACGTCTGCCTCTGCCACCCTTCGCTGCCAGATTGCTGAATACTTCTGGCCTTTGCCCGGGGCAGGTCACTGGGAACGCATGGCGAATCATTTACGCCTTCTGCCGAGTGGAGTCAGATTTTCAAGAGGACTTGAGGGCCTGCTACTCCAGTATCCCGGTAGGAGAACCTGCCCGGATCGAGCTTGGATATTTCTTCTTTCACTATCGATGGAGCTACAGGAAGGACAGCCCTTTCTATAATTTGACTGGAATATCTCCACTGCGCCCACTCACCGACACAGTCCCTTCGGACAAATTGTATACTGACTGGCCAATCTCTGTCTCCGGCGCGTGGACATCCATGTCAGTGCCAGACACCCCCCGAGACAGCGTACACGACGCAGTTAAGATGTACAGCGCTGGAGGCATCTTCGCCTGGAGTTCTGAGAGGGCGGGAGCCATAGATAATTTGTTCCTCGAGCTGACCTGTGGAACCAGGTCGTGGAAACAGTTTTCTAACTGTCCTGTGAGATATGGCAAGGCCAATCTCCTCCACAGATCGAAGGACAGGTATGAGGACAACGAAGTCCTATACTCTGATTATGAAGAGGATCCCAGCTCGGGCAAGATCATCCGGAAGATTAGGGTCGAGAAGAAAATCTACAACGCGAGGCGCCGATTGCCCACTATGGATGAGAAGTTGGTTATCCAAAGAGGCCCCGCGAAGAAGAAGCGAAAAACACTCATCAAGCCTAAGGAAGATGAAGAAGAAGAAAAGAAGAAGAACGAAGAGGAAGAAGAAAGGAAGAAAAATGAAGAAGAAGAAGAGACAGAAAATATCAGCCACGACATCAGTGGCAATGATGAAGACGAGGACGGGGACGGCGAGGATGATCCGTCTACTACCTCCTCCAATGGGGATGGTGAGAATGAAAACGGGGGTGGTGAGGAAGAAATTCCTCCCACCCCCACTGGTGGTGCAACAGGGGAGGATTCGATTCCAATTCCCATTGACGAGGTCAAAGCCCGTCAAATGGAAGAAGTGCTTGACATGGAAGGTGATGGCCCAAAAGCGGTTCCCACCTACAAGTTCGACGAATTGAAGAAGCCGATGCGCTTCAAGATAAAGCTGTCGAAGAGTGCTGGGGTTGGAAGCAACCCCACGCCTCTGAATCAAATCCCCCCCGACGCTCCTCGCATTGAGGGAGCAACAATGAGTGGGGGTGTAGAGGTTGAGCAACCCCCTCCCCCCTCTCACTCTCTGCTCAACGAGGTGGAGGCCATGCTGGCCGGGCTTACCCAGCCAGGCGGGTCGCAAGAAGAGAGAGCCTCACCTCCCAGGAATGCTTCCCCCCCTGCTAATTTGGAGAGGGGAAGTCGAGTGGGGGATGGGGCTCCTCAACCTCAACCAGCGCCAACCCCGACTCAGGAGAAATCAACTCCTAAGAGTGGCTCTGATCGTCGGAAAGGCAAAGAGCCGAAGGTCGAAACATCAGGTAATTGAACTTAACTTGTTTTGAATGTCTTGTTTCTGAAGTTCGAAAATAATTTAACACTTTGATTCCCTTTTGATTGCAGGTGCGCCTGCTGGATTGACTCCGACAATAAAAAACTTGGGTGACGTTGATATCAACCGCCCCACTGCTGCGATCAGAAAACTCATCAATCTTCCGAGTGCCACTTTGGATGAAGCTTTTGATAGAATTAACCTGGTGGTAGGTGCATCTGCTTGATCGATCATTTGAATCGTATCTTTCTTCAGAATAATTCAACTCTTTTGTTCTTTTGCAGAATTCAGCACTTATGAATGTTGCAACCAAACTCTCCATGAGGGCGGGAGCAAAAGAAGCTGTAGATGAAATAAATCAGTTGACCGCTGAGAGAGATGAGCTAAGAGATCTCCTGACTTCGAAGAAAGCTTCTCTCAAAACCAAGATTAAGGAACTTCGGGAGGGAAAGCTGGAGATCAAAGGGCTGAAGGATCGATGTGAGGCACAGAGTCACGAACTCGAATCTTTGAAGACTCGACTCTCAAAGGTTGAGGATGTGTCCTGTGGCCGTACTATCGAGATCCAAGAGCTGAAGCAACAACTTGCTACCCAGCACGCTGCCTTCGCTGCCAGAGAAGAGACTTCGAAGAAGGCACTGGAGCACGCGTTGTCTGAGTGCAAGGTTTACAAGGAGACAGCAGAGAAGGCGGCAGAAGCGCTCAGGACTCATGTAGCTAGCGTCCGATCCTCCAAGGCATCAGTGGCGAGTAAAGCTCGTCCTGGATCTGAAGGGGAGAAGTCGCATGCGAAGAGTGTGGCCAAGCCCTGAGACTTTTCTTCTTCTTTGTTGTTGTACTTGTAAATTTTTGAAATGTAACAGCTCCTTGTATCTGACATATTTTGATGATAATAGAAGGCATCTTTTTTGTATTTGAAACTTGCACTTCTTTTGAGTTGAATGTCTTTGAATGTTGAGTTCTGGAATGCTATCTGACATGATTAAGTATTCATACATTTGAATGTAAATTGAATACGCGTATACTTGGATGTAAGGGGTTGAGTCGCTACTCAATCACCCAAACTTTGTAACTTTGAAAATTGAATTTGAATTCGAATAACATTTGAATGTAAGGGGTCGAGTCGCAACTCAGACTACCAAACCTGTTAGACGATATCGAATTGATTGAAATTGGATATTGAATTTCGAAGGTCAGTTTAACATTCGCTAGTAAGGGGTCGAGTCGCAACTCTAACACCCAAACATGTTAAGACCTGGTAACTTGAAAATGGTCAGTTTTTAATATTTGCTAGTAAGGGGTTGGGTCGCAACCCTAACACCCAAACTTGTTAAAAGACCTGGTAATTTGAATATGGATAACTTGTAATTGCTTCAGAACTTGGATTGAAAATCAGAACACTTGTACACTTGAACATTTGAAAGAGAGCTTTATTCATCACAGAATATACATTATGGATAGAACAACTTGAGGTGTCTAGAATTCCAAGCTCGAGGCAATCTATCTCCTTCTGGTGTAATCAGTCTGTAAGAACCTTTGCCTCCAACTGACTCAATGATATATGGACCTTCCCAGTTGAGAGCAAGCTTTCCACTGCTGTGTTCTTTGGTATTGTAGAAAACTGCTCTGAGAACTAAACTACCCACTGGGAATTGTCTCTTGTGGACTTTCTTGTCATAGGCTCTTTTGATCTTCTGTTGATATTTGGCCACACGAAGTGATGCTAGATCTCGTAGTTCTTCAGAGAAGTCTAGATTATTGATCCGAAGTTCTTCATTGACTCCTTCTTCAACAGCTTTGGTCTTCAAAGTACTTGATATGTTTTCTGTTGGGAGTACTGCCTCTGATCCATATGTTAGGCGAAAAGGCGAGAACCCAGTTGATCTTCTTGGAGTTGTGCGATACCCCCAAAGAACTTCAGGTAGGACTTGCTCCCACAATCCTTTCTTATCATTGAGTTTCTTCTTGAGTATACCAAGAATAGCTCTGTTGGAGGCTTCTGCTTGGCCATTGCATTGAGGATATCTTGGAGTTGAATAGAATAGCTTGATACCATGGTTCAGACAGAACTCTCGAAACTTGTCGGAGTCAAACTGAGCTCCATTGTCTGCAACGAGAACTTGAGGTGTACCAAATCTTGAGAATATGTTGTGCCGAATGAATTTGATCACTTCGTTATCAGTCTCTCGGAAGAGGGGCACAGCTTCAACCCATTTGGTGAAGTAATCTGTGGCCAGCAGTAGGTACTTCTTCTTGCTTGGAGTTGGAGGGAAAGGACCCAAGAAGTCTAAACCCCATTGATGGAAGGGCCAGGGACTTGATAATTGATGGAGTTCATCTGCAGGGAGATGAATAGCTCGAGCGTGCCGTTGACAAGGTTCGCACCTTTGAACGACTTGTTGAGCATCCCTTGCCATTGTTGGCCAGTAGTACCCTTGTAGCTTCGTCTTGTCTTCAAGGGATCTTCCTCCCGAATGATTTCCACAAGCTCCGGAGTGGATATCAATCAGGATTGCCTGTGCTTGTTCAGGACCAAGGCACTTGAGTAACATCCCGCTGTGAGATTTGAAATATAAATCTTCACCTTGTAAAGTGTAGCAAGGGAGCTTCCTTTGGAGCCTTCGGGCTTGATTTGGATCTTCTGGCATTTTGCCATGTTTGAAGAAGTCAAGAATTTGTCGTCTCCAATCTTCAAGCTGATCTCCACCCCCAGATCCTTCTGTAGTGGTAAGAATCTGTTGATCGGGGATGGTTTTGGGCACTTCTTGATAATCAATTTGTATTTGCCTTCCTCCGAGTGAGTCTCCAAGAACTGAGGCAGCATTAGCTAAGGCATCTGCTTCTCAGTTCTCTGCTCTGGGGATTTGAATGAATTCAGCGCTAGTAAAACGTTGTTGAAGACGTCGTACTAAGGCCAAGTAGAGTTGCATTCTTTCTTCTCGAGCTGTGTACTCTCCATTGATTTGCCTTATGATCAATTGGGAGTCGCTGTATATGATGATTCGATCTACCCCCAGAGATTCTGCCATTTCGAGTCCGGAAATGAGTGCTTCATATTCAGCTTCGTTGTTGGTGGCATTAAACCCAAGGAGAGTGGCCTTCTGGAGATGATCAAGTTCGGGGGATATTAAGACTATTCCAGTTCCCGAACCGATCGAACTTGATGCTCCATCAGTATATAGCTTCCAAGGAGGAGTTGCAGCAATAACTTCAAGACTTAGATCAATTTTCGTTGTAGGATTGATCGGAGGCTTATCCTCATCTTCCAAGCGCATATCGACATCTTCTTCCCAAGTGATGGGGTCTTCAACTGGAAAGTCAGCTAGAAAATCAGCAATTGCTTGACCTTTGATAGAAGTGCGAGATTCGAATTGAATCCCCAGAGCACTCATTTCGATCACCCATTTGGTCATTCGACCAGCTCGACCAGCTTTGTCAATGATATCTTTGAGTGAGTGTTCTGAAATGACAGTAATCTGGTGGGAGACGAAGTACGGTTGAAGACGACGTGATGCAGTGAGCAAGGCCAATATGACCTTCTCAGTTTTTGAGTAGCGAGTCTCAGCCGGAAGAAGAGTGTGGCTGATGTAGTAGACTGGATGTTCGATGCCTTCTCTTCTACTGACTAGGACCGCGCTGATTGCTTGATCGGTCACGGCAAGATAGAGCCACAAGTCTTCTTTTGGAAGTGGAGCAGTCAGGATAGGAGCTTGCACCAGATATTTCTTGATGCCTTGAAATGCTTCTTCACAGATTGGACTCCAGCCAGATGTATCCGCTTTTCGTAGTTTGTCGAAGAGTGGCTTGCACTTGTCTGAAGATTTTGAAATGAATCGATTGAGTGCTGCTAACCTTCCAGTGAGGCGTTGAACTTCTTTTCGATTTGTAGGTGAAGGCATATCGATGATGGCTCGAATTTGATCGGGATTGGCTTCGATACCCCTCCTGGTCACAAGATGACCCAGGAATTTGCCAGATTGAACTCCGAAAGCGCACTTGGCTGGATTGAGCTTCATTCGATACTTTCGGAGGACTTGGAAGGTTTCAGCCAGATCAGATAGATGTTTGCTCCGAACGGAACTCTTGGTGAGGAGATCATCGACATAGACTTCGACGTTGCGACCGATCTGATCTTCGAACATTTTGGTGACCAGCCTTTGATAGGTGGAACCAGCATTTTTGAGGCCGAATGGCATGACATTGTAGCAATAAAGGCCTCGGCTAGTCACAAAACATGTCTTCTCTTGATCATCAGCGTGGAGTGGAATTTGATTGTATCCGGAATACCCATCCATGAAAGACAATAGCTCGTGGCCAGCAGTGGCGTCGACGAGTCTATCTATCCTTGGCATGGGAAAAGGATCTTTGGGGCAAGCCTTGTTGAGATTGGTAAAGTCGATGCAGACTCTGACTTTCCCATTCTTCTTTGGAACAGCCACTATGTTAGAGATCCAAGTTGGATACTCTACTTCTCGGATGAATCCGGCTGCGAGTAGCTTGGTAATTTCTTCTTGAACAGCAACTTGTAGCTCTGGTCGAATGGTGCGAGGCTTTTGCTTGACGGGCTTCACCTCTTCTTTGATCGCAAGTCGGTGACAAGCGTCATCTGGATTGATCCCAGGCATGTCTTCGAAGCACCATGCGAAGACGTCGATATTGGACTGGAGGAAGGATACCATGTCTTGCGCTTCTGCGTCGCTAAGACCGGTACCAATAAATGTTTGTTGAGGGAGATTTCCGCTGCCTATGTTGATCGGGATGATTTCTTCAATTGAAGGTGATGCTTCCCATTCGATTGGTGGAGGTTTGGTCAGCGGAATCTCCTTTGATTGCTATTTGGAAGAGGGACCAGCTTCATCTCGTGGCCGCTTTGGAGGAGCAATATTGATCTTTCGATCTGTTTTAGCAGCAGCAGCTTCACAAGATCTTCCAGCTTGCTGATCGCCTCGAATGCAGACGATGCCTTCTCCAGTTGCAAACTTGAGTAGTTGATGGTAAGAGGAGGAGATGGCATTGATCTGATGGAGGAATGGTCGCCCAAGAATGGCGTTGTAGCTAGACATTCCTTCGACGATCGCAAACCTCACCGAGACTCGAGTCTCTCGGCTGAGGTCGATGGTGAATCTGGATTCGCCCACTGTGATGCTTTGTTCACCATTGAAGCCGGTGATCACAGTGGGGACGACGTCGAGACTTTGATATTTATGCCCCAGACGTTTGAAACAGTCTGAGAACATAATGTCGATGGAGCTTCCGGTGTCGATGAGGATCCGGTTGACAGTGCTGCCGTCGATGATGAGTTTTAAGACCAGGGGGTCTCGATGAGGAGTATGAACTCCTTGAAGATCGGTGTCGTTGAAGACTATGGATGGCCAAGCCAAACCTTCGATGGGCTTCTCGATCCAGGTATCTTGTTTGTTTGCAGTAGATCGAACATGGAAGATGCGTCGAACCTGCCGATCGACTTCCTTCCCGGTCAAAGTTTGATTGTGCAAGGTTCCATGAATGCCAAAGACATTGGCATTCACAGAAATTGGTTGCCGGTTGGAAGAGATTTGATGTATCCAACACACTTCTTTCCCCTTGGCAGAGGTTCGACGTTGATCGTGCCCATTGTTGACGAATTCTTGAAGGTGGCCTTCTCGTAGTAAGTCTTCAAGATGGAATTTCAGCCGAAAACACCGATCGGTGGAATGGCCGTGACTTCGATGGAATTCACAGTAGACTGTTTTGTCTGCTGTGAATTTGGAATTTGGTTGAAGAGGATTGGGCCTCCGAAGATACTCGTCGTGTTGAATACGGTCGAGTATCTGCTCGACTGGCATGTTCCACTCGGTGAAAGTGGTCTTCGTTGGAGATCGACGCCCATCATTCTTTGATCTTTTGTTGGCCGGAGGGGCTGCTGCTTCAGTGCTGTGAGCCTTTGCAGCATATTTAGGTGCTTCTCTTTCAGAAGGCCTTCTCTTAGTTTCTCGCCCTTTTCGAGCGACTTGATCGTCTTCCACCTCAATCTCCCTCTGAATTCGATCGAACATAGCTCCCAGAGAAGGAGGGGGATTGCGGATGAAGTCGTTGTAGATGTGTAGATCAAAGCGGAGAGCGTTCTGGAAAGCCAACATGATGGCTTCATCATCCAGATGCCTTCCAGAGAGAGCAGCATGCTCGTTGCGAAACCTCCTCGTGAAGCTGCGGAGAGTCTCATCTGCACCCATCCTTAGTCGATATAGAGAGTCGAGCTTCTTCTCGGGTTTCAGGTTGAGCTGGTAATGTTGCACAAAGAGGTTAGCCAAAACACCGAACTGGGTAATGGACCCAGCTCGGAGATTGTGATACCAGTCGAGTGAAGGCTCGTCGAGACTTCCCGCGAAGGTGCGGCAGAGCACGTTGTTTTCCTCTTCGTGTGGCGTTAGAGCTTGCTTGAAGGCAAGTATATGGAGGCTTGGATCTCCTCGGACGCAGTTGAATTTGGGGAGGGTAGGAGTTCTCCATCCTCTTGGAAATACTGATTCGAAAAGGCTTCGATGTAGTGGCCCGGCAGAAGAGTAGCCATCCCTACGACCATGTCCTCGACCTAGAGGTGGGTCAAGAGGCAAGATCGCAAGGTCTTGCTCTGGCATTGAAGTGTTTGCTGGTCGAAGTCGGTGTCGAAGGTCCGATCCAAGTCCACGTTGGAGTGGAATGGAAGGGGAGACTCTACTCTTTGAAGGAGCGCCTTTCATTTGGTGCTTCCTTGGCAGGTTGAGCTTCGATGGTGCTCTTTTGTCGCAGTTACGACCAGATGAAGATTGGGAGGACTCGTCTTCAAGACGATCCCAGACACTCTGCTTCCAAGGAGCAGCAGAGGGAGTTGGGTCGCGTCGAATCCTCTCGAGAGCATCAGTGCCCATTGACCTCCGTTGTTCGGAGTAAATTGAATGTCGAGGAGGATCAACCCTCCCACTTGCGGAGGGGATCGGAATAGCAATTCCAGCTTCAGAAGCTGCCTTCTTCAGAGCATCCCTCTCAGCAGTGAGGGTGGCGTTTTGTTTCGCCAATTGGAGTAGTTGGAAATCGATTGCAGAGATCTGGTAAGTCGATGGAGGATCTTCAGCAGGAGCAGGGACAGTCTGCCCAATTGATTGATGAGGATGAGGGGCGATCGATCGATCGACTGATCTTCCGCTTCCTGAGTGAACCCCCATCTCGGGGACAGCAAGGGGCTGCCCGAAGTTGAGCCTTTGACTCATTGAACGAGTCTCAGGACGAGGTTGATGTTGAGTGTTACTTCCTTCTGGTTGACCCTGATGTTTGGTTCTCGCCATTCAGAATGCGAAAGGTACAACGAGATTGCCGACGTCCGATCAGTTGTCTGATCAACCGAGGGGACGAGGAAGTTTGGCTATTGATCTGGTAGTCGAAGTAGAGAGGACACGGCTTCTCGCTCGGATCCCACAGACGGCGCCAAACTGTGGGGGAAAATCTTCGTGCCGACCCGAAGACTCTCGCAGCACCAGTCAATTGAATGTTCGTGTTGACGTCGAAGATCGTTGGTCGATCTGTTGATCGACTGTTGATCGAAGTTGAAGCTTTTGATTTGTAAACAGAGAGATGCAATCAGAGAGAGTTTGACACGAGAAGTGATCTCGGAGTTCAGCCGAAGCCTACGTCTCCGTGCTATAGGGTGCAACCCGAATTCACTAACACTTATATTGAAGTGATCTCGACAGGCCGAGTATCACTGTAAACACTGATCTTTCTAAAAGAAGATCAAAGGGAGATGGTAGATCGGAAGTGTGAAATCCCAGAGCTCTGGTTCTGAAAGTCAGATCTCAGAGTGGAAATCAGATTTGTGGATCTGGATTTCGATCCTTTTACATTCGAAGGCACTGCTATTTATAGGCATTCCGGGTGGCGAATGGCGGTTTCTACTGCAGTATCTGGGGATCCTCCAGGTAAAGTTGCGAGCCCTGCGGTTGTCTTCGGGGGCCCACCAGGCAAGGCCGATGGGTCCCGTTGTAGTCCTCGTGGGTTCACCAGGCAGGGCCGGTGGGTCCCGCTGTAGTCCTCGTGGGCCCACCAGGTAGGGCTGGTGGGTCCCGTGGTAGTCCTCGTGGGCCCACCAGGCAGGGCTGGTGGGTCCCGTGGTAGATTTATGCCAAAATTTGCACCCACAACAACATAGAGGGTCAACCGTCTAAGCCATTCCAAAAACCTAAACATAAGTTCCAGAAGAAACCCTTCCACCCTAAGCCTAAGCCATATACCAAGAAGCCATACCATAGCAACCATAACCCAAACCATCCCAAGGACCAAAAGAAGGAAGGAGTGCGTTGCTGCTATGTCTGCGGTCGGACCAATCACATGGCCAACCAATGCTTCTACAAGAAGACAGCACCACCTCCAAATCCAAAAAGAAATGGTCCAACGCCACCCGGCTCCCAAGTCAACATGGTGACCTCTGGAGCTGGCTCTTCTGGGACCGCTTTCAGGTCTGTTCTCTTCACCCCTGAAGTTAACATGACCTTTCAAGCATTTGATTGGTGGATTGACACAGGAGCTAACATTCATGTTTGCTCTGATCAATCTTTGTTTTCCACCTATCAGGTCTCAGGTGGAGGAGCTGTAAGCATGGGGAACAATGCTGAGGCTCGTGTGCTAGGGATAGGACGGATCGACCTGAAGCTGACGTCGGAGAAGACCCTGACCCTGCGCGGAGTCCACCACGTTCCGGAGATTAGGAGGAACTTAATTAGTGGGTCCTTATTAGTCCAACAGGGCTATAAGCTTGTATTTGAGTCCAATAAGGTTGTAATCACCAAAGGAATGAATTTTATTGGAAAAGGATTTCTTTGTGATGGTTTGTTTAAATTGAATGTATTCAATCCTTCTTCTACTATTTTAAATATTGAGTCTTCGGTCACTTGGCACCAAAGACTAGGTCATGTAAATTATAATTCAATTAAGAAACTCATGACCCTAAATATCATTCCCAAATCCGATACTAGGAATCTCGACAAGTGCGAGATATGTGTAGAAGCCAAACAACCTAAGAAATCTTTTAAAACCATCGATCGAGACTCCCATATACTTGAATTAATTCACAGCGATGTCTGTGATTCTGGGAGAACCTCGAGAGGTGGCAATAGATATTTTGTAACGTTCATAGATGACGCTTCAAAATATTACCACCTATACCTTATTAAAACTAAGGATGAAGTACTCAGTAAATTTAAAATTTACAGAGCTCTGGTTGAAAACCAATTAGACAAAACCATTAAGATCCTTAGGTCAGACCGAGGAGGGGAGTACACCTCAAATGAGTTAAGTGAGTACTGTGATGACTATGGAATACTCCATGAAGTCACAGCTCCTTACACTCCCCAATCCAACGGTGTAGCGGAGAGGAAAAACAGAACCCTAATGAACATGGTTAATTCCATGTTACTAAGCTCTGGAGCACCAGAGAACTTATGGGGGGAAGCCCGAATGACGGCTTGTTTTATCCTTAACCGCATTCCATTCAAACATAATGACTTGACCCCATACGAAGTATGGAAACATAGAAAACCTAACTTAGAATACTTAAAAGTGTGGGGGTGCCTAGCTAAGGTAAAAATCCCTGATAACAAAAGGAAGAAGATAGGACCTAAGACTGTAGATGCCATCTTTATTGGCTACGCTTCAGACAGTAACGCTAATCATTTTTTAGTGTTTAACTCTGAAATAAGCGAAATAGCCAATAACACCATAATCGAAGCAAGAGATGCCTCATACTTCGAAAACATCTTTCCGTATAAGACTAGGATCAACACTAGGATTAATACCAATAACCAGGCCTCCAGTTCTAATCAGGTGACTCAGATCGAACCTGAAGTCCAATTAGAACCTGAAGACCAGACTGAACCGGTAACCCAAACCGAACCTAGGAGGAGTAAACGTGCCCGTGTAGAGAAAGTCTTTGATGACTTCTATGCATTTATGGTGGAGAACTCCCCCTCCACCTATACAGATGCAATAAAGTCCATAGACTCACCTTTTTGGAAAGAAGCCATAGATAACGAGATCCAATCCATACTTCAAAACCATACCTGGGAACTCACCAATTTACCTCCCGGTTGTAAAACCATAGGATGTAAATGGGTGTTTAAGAAAAAGCTTAGGCCCGACGGTACCATAGATAAATTTAAGGCACGACTTGTAGCCAAGGGCTTTACCCAAAAACCTGGGGTAGACTACTTTGATGTCTACTCACCTGTCGCTAGGATAACCACGATTAGGATCCTCATCGCCTTAGCTTCAATCTATAAGCTAGTCATACATCAAATGGATGTTAAGACTGCTTTCTTGAATGGCGATCTTAGTGAGGAAATATACATGGACCAACCCGAGGGATTTACTGCACCTGGACAAGAGGGAAAGGTGTGTAAGTTAATTCGATCCCTCTATGGTCTTAAACAAGCCCCAAAACAATGGCACATGAAATTCGATAAAGTTATCTTATCCTATGGATTTGATATCAACACAACGGATGAATGTGTATACCATAAAGTAGATGGTAATAATGTTGTCATCTTATGTTTGTATGTTGACGATATTCTGATATTCGGTTCAAACATACAAATCATAAATGATATCAAACAATTCTTGTCCCAAAACTTTGACATGAAAGATTTAGGACAAGCCGACGTTATTTTGAACACTAAGATCATTAGGAAGGACAATGGTTTAGTGTTATCTCAATCCCACTATGTCGAGAAAATCCTTAGGAAATTTTACGACCCCGATTGCCAACCGGTATCCACACCATATGATCCAAATACCCATCTGACAAAGAATACTGGACTTCCTAGACTACAGAGCGAGTATGCTCAAATCATAGGATCGCTAGGTTTTCTAGCAAACTATACTCGACCCGATATCGCTTACGCGGTAAATAGACTTAGTCGTTATACGTCTAACCCGAATTTGTTCCATTGGAATGCGTTAGAAAGAATTTTTAGATATCTTAAGGGAACCATATCATACGGTCTCCACTATAGTGGATATCCAGCTGTATTAGAGGGATACTCTGATGCTAACTGGATTAGTGACTCAATAGATATTAAGTCCACAACCGGATATGTATTCCTACTAGGAGGTGGAGCCATATCTTGGAAATCCACCAAACAGACTGTTATAGCTAGGAGTACCATGGAATCAGAAATGATAGCGCTAGATACCACTAGCACAGAAGCAGAATGGCTTCGAGATCTTCTATATGAGATCCCATTGATAGAAAAGCCTTTACCGGCTATATCTATCCATTGTGATTGTCGATCAGCTATTGATAAATGTAATCAAGAAAACGCTGACGTGAAAATAAATCGACATCTGAAAGTGAGACATAGATCTCTCAGATATAAGATGAAAAATCAAATAATTGCCCTAGACTTTGTAAAATCCGAAAAGAATTTGGCGGATCATCTAACTAAGGGCCTATCTAGGACAGTGGTCTTAGAATCGTCGAGGGGGTTGGGATTAAGCCCATAGGAAAAATCACCGCAGTGGGAACCCAACCTCACGGAGGTTCAATGGGTAGAAACAAACTGTAGTAGTGATTGAAAATGAGGAGCACTGAATAATGCTCCCGTCCCTATGACGTCAGTGCTTATTAAAAGCAAGGGGTAGGATGAGTTTAAAACTCTTAATAAGTCCAAGACCCATGAGGCGGGGTGTCGCCTTGCTCACACCCCTATTAGGACTTACCTATATGTATGTCGTTGTGAGGCCGCAACTCTGGGACCAGGGCTGCTCTCTAGAAACATACAAGAAAAGATATCTGCGCAAGGCCATTAATAGCGCAACCCGCTTAGAACCATCGAAAACTGTACTACGTGTACTACTTGTAGAAACCCGATAAATGAGACTGGTTCAAGGCGTAGTCCACCAAGTCCTCACGGATGTATACAACTGTACTAAGTGGAGGTTCAAATCGGAAGGTACCTACACCTACTGCGTAGTATAAGGAATCCAGCAAAGTCCTTTTACTTTACATTTTGAATTTTTTAAATTATTTAATATTTAGTGGTTTTAAACACATGTGGGGGATTGTTGGGTGTGTGTTTTAAAACCACACAAAGGAATGGGCTTTTAGTCCCATATCGGTAAGGGGAAAAATCCCCTACCAACTTAAATAGGATTGCCCACTTCCCCCCACTAGACATCACACTAGAGGAGGGGCTCCACTAGCTCACACACGCGCGCGCGTGCGTGCCGAGCCGAGCCGGGCCGGGCTTGGGCTTGGGCATGGGCATGGGCGGCGCGTGTGTGTGCGCCCGCGGACCCGGACACGATAGCACCTCCGAAATGGGCTGGTCCGCACCTGCCCTATTTTTGCTTTTTGCTTTTAAGTCCTCCACTATTTATTATTTACCATTTGGGACACTAGCCGTTACGCGAGAAGCGCTGCATGCTAGCCGTTACGTACAGGCTCGCTGCGAGCTGTAACGTGCGAGGTTAATGGGCTTAATCGCAGCCCATTAACCGCTCCCCTCTTTCAGCCTCCCATTAACAGCCCGAGGCCTATATAAGGCCCGGTGCAGCTATGGGATTCACACACTCCGAAAATCGGAATTCCTCCCTTCTTACTGCCTCTCTCTCTTTCATTCTCTCGTCGTGGTGCTGTGGTGCTGCCACTTTGCTCCGAAGAGACTCCCTCTCTCGGACCAAAGCTCTGCTGCGGTGCTGCCTCCCCGATTCGAGAAGATCGCCATCCGAGTCGCTGGGTTCCTGAAAGTTCATGAGGTTCGCAATACCTTCTTGAAGTCGTGCCGACGAGAAGGAGGTCGCCTGACCGGGGTCGTCATATCTCCGAGAACCATTGCCACGAGACCCGCACGAGGGGGGCAATAAGTTTCTTGGGACAGTGCCTAGCACGTTTCGACCACAGGCCAGAGTTTCTAACTCTACTCTTGTCCTATCCTTTCTAATTAATCAATTTGCATCTAATAGAGAAACCTAAATAATTAGAGATAGATTATTTCTCTCTTTTAGAAAAGTTCGGCAAGGTGAATGACGGTTCCATAGAACCCGCTCTGCCTTGGCAAACAATTTCTAAAAGAAATTTGTGATATGCCTTTGCTTGCAACTATTATAATTGCTAAAATTATTTAATATTAAGAATTTGATTCTAAATTTGTTAGTATAGAACGGTTATATTTCCTTCACATTTTACTGCTTTTTACTATAAGGAACTAATGGATATCATTTTATGTCTTTTTCGCAGTGACTAGGACTCGTCCTCAACGCGCGTAGCTACAATGGAGTGTGACTAAATAGTAGATATTATCACAATACCTTGGGAGCAGATCTATAGTGCACGCAAATGACAAACAAATGAAATCGCAATATCAGAGCTCGTGAAGGATATTTTGGCAAAATCGGCACGCACACAGCTCTGAACTCAAGCACTAGAAGAACAAGACTCGGGCATAATGAGCTGGCTTCAAACCATGATAAGTGGTGCACCCCAATTAGCCACCTTTTCTCTCTCTTCCAGCTCCTTCTTTCTCTCTCTTCCCTTCTCTTTTATTCCCATCTTGGCCATCTAGCAGCGCATACGACTCACTTTCCGACCCAACATGAACATACTAACATACCCGATCTTAGCCATCGACCCATCATTACCAACTCAATTGGACTCCCGGTAGTACACAGAAAACCCATGACCCCATGCACGTATGTGACCCCATCTCACAAACCCAACTCACTTTCCATCTCGCTCAGTCATCCCCACGTTTCACCCCATGCATACACTTCTCTCTTTTCTCTTAATGAAATTCTCATAATAACCCATGCATGCACAAACAGCTATACCCGATCGGATCCCATTTTTACCTCTTTCTTAAGAGCCATGCATGGCCATAAATCCGGTTGTTTATTCTATCATTTACTCCTCTTATCATTCATACCATACAAACCCATGCATGCACGTCCCAAATCCATCGATACATTCATGAGCGATCCCATCGCAACCATCCCTTTCCGACTCCCATACGCAAACTCCACCCATAGCCATGTGCATGCATACATCCCAGCCATTCGATCCTATTTTAATTTCTTACTAAATTGTAGCCATCCATTTTGCACAAACCCAATATCCTATCAATTTACCCATGCATGCACTTCCCTTGCATCCAAATGATCATAGCCGCCCCTTGCAATGAATCACACCCATCACTTACACACAAACCAAACCTATTAACCCATGCTAATCCATGCATATCTCAAGCCTCACGTGACTCTAGCTATCTCTCAAACCACGTCATTCTCTCTCTAAAAACCCAACCGTGTATTACAACCCAGCCATGCATGCACCCATTATTTGTTATGCAAATCCACATTAATTTATCACTAATGACCCTCAAATCCCATGAATGCATATTTCCTTAACCGTCCAACAAATTTCCCCACAACCGTGCATGATCAAGCATGCACATATCCCATTCATTCCATCTTAATATCTGAAATCAAATCTCAGCCATCCGTTTCCTCTTCCCATAATAGCCATCCGAGACCCCAGGTCGAGCCGATCTATGCAGCCAATCACGAGATCAACTTCCATATCTCTCTATCTCTTTCCGGTTTTGAAAATACCCAAGCCCCAATATTTCCTCTTTCTTCCCATAATAGCCACCGAACGCCCAGCTCTTTATTTTCTCTCCCTAAAACCGTCCAAGCCCAGATCTCTCTCCTTAGTCCTTCCATAACCTCTTCACCCCCGATTTCTCTCTCTAAATACCACCAAACTACTCTCTAGATCCCCATATCTCACCCGAGATCTCTCTTTCTCTTTCCCGTTTTCTCTCTCTCAAAAGTCTGTACGTCACCCTTCTCTCTCCCTTATTTCTCTCACCCGTTCCTGATTTCTCTCTCTAACCCTTGATCAATTCCAATCGAACCATCACAGCCATCCCTTCCATGCAATATGAATGCATGCATGCAAAAACCCGACGTCCCCACTCGTCTAACCGATCACAACCACCCGAGATCCCATCTCCCACTCTCTTTCCCGATTTCTCTCTTTCCTTTCTTTTGGTCCAAATTCATCTAACAGCCATCCGATCTCCTACCCCATGTAATCCGACCCCTTATCTCTTTCCTTATTCAGCTAAATCGCATCAGCCCCTACCCGATCATGAGTCCCCTCCTTGATGTCCGCGAGATTCATAAAAATCTGATCACGTCACAGATCTGACCCATCAATTCTATCATAATTTCCCTAAATCTTTCCATCCTTTTCTCTTTCTAAATCCGAAACCCATGCATGACAACCCACCACCAACACCATGCACGTACCCGATCGCAACCCTCCCATCTTTTTCTTCTCCTCCAAGCTTCGCACTCTATTTAAAGGTGGACCATGGTAGGCTGAAAGGAGGACCAACCCACCCCTCCCGCCAGGAGGGGCATGTAGTTTTTCCAAGAGTTTTTTCACCATGATTCTGTAATAGAGAGAGTGCGAAGTGTGTGTGTGTGTGTGTGTTTGTTTGTAGCACTGTCCATTATCTAAAAGAATGCTCTACAGTAGTTTGGTGTAATTGAAGTACTTTTTATTTCAATAAAAGCTTGGTTGTCATTTTATTTTTTATGCATCCTTCTTCTTCTGCAATATCTCTCTTTATTTTTTCCATACTTGCATCATGCCCAGCTAAATTCCCTCCCGTTAGAGAGAGGGGTTTGATGCCATAGTGACTAGCTAGCTTTATTTTCTTACGTATTGCTCTCGATCTCGCTTAATGTATATGCCTCTTAATTAATTGATTTTAATTATGGAGAGCTAGCTCTCCCGTGTTTCCATTCAATTGGGATTCGGGTGATACTTCACACTCCAATTGTTAATCATTGGTTAAGTAGGAAAACGATTAAATTTATTCTTATCTAATTTTTGTTATATAAATTCTCACAATTGAATTAGCTTTACTTCTTCACTATAAGAAGAATTCTATTCATAATATTGTGAGAATATTACATAATGAAATGAGATAAAGTGGACTTAAACTCTAAATCTTCCGCTTGAAACGGTAAAACTTCCGTTCTCAAGTGTGGATAAACGAGAGTAACATTACAAGAGAAGTGACTCTATACTATGGTTTACAAATCTCTCTCCTAGGCGGGATATTTCTTCTGTTTTATTTTAATTTGAATCATTAGTTTTCTATTTCTACTTTCCAAAATAAATTATTTTTAAAAATAATAAAAAATCCAAACTTCTTTCAATTCAATCTAGCTTCATTTGTGATTTTTCTTTAGGCATCAAATTACGTATGGTTCGATCCTTACTTGCCCTATACTATTAAAACTCTCTGATTTATGTATGCAGGTAGTGGTTTTGATAAATAGCTTTCATACAACGACAATTTAGCAAAAAGTTAGTTATCAGAAAGGACAAGCGAGATAAGATGGAGTCAAAAACTAAGGTATGTCTGTTCGTTGGGTATCCAAAAGGAACAAAAGGTGGTTTATTTTATGATCCTGAGGATAGAAAGGTTGTCGTCTCGACGAACGCCGTATTCCTGGAGCAGGATTATTTAATAGACCATAAGCCCATCAGTAAAGTAGTTCTTGGAGAATTGCTTGGTACTGATGGGAGTACACAGACAGAAAACGTAGTGGGAGCCGATACCACTAAGATTAACGGTACTGTAGAATCAACTCCTAAGGAACCACCGTAAGTTCATCGCAGTGGGAGGACCACAAGTGCTCCTGATAGATACATTGGAGAAGCCTTTATGGTTGATCCAGAGTTTCAGGAGAATGATCCTTTGAACTATGACAAAGCGATGGTATCCACTGACCATGCAGCATGGCAAGAAGCCATGGAGGCAGAACTGACATCGATGTCCCAAAATTCGGTCTAGACACTTGTAACACCACCTCACAATATTAAACCTGTTGGGTGTAAGTGGGTGTACAAAAGAAAAAGAGGCCCAGATGGTACCGTTGAGACTTACAAAGCTAGACTAGTCGCTAAGGGTTATACCCAGTGAGAAGGGATCGACTATGACAAAACCTTTTCGCCAGTGGCTATACTTAAGTCTATCCGAATCCTCTTGTCCATTGCAGCCCATTATGATTGGGAGATCTGGCAAATGGACGTCAAGACCGCATTCCTCAACGGGGATTTGGAAGAAGATATCTACATGTCTCAGCCTCCAGGCTTTATCGCAAAAGGTCAGGAAGGTCTGGTGTGCAAGTTGCAAAGGTCCATTTATGGACTGAAGCAAGCATCCAGAAGTTGGAACATGCGTTTTGATTAGGCTATCCAGTCTTATGGATTTGAACAGAACGTGGATGAACCATGTGTTTATAAAAGGAGCGATAAGACTGCAGTAGTTTTTCTAGTGCTTTACGTGGATGATATCCTGCTCATCGGAAACGATGTTGGAACGTTGTCTACAGTGAAGGTGTGGTTATCCTCTCAATTTGACATGAAAGACCTGGGTGAAACGAGTTATGTTCTGGGGATCAAGGTAACTCGAGATCGCCAGAACAAGATTCTCTCACTGTCATAGTCAGCCTACATAGATACTATCTTGGTCAGATTCAGTATGCACAACTCCAAGAAGGGACTGGTTCCATTCAGACATGGAATGAAGTTGTCCAAGGATCAAGATCCTAAGACTCCTGAGGAGAGGGCAGAGATACAAAAGATACCCTATGCTTTGGCAGTAGGGAGTCTGATATATGTCATGCAGTGCACGAGACCAGATATATGCTATGCAGTAGGCATGATGGGCAGGTATTAGTCAAATCCGGGTCCAGGGCACTGGACTGCTGTGAAAAGTATACTCAAGTATCTCCGTAGGACAAGAGATTATAAGTTAGTTTACTCTTCACAGGAACTGATGCCGATTGGATATACGGATTCTGACTTTGCGTCAGATTAGAATCCAGGAGATCGACGTCAGGGTTTGTGTTTTCATTAGGAGGAGGAGCTGTCAGTTGAAGGAGCGTGAAGCAGGGATGCATCGCGGATTCGACGACAAAGGCTGAGTACATTGCGGCGTGTGAAGCAGCTTAGGAGGCAGTGTGGCTCAAGAAGTTCCTCACGGACTTAGAATGTGTACCGGGAGCTCAAGATCCTATTGTCCTTTACTGCGACAATAGTGGAGTGGTAGCAAAATCCAAGGAGCCAAGATATCACCAGAAGAGCAAGCATATCGAGCGAAAGTACTACATTATCCGGGACTTGCAGAAGCGAGGGGAGGTTGCAGTGACTCAGGTGGCATCTGCAGATAACATGGCGGACCCTTTCACAAAGGCGTTATCGACCAAGGCTTTTGAGAAGCACGTGGATGCCATGGGAGTTAAGACTGTTTTTCCCCGCTAGGCCAAGTGGGAGATTGTTGTAGCTCATGTGTCCTTAGCATGGATTTTTTGTATTAACATTAATAAAGATGACTTTGGTTATTGCTTTAATTAGGATACTACTGTGGTGTATGATAATACTCATATAATAAAAGGACCCTAGGGAACACAGTAGGCCACTGAGGCGCATGGAGGATCCATGCTTGGGAGACCCAGTGGACCAGTTCTGTGTAGACCTAGAACTAGTTCACAGCTTTGGTGATGCTGGTCGCTTCACCGAGAATAAGTTATTGGCAGGTAGAGGATGTGGTGAAGTCTCCACCACGGGAACGTGGGATTCCCATTCACCTGACCAAGCACGATGATCGTGTTGAACAGGAACCAAGACGGTGCACAGTTCAATGATTCAGACACTGGTGCAGAAACCGTCTTACTACTATAGATAATCTATCATAAACCCTAAGGGACCATGCTCACTGGGCCAACTAGTGGTGTGGTGCTTTGATGTGCCAACATGTGCGGACCTTCCATAGTCCAATACCACGGTACGTTGGGTTATCCGGCTGGCGCTTGAGTGACATGTAATCCCTACAGGTTATCCGACGTCCAGTGTTGGATGTGTGCATTTTGATGAGTCAATCTGTCCACACAGTTAACCGAGGCCTGGTGGTTGTCAGTATGACTGACGATGTTCCGGATGCTAGGTATAGTACCGAAAGGTGTGTGGTGTTATAGATGACAAGTCATCAAACCCTAGTCAGATGATCGATCGGGATCTGACGGTGCTCCCCATCGCCCGAGTCGTATCATGTCACCAGTAATAGGAGGGACTGAGGATTATCGGAGTATAGTAGAGAACAGGGTTACGAGGGAGTAACATAAGTTTAGAATCACTAGAGTTCAACTCGTGTCACACTTTGGGTGGCTATGCGGGTTAATCGGATTAGGGCTGATTAACGGAACTTTCGGTGTGTCACCAGAACAGTTAATCAGGGATCCGGTTGGAGCTAAAGATCCCGAACCCTGAAGGTTACACCCTATCGTTGCGTATAGGAATGGTTCCCCGACCTAGTTGGATACGTTGGATACGAAGTAGCGCGATGGAGCGCAAGCCCGAAGCCTAAGAACCTAATTCATGTGTGTTACAGGCCGTAGGGTTATTTTGGTAAATACTGAAATATGGCTCAGAACACATTGAATATGGATCTTAAAATGAGCGGAATAATTCCAGGAGCTCATAGGCGCTGAGCAAACTCGATTCCGAGTAGCGCACCTCACTCAGTCTCACTTTTAGTTTTCCGCTTTTCGTGAAGGGCGTTTTCGTCCGGACTTCACGATAGACATCCGGAAGACCTAAATCCGATCCCCCCTCATCCCTATCCACCTAGGGGCCCGCCCTAGGCTCCTTGGAGCCATGGGAGACCGGCCCTATAAAGGAAATAAGGAGGGGAGGGGCCGGTCCTATGGTTCTACTCCCTCCCCTCCAAAAATCCGACCCCTAGTCCTCCTCCTTTGTGGTTTCGGCCAAGGAAAAGAGAGGAAGAAGAAGGGAGAAGGAAGAGGAAGGAAGGAGAAGGAAGAAAGGAGAAAGAGGAGGAGAAAATCTCGAGGCTCGTCATCATCTTCGCAACGGATTCTTCCGTCGGCTCGAAATCCTTGTACTCAGAGACGGGATTTCGAGGATTCATCAATTCGCAAAGAACAAGGTGCTATCCGACAGTTTCCCTTGCGATTCAAGTGCGGTTCTTCATCATTCCGTAATCTCCGGATCATAGATCCATAAGGTATGATGAATCTAAACACCTAAGTAGATGCATGCATGTCTTCCGTAGATCGTAGTATGCCTCTAGGGTGTCCGCACATATGCTAAGATCATAGATTTACATGTAGATTGTTTTGTATCACGAATTGTAATGAAACATATACCGTATGATCTTCGGATCTTTCTTTTACTTTCGCTGCGACTCTGATTAGCGGAACCCAATTCCAACAGGTTCGAGGTTGGGACTGATCCTCTTTAAATTTCTGGACACGGATTCTAGGATCGAGGCTCGTTTCTTTATGCACTAAGGCCTTGTCGGCGCTTTGGCGAGCATCTTCGGCAGCAGTTTCTGGCGTGAAGATGTCCGCAAGATTTTGAGTACGCCATGTGTAAAGACGTACTATCGGGGGAGCGTCATCCTCTGGGTTTTTTGGATCATCACGTCGGAGTAGTGGAGACTCGATAACAAGTGATAGACTTGGAACAAACGTATCATTGTTTATCCCGGCTATGACGAAACTTGAGGCAACTCCTTCAGACGTACGGATGAAAGGAGAGGATGGTCCCACCGGGCGTGCCAGAAATCTGTATGTGCAAAAAAAGATTCAGGTCATCTTTATTCCGAACACACAAAGATTACAAGGTTGGGACCTGGGGACTCAGAAGTGGTGAGCCGGGTGTGGCAAAAATTTAATCAGGAGATTGTGGAAGAAATCCTCTGGAGGGTCCCTTTGATCCGTGTCTCTACGTTACTTCGTACGAGAGCTCTGGAGGGATTGCCTAGGACAGAGATCTTCACAGGGTGAGGGTTTCTTTAGAGGCTAAGAAATCTTCACCGTTACTTTTGTCCCTTCCATACTTCACGCTTTCTCGGTTATGGGTTTTTGGCTTTGTTCCTTGGTCTTTGTGTCTCTCTCGGCTCTTGCTAGATCTCGATGTCCTTGATCGTCGATTCGCGACGTTGATTGTACTTCTGGCGTCGGCTTTGGCTTTGGCTTTGCTTTGGCGTAGCTCTGGATTTTGCTTTGCTTTAGCGGTTGAACGTAAACGAGTAAAGGCTTGCGATGCTTTAGTTCTTCTGGACTTCGCATCGTATCGGCTAGAACGTGTGGTGCTTTGCTCGTGACCATCGTAGTTGCTTGACTTTGGCACGTGCATTGCTTTGGTGTGGGTTTTACCAGTGCTTTTGCTTCGGCTTCTTGCTTGGGCTTTTGCTTTGGCGTTGGCTTAATCTTCTTCTTGAACGACGATGGCTACGTCTCCAAGGCTTCTTTACTCTTCCGGCTTTGTGGATTTCAGCAACGATGATTGTGGCATCGACTTTGGCTTTTCTTCTTCTTCGAGCTTCTTTGGTGTGATTGGAGTTTGAAGGCTTCTTATGAAGATGACAAGTTTAGCACCAATCTCCATGCGACGGTTGTGGCGTAGGTTTTTGTTGATGAAGACAGCAGGGGTAGCGCTGATCTTCGTATGACGGTTGTGGCGTCGGCTTTTGTTGATAAAGACGGCAGGGGAAGCACCAGCTTCGAGCCTTCTTGTCCAAGCTTTCTTCTTCATGCGAGGAGTCGACGCCTTTGTTGAAGACAACGGGGTGTTGTCGGCTTCGATCTTCTTCTTCGGCCTTTGTTTGTGGCGTCTTCGGAGTTGATGAAGATCGTTGGAGACGTCAGGGTGATGACAACTCCGGGTCTTCTTCTCCAAGCTTTCTTCTTCGTATGAGGAGTCAAAGCTTTGATCTTCGAGTGTACGGCCTTCGCTTTGATGAGGACTTCGATGGCCGACTCCACTTTATTAGGGATGCGCCTTCTCGTTCCTCGTAACGCCTTCGGTCTTCAAGCATTGGAGCCCCCTTTTTGCAGAGCATTCTTATCTTTAGCTTCTGACCTCTGATGCCTTCCCCCATCCCTTCTATTTATAGGTAAAGAGGGGAGGTTGGGAGAGATGTGACTGCTTTTCAAAAAATTTAATCCAAGATCTCCCCCCATAACCATCAAAATATTATTTCCTTATTTGGGGGAAACAAATTTGATCCCTTTCCTTACCTTGTGGGATAGTTATGGGCTTGTTATGACTTGATCTTTGAAGATAACTTATCATCTTTGCACCTTCTGATTGCATGGCGACACGAAGTCATCTTGTCCGTCGGATCGAGAGATCGTCGTGGATCTATGGTTGCGTAGACGTCAACAGTACCTCCCCCGAGCATCAAGGCGGTTATCATTTTTTTTCTTTTTTCTTTTTTTTTCCCTCCCCTTTTGGTTGGCCACACCTCCCCATGAGAAGGGGGCATGGTTTCCAAGAGGGAGGGCCGGTGGGCCCCTTTTTGTGTTTGAGTTGTGGGTTCGATGGGGCCCGTTTGCGTCGAGTCAAGTCCGTTTCGTATGCGGATCGTTGTGTACGGGCCAAGTCTTGCATACGGGTCGTTGTGTGCGAGCCAAGTCTCGTATACAGGCCATTGTGTGCGGGCTGTGTTCGCTTGCAAGTCGAGTTAGATCCGTCGGCTAATTTTAGTACCCACAAAGGGCTAATCATCTAACCCGAGCCCGAGCCCGAGCCCGAGCCCGAGCCCATTTAATGAACTGGTCAAAAACTTAAACCCAAATCAAATCCCTCTAATAAATGGGTTGACCTGACCCGACCATTTAATAAATGGATCAGGACGGGGCGGGTTGGATAGGTTGACTTGAGTTGGGTCAACTGAACCTATATAAACCGATCGGGTTAGGTCGGGTCGGGTTGACATGAGCTATTTGGTAAACGGGTCAATCGGGTTACAAGTACAAACTCAAACCCAATCCGATAAATAAACGGATCAGATGGATCAACCCGTTTATGACCCAAACCCTTTTAGACCAAACCCAAACCTATTTGGATCGGGTTCAGATCAGGTCGGCGGATCGGGTCAAGGATTGCCACTGCTGGTTCCAGGCTTGCAGCAGTCTCTCCATTGTAGAGAGCCATGAGGAGTTCAAATCTCATCCAGTCTAGTAGGTGGGCTCAGTGTGCATCACAGTCACACACAGTCGGCTGAAGCGCCATTCACTGTTGGGTCGCCAGTCATCGTGCGGCTGTGATGCGCGCTGGGCCAACCGGGGACGAAGGAGCACCGTGGACTGCAAATATAGTCGTTGGCCCCTACTTCTTGTCGCATCAGTTCATGGCCGACAACATCGCCAAATCAGCAGAGGAACGCACGCGTGGTTTCGTCACTTTGATCATAGCCTCGCTCCGAATAGCGAGCCGATCCAGGGACTTACCCCTCTCACCCTTGTTTTGTTGCCCTAAAAAGGCTGCTGGAGCTGTCAATAGCCCGGCGCTCTCTAAAATAAATTTAGAGAGGCTGTTTGTAGAGGCTCTAAGAACGGCATAAAACCACATGCAAATGCTTGTGTTTACATTAATGATTATAGAGAGAGAATGTGATTAAGGTTTTATCACCCAGAGGTAAAGTGCTTGCCCCGCTTTTGTCGGGTGCGCATCACAACCGTATGATGATTGTTCAATCGATTAAAATGCGATTGACTTATCAAGTCTCCTGCCATTGTGCGACTGTGATGCATCCTGGGCCAACACAGGGCTCGCAACCAGACCGACTGACTAGAGGCGATTTGAACTTAGTGGTTGGTTTATTCGTGCTCCAATATTATAGCCACATCTAGAATTTCCTCCACAAGGCACCGATGCACCAGCCTTGTTCAACAAGGGTCACCATATATACGACTCGAGAAGCATTGTATGATACATTCCATGAAAAGATCCAAAGATGAGAACACACAATCACAAATAAACAATCACATAAATTGACATGAGGATTTAAGTGAAAATCATTGGGGGAGAAAACCACTGTGAGCAAACATTCGAAGAAGGCTTCGCTATCAATGGCAACAAGAAACAACGAGTACAACCCACTCCCTTGTATCCTCCAACAAGATCTACGCCTCTCCTCCTTTAGAGTTTGACAATCAAAACCATAGAAAGCTTCGAATACTCACCTTCAATCAAGCTCAATCCGATCGCTCCTCCTCGATCAATCCCGTCTAGTTTTTCTTTCTTCGTTGTCGAGAAACTATGACCATCATAGCACCCTCGCAGGCGTCACACAACTTCTATGAGCCTTGTTTCTAACCCTAGCTGAAAAACACATTTAAAAGGCCTCCAAACCGAACAGCTGAAACAAAACAAACCAAGCAACCCGGTCCGACTTTGCTCGGGCGCTAATATAGCTTCGCCCGGGATTAGTTGTAAACAAAGAGAACATAGTGGATATTTCGCCCAGGCGAAACCTATAGCTGAGGTGCTGCTTGGAGGGGGTTTTGCCAAGGTTGGCATTCGGGCACCCCCAGTCATTCACCCGGGTGCCCCTACTGCTGAAGGTGCTCTGGGTCTTCATTTCATCAGGTTATAATCCCCAATAATCTCCCCCTCCAGGCCCATGGAGAGGTAGGATCACCACCACGCCTTTCATGCCATATCGACGTGTTGGAATATAATCCTTATACTAGTCGCAATAGAAGCAAAAACATAGATCCGAAGATCGGGTGGTGTATGTTTTATCATAATTATTCTACAAAATAATCTATATGTAAATCTATGAACCTAGCATATGTGTGGATACCCTAGAGACATACTACGATCTATGAAGGATCTATATGCATGCATCTAGTTAAGTGTTTAGAATCATCATACCTTGCGGATCTTTGATCCGAGAAGAATGGAACAATCGTTGATGATGAACCACATGTAAACCAAGAGGGAAGCTGTTGGATAGCACCTTATCTTTTGCGAAGAGAAGAATCCACGACGTCCTATATCTGAGTGCAAGAATGACGTGTCGACAGAGGACAGCACATAACGAAGACAATGGATAGCCGCAAAGATTTCCTCCTTATCTTTCGCTTTTATTTCTTCTCTTTCCTTCCTCCTTCTTCCTCTTTCTTCCTTGGTCGAAACCACAAAGAGGGAGAGGGAGAGGGGGGCGGCTTTCCAAAAGGGGGAGAGAGCCAGGGTCGGCCTCTCTCCCCCCTTTTCCCTTATACGGCCGGCCCCCTAGTGTTATACACAAGCTAGGGCCGGTACCTTAGAGATAGGGATGAGGGGGGAGGTCGGTTAGGGCTTCCCCCTATCTTCTGTGGTGCCTTGGACGAAAACAGCTTCAAGAAGGGGGAGCATTGTTGGAGGGATAGAGTGAGGTGTGCTACTCGGAATGAGTTCCGTCAGCGCCTATGAGCTTCTGAAAATATTCCACTCATTTTAAGATCCATATTCAATATGTTCTGAGCCATATTTTAGTATTTACCAAAATACCCCTATGGTCCTTTATTACATTTGAATTAGGTTCTTAAGTTTCGAGCTTGCAATCCATCACACCACTTCACATCTAACGTATCCAACCGAGTCGAAGAACAAATGCTATACACAATAACAGGGTGGAACCTTTAGGGTTCAAGATTTCTAGCTCCAACTGGATCTCTGATTATTTGTTCCGGTGACACACCGAAAGTTTCGCTAATAAGTCCTAATCCGATTAACCCGCGTAGCCACCCAGAGTGCGATATGAGTTAAACTCTACGCTTTGCCAGTTAGGCCACCTGCGCCATGTGTCTTGACGATCCGTCTTGCACTCTACCAGCCTGTATGCGTCCTACACTCTACTGGACTGCCTATGTCCTACACTTTGTCGGTCCTCTTGCGCCCTGTACTCTGCCAGCCCATCCATATATCTTATGCGCTTGACACCCTGCACTTTACCGGCCATCTGCACCCTGTGCTCTATCAGCCCGCCCATGCCTTGCCGTTCGAGGTCCTCTCTCTTCTTTTGATTGAGACTCTCTCTTCCTCTAACGTCTCTCTCCTTGGCCGTTATCTTATACTCTCTTGCACGGACCCTCGAATCCTCTCTCTCCGATCACACTTGTGCCGGCTTTCGGATCCTCTCTCTGGTCATGTCACCCTATCAGAGCTACGTCTCTATTTTTTTTTCTCTCCCTCGTTTGTGATGATTAAGATCTTTTAGGAGGTATCGAGTGCTTGCTTTTTATGGGGTCTTATGTATCCACACCTCTCTTAGCCGATCTCTTCCCTTTTCGGCCTCTTTCATTGCCGGTTTCCATCATCGTAAGTTTCCTCCACTTCAATCTTTAGTGATCCTTCCCAGTTCCTCGGTTGACCTGCTTACAGGTTGGCCGGTTATTCCGATTATCTTGCTTGCAAGTCAATCGGGTTTCTAGGACGACTTACTTATATGTCATTCTGGCACTATCTTTACTTTAGATAATAAAAATTATTTTTTTTTTGTCTTTATTTTATTAAGTAAATTGATGTCGGTTTATACCTTACATCAGTTTGCAGGGGGGAGGGGGGGTATTGGATGTAGTGTTTGTGTTACTATTAGTCCCACCTTGGTTGTGGTATTGTAATGGTGTGCGCTCTCTCCTTATATGAGGAGATGTAATTTTATATAATATGAATCAATACAAGGAGTTTTTATCTCCAAATCCTAGTCTCTCTCTCTCCCTCTCTCTTCGTAACATAGACATTTACATGTTTTTTTTCTCAGTAACAGCTGTTGGAGCCAAGTATAGTGTGAAAACAGGTCAGCTCACACTGTGGGCCCAGATCTCCATTTTCTAATTGGTCCCCATTTCTGTCTGAACTGTGGCATTTCCCAATCCCTCCCATAGTCTTCCCTATGCACAAGAGTAGCTAGGTACTCCATTGATGGGTGGGCTTTCAATTCAAGTTGGAATTGTGTGGAGGGCACCAGTCCACTCCTTCCCCTGAAATGGGTTGGTCTTGCTGTCACCTTTCACCCACTGAGATCCACATGAGTTGCATGTGAGCTACCTAACCATAGGTGGGTTTTGCTATGCCCCCAAGGATGGCATTTTCCATACATAGCCTTTGTGGCTGGCATGCACAGTGGCCTCTCCTCACCTCACCTCACCTCCAATACTAGCAGGAGGTGGAGCACATGAGCCACCTCCAAGGAGGGAAATGATGCCAAGGGGACCAGAGATGTGAGGGGAAAGTTGGTGTTGGATACAAGTGCTATTCAGACCCTTCAATTGGAAAGAAGGGGGCTTTGGGCCTTCCATTCTGTGAAGGTGGCTGTACATGGGATCATGTGCTATTTGAAGAGCAAGAGAAACAACCCCTTAAGCTCCCTCCATATATGGATTGGCTCTCATCAAGGGCTTTGGTTAATTATTGGGATTGTTGGGGGGTGTTTGGCATTATTACGGAACAATCTATTTTCATTCCGAATTCTATGATTTGAAAATAACGGCTAGTAATTATTCCAGTGGAATGAAGGACTTGGGAACAAAAAAATATCACTCCGATTGTTTCTATGCCAACCGGAACGTTGAACCATTAAATTGCATTAGAAATAATAATTGAAGGTAATAACCTCTTATGGAAGAGGTTTAAGGCCGGGGAACAGTTGTCCCACATACCAAACACCCCCTTGAAGTCCCAGAAATCTGTTTTTCATGCTGATTTTTGATGCAAAGCAACAAATCATAATGGGAATCTTGTCGACTTCCCTAATCTCCTACCAAGAGGAAGCCCAAGGATTTGGAAAGACTTGGGCATTGAAATTTGCCAAGAGAGGGAAAGCTTAAGGCATGAGTGCATGGGAGGTGGTTGTGGCATTCAAGCCATGTGAGCATGAGATGTCTTTACTGATATTGAAGGCAGGTCTCTAGTTCCAATTAGTAGGATTTGTTGTGTGAGAACCAAGTATGTTGACAGATATTTTGCAAACAAAGGATTGCCTTGCAACCAAATAGACCCACCCACCCGGGGATAGAGGATAGGGGAGTTGGTAAGCAACTAATGCTTTGATGAGGAGGTTGTGGGCTCAATTCCTCCCCTGGCCCCTCGATTTATCCAGGACTGTGTAGGAAAACTTTTGAGTGGGTCGGTGTGCATTCCCTGAGGGATTAGTACAAGCTCGAAGTGGGTCCATTAGCTGCAAGGTTTCGGGCCACCTGCCATGTGAAAAAAAATCTTAGGGTGCGTTCTTTTGGGTGGAAAGGAGGGTGAAAATATATTGACATACTAATTCCGTTTCCGTTTTCATTGTTCTTTTCATTTTAAGTGAGTGGAAATGAATCCATCAACAACCTCCATTTCCTCCCAACAGATCTACTTCATTTTCTTCCTAATTTGGACGAAAACCCCATTTCCTCAAGTCGGGTGGAAATGAACTGATAAAAGATAAATTTATTTTCTCTCCATTGCTTAATTTCCATCATCTCAGATGAATGATGAGTGAAAATGAATAGATGAAACAATTTTCATTTAATTTCTTTTATCTAAAAAAAAAAGCAAAAGTAAATGAAGTCAACGGACATATAAATAAGTGGAAATCATTTTTGTTTTCCTTACGTGAGGGGAAATGAAAAGATTGCACCCATCCATAAAATCAATCATATTTAACTCTCACTTTGATTGACAAACAGAAAGAGATCTTGTGCGAGGAAGGGGACGATATCCTTACATGCATCGTTCGATCTTTGAGTCAATGTATCTAGCAACTATATTTGTTGGAATCCACGTCATGGTTGTGGTGTGGATGAGGGAAGAAGTGGCCCCGGGTTTGAATAAAGGGTCGATCACATGGGGCACCCCCACTTGTCACTCTCCAATCGCGTGGCATGATTTAGTTGCAGATACGGCATTGGAAGCATTGGGACCACTTGGAAAGTCGCATCTTATGAGAGCACCACGATAAGATTGCATGACTAGATAGATACCACTCCACCATGCTCATACGTACATTGTGAGCTTATAGACTTCCCCATATTTCCTATAACTCCCATAATTCTTATGTTTGCTCCTACAAGGTGTTTTTTCTTTTAATAATTAAAAACAACAAAAAATATCCTTTTTTTTTAGTTTTTTGGGAAATCATCAACGTTATATCTTAGGATGGTTAAGTAGGACCCCTACCGATTATTCATTCGATGACAATGGGATTCGATTCCATGTCTTTGGAACAATCACCAAGACACTTTATTAGCCAGCTAGGCTGACTGAAACCCTCGAACAATTCTAGATTACACATACACATACGGGGAAGTAGGACTATTATGTTATAGTATATAAATAATTTGTCATGTCATGTTTATGGTTAATTTCTCGCAATATACGATTTGAGCCATGAAAATCTCTCTCTCTCTCTCTCTCTCTCTCTCTCTCTCTCTCTCTCTCTCTCTGTCTCTCTCTCTCTCTTACTTCCTTCAGGATATAATGATATATCCAGCGAAGAGGAGTTAGGAGATTGGTGGCCGATATCTATATTCAAGTTGTGGATGATCCTCTGGCATGGACTGATTCCTTGAGTAATGAAGCACAAACTTTTTGTAACATGATTTTACATTAATAAACTGGTCGGGAGCTTCTAACCCCCACTCCTATGGAGGGTTCTAAAAAAAAAACGATGCATCTGGCTAAGTTAGAAAGGATATGGTAGTAAGTTGTTAGCAACATAATTAAAACACTTTGATAAAGATCTGATTTGATATTTGGGCTAATGGAACTGGCTATATAGGATGTAATCAGAATTACAGAGCATGGAGCAATACAAAACACATAATTTTTATTTTTATCTTTCTCCTTTTATCTTCTCAGAAAATGAGGTTGTTTGAAGAGCTAGATAAGTAATAGACTAGCGCTCATTCCTCATTGTAGAGTTATCTTTCTTTTACTATATTGTTAGTGCATATTGTGGTACTTGCTCTTAAAACCACTCAAGAAGCATGACAAAATTCGTTGGGTGTTAAATAGGGTTTTCCTAAATAGTAGTTAATTATGATTATTTGGATATTTAATAATAATACATACCTAGTTATGTTATATTATATGAAATTATACATATCTCATGTCAAATATGTG
This sequence comes from Chamaelirium japonicum, assembly GCA_947650365.1. Lineage (NCBI taxonomy): Eukaryota > Viridiplantae > Streptophyta > Magnoliopsida > Liliales > Melanthiaceae > Chamaelirium > Chamaelirium japonicum. Next base: position 105,340,421 of record OX393549.1, read on the forward strand.
ACCAATAGAAATTTTTTGATGGAAGCAATGATGATTCAATTGTCTTGCATTTTTTCAAGTGATGACACACTGTTGTTTATTGTATTTAGCTAATGAAACATTATATAAATTTGCATGGTATTATAACTTATAACAAAATGATAATTGATAGAATATATGAAATTTTTTAACCCTCATGAATAATTTATAAAATCAAATAAAGAGTGTATTAGCGAGGTATAGTGACTAATAAGTCTACACTGCAGTAACAGAGTTTATTTATCGATTGCTTTAGATGATCATATTATGACTCCAATATAGTCGGGATCCAAGGACACCCTACTTTACCAGTATGTCAAACTCAGTGGAAAAGTTGTATGTCCCTGGATCTCGTCCCTATATATATTATGTTCCAAGGACATGCTACTTTACCACTGAGTTAGACACGCATCTCCAAACCTAGAGGCTTTAGAATATGATGATTTTTTTTTATGGATGTCTTATATATCTAAGGCAGGGTAATCATCCTCACAAAAAATCAACAAATTTTTATACCTTTAGCTAATGGTTTGGAGATGTGTGTCGAACTCAGTGGCAAAATAGCGTGTCCCTAGATCCCAAGTGAGAGAGAGAGAGAGAGAGACCTCTCCGCCCATATAAACTCTTATTCTATTTTCTCTCTAATGTTTTAGTGAGAGAAAAACACAACTTATCACTAAACATGGAGCTCTATTATCAAGTTAAACAATAGCAAAAATATTATCAAATAAAGACAACATCAGTAATGTCACAACTACAAGAAAACCAATAAATTATGGAGACAAATCCTAAGTTGTAAATTGAAAAGAAGAAAAATAGCTAATAAGAAATGGTTGAGAAAAAGAAATAAAAGATGCATCAGCAAAAGGATGAAAAATGAGAAAAGGGAGAGGGCAAAATAAACATTATAAAATTTTCTAAAAAAATTTGGGTTATATTAACAATAATAATAATGTTGTTATAATATTGATGGTGAGATAAGATTATAAAGAAACAATAAATAACAACAGTAGCTGTTGGAATAGCTTACGATAAAGTGATAACTATTTTATAATTAGGTCTTAAATCTTCTTTTACTATTTATTTATACTTGAGATAAATCAATCGATAAGTCAAGTCCCTTAAAAGCCTCTTATAAAAATTGACCGTTAACTCAAGTCCATCTCATATTGCATAGGTGATATAATAATAACCTTATAAAAATTATGTTTTTTCTATATGCCCTATCATGCAACATCTCGACAACATCTTGAACTTCAAACATCTCGATATAAATCTTTTTAAATATCTAGATTTATTTTTTTATTGTATAATATAGTATATGTGATGAAAAATTATATTTATTTATAATTGTCCATTGTTTTTTATTGATGACTTATATTTAGTTGCATTATCATCAAGGTTCTATTCATACATTATAGACATACTACATTGACTCACATGTTGAGATTTCTTATCCCGACCACTAGACATGTCCACTATAGCTAGCATTGATATTTTTTTAAATGTCATTGTTGGGTACATATTTAGGTATACACTATTTGAAATAGAGAAACTTTCATCACAGGAGTCAAAAAAAGTAATTGATGTATTAGTATATTATATTAAAAATATATAATTTTTGTTTGTACTTATTCTCTAATTTGTTATAAGGAAAGTGTCAAATTATAAATTCTCTATTGCTTTGATTAGAGTTACTTGACAAAGCAATATAGGAAATTAAATAAGAGTGATACAATATCCCTTGAATATAATTATTATAAAAGAGACTATAAATAAATATAATATATGATCAAATAACATTGTGTTAATAGGTTAATATGTACTCCATTTGAGGGTTGCAAATGAAGAAACTTTGTAATGGAATGATGATAAGCAAGGAATGACTTTCTATTTCTTAGACTCACAAAAGACACATGACATGAAGCACTAGAAAAGATTTACAAAATCTAAAAGGAAGTATAAAATCTTGTTAGTAAGGTTAACTGTACAGTTTATTATGAAATATATGGGTAGGTAAGAAAAAATGATAAGCAATATATACATATTTGCTATTATAAGAGAATAGTAAATTATAATGATATCAATCAAATCAGGTATACTTAGATATCATATAATATATCTTAATGAAGAAATGTGAAACTAAATGAAGATGCAATGATAACTTTTTGAATAAGAAAAGAAGGAAAATAATTTTTTCGATAAAATAACAATCAAGGTGCATATATTATTGTGAAATTAGTATAAATGGAATAGTAATATGACACAACATGAACTTATTAGAAAGATCGTTTAAACAAAGTTAGAGAATATATACAACAAGAATCTTATAGAACAAATTCAGATATACACGAGAAGGCTCTCATAAATAATATTTTTTTATTAAAGACACTAATAAAAAGTATCTATAAAGATTTGTATGAATGAGTTTTGCTTAGTTTTACTTGAATATCAAAATATGTAAGAAAAATAATATAAATTTTATTATCAGTCAACAATAATAAACAACAAATAAAATATGATTAATATATCTAATTAAAATAAATACTATATTAATAATCAAATCTTTTTGCTATGTAGTATATATGGATGGGGCTAAGAAGAAGACTAGTAAGAGAGAGAGAGAGAGAGAGAGAGAGAGAGAGACTAAATCCTAAAGTTATTTTAAAAATTCTGGATTCTATATTAGATTTCAAATTCATAAAAATCACAAATTCAAACATTAGACTTATATTTATTTTTCCATCTTTTTTCTATATAGTCAGAAACTATACCAATACAACACTATTCGTTTATGACCACAAAATATGATATAAGGAGAGATTCATCTAGGGGGAGTGCCAAGTTGTCCTTAAAACATAAAAAAAAAGATTGAATTATAAATATTCTAATCTAACTTGAATAATTAATTGATCTAATTAAAAATAAAAATTAGATTTATAAAAAACTAAAAACAATCAACTATGAAAATATTATCTCCTATTATAACAACTACAATTATTTTCTTGATCTACCACATTGGTCAAAGAGATTTTTATGATGACATATCTTTAAAAATATCTGATACTTTTAACTTTGTGATTGTAAAATTATTTAAAATCCCAATTAAAATGAGACAATGGGTGTTATGGTGTAATTTTCTTATATGGTAGTAGATTAGGGCAATACAAAATCATTTGTATATGATCACAATATATAATATATAAAGAGAATAATCCAAAAGGGAGTTCGAATTTGTTCTCATGACACAATTATAATGTTAATTTATAAATATTCTATGCTATTTGAACTATTAATTTATGTGATTCTAAACATCAAATTATATTTATAAAAAATCTATAAAGTACTAAATTTTAAAAATATTATATCCAAACTATAAGTAGGCAATTCTCGGCATTCAAATGCACACATATATGGGCTTGTGTTAAGTAGGTTGGTGGCGATGAGACTTGTGGTAGCTCTTTCTCGCTTTTGAAACCTAAAAGATTTGCTTCTCTTCAATATCAAATAATATAATATTCACTTTTGAAACATAATGATCTCATAAGGGATTTCGTATTATAAGGTGGTGAGAGGATGCATCAAGCACAATCTATCTAGGGGCTGAGTGACATTTACTATTTCACTTGTTGGGCTATATAATGCTCTACATTTTATGGTACGAGATCCCTTATAGATTATTTCGTATTATAATTATTAATATTATAAAGATTCAAAATGAGCATATAAATATGACAGAATGACAGCTGGATCTGTGGAAGAACGATGTATAGGCCAGGTTTTACCTCCATCGCATTGTTTTTCTTTCTCGATATGTTGTCCTCACTGTTATAACATGGAGGAAATCATTGATCTTTTTTCCTTTTTCTTATTTTTCTACTCTACATATTTGGTGTTTATTGGAGTCAACTATAGGGCTTCTCCTATGATCACTTTGGCCCTTCTTTTAGCAACAACAGAGTATTAAGGGGAGTCAATAATTCTCTTATGTCCACGCGTCACTTCAGGGTGGATTGATCTTAATCTAACTTTTTCAACTATTGAAGTTGCATTACCTCTTTTTCTTAGTACTTGATTGTGGCTCTGGAAGGTACACAACAAAAGGGTGTTTGAATACACGTTTTTATTATCTCATATGATGATCGGGGCAGGTATGTACTAGGCACTCTAAATACTTATATACTAATCAAATCCTTTCCTCCTCTAGTCCTTATCTACAAAGCTTTCTTTTGTGCTTAGTGAAAATGTTGCCTCTTGGCATGATTAAACTTAATTTTGATAGTTCTGTTAATATGATGAGGAACTCGACGTTCTGCTACACAATTCTGATGGTTGTCCTGTTTATGCTAGTAATATTTCTCTAAATATGGGCTTAAGCAAGGGGACTATGGAAAGAAGATCATGCTGCAATGTGGCTATGACTTATCTCTAATCTCTAGATAGAAGGCGACTCTGCTTATGGCATTGCCGTGCTATGACATCAGGGCCCCTCTTCCTTGCTTATTATCGATGACACTCGTTAACTTCTGGCATATTTTGGACATGTTTGTATCTATCATATATTTCGCGAAGGCAACACAACAACTAATCATTCATGCTGTTGACAACATATTTTTCCTTATGATCTTTGTGTTATCCGTATCAATTATGTTGGTCCTAGTTTTCATATCTATCTAACTCATGTAGCCTAACTTTTCATGCAACATAAAAAACAAAAAAAAAGTACAAAAAGAAGAATAAAACTATTAGGAACAAAATTTTATAGTTATTAAGATAGGTATTGTATGGTGTTGGTAAGAATAAAACAATCTCGGCATTCAATTACATATATATATGGGCATGTGTTAAGTGGATTGGTCATGGTGGGACTTATGGTGGCTCTTTCTCACTTCTAAAACATAGGAGATTTGTTTCCCTTCGACATCAAATATTGTCTGCTTCACTTCTAAACCCTAGTGATCCCATAAGGTGTCCCGTACCGTAAGGTGGTAAGACAATGCATCAAGCACAATATCTGGGGCCGAGTGATATTCACTATATCACCTGTTGGGCTGCATAATGCCCTATGTCTCATGGTACAAGATCCCTTATGGATCATTTATGTATGATAATTATCAATATTATATAAGATTCAAAATGAGCATATAAATATGGCAGAAGGGTAGCTAGATCTGTGGAAGAACAAGGTATAAACCAGATTTTATCTCCATCGTATCGACCTTCCTTTCCTAATATGTTTTCCTCACGGCTATAACATGGAGGAAACTATTGATCTTCTTTTCTTTTCTTGTTATTTGGTGTTTATTGGAGTCAACTACAAGACTTCCACTACATTTACTTTGGAACTCCCTTTAGCAACAACAGAGTGCTAAGGATCTCAATTTAGCTTCTTCAACTATCAAGGTTGTATTACCTCTTTTTCTTACTACTTGATAATGACTCAAGAAGGTATACAATAAAAAGGATGTTTGAACACACATTCTTTTTACCTCGTATGATGATTGAACATGTATGTACTACACATTCTAAATACTTATGTGCTAATCAAATACTTTAGTCCTCGTCTACAGAGCTTTCTTTTGTTAATTGGAAACACAACCTCTTGGCACAGTTAAGCTTAACTTCTTCTTTTTTGAGAACCCCTCCATCAAGAGGGAGGATCAAGCAACCCCCGACCAGTTATATTAAGCAAGAAAATTCAGTTTACAATGTGATTACAAAAGCTACTAGCTTCACCGCTAAAAGATTCAACTCATGGGCTGATCTTATCCATAGCTTTAAGATCGAGACCATCGATCTCCGAAGCTCTTCTTCTCCCATTACTTTGCCACTGAAGATGTGATTGTTCCTCTTGAGCCAAATCACCCATAGTATTCCCATCGCTAAGATATCCCACGAAACACGATGCTCCTTCTTCACTCTCCACCGCCTTCACATAGACCATATCACCTTTAGATTCCTTGGGTGGGAAGTGATCTCGCACCTGATCTTGATATGGTCCAATACCCAATGTGCTAGGGGGCACCTAAGGAGAAGATGAGATGCATTTTTTTCCTCTGAATGGAAAAATGTGCAGGAAGAGTATGTAACATTTGATTTTCTTCTTGTGAGCATATTCACTTTAGTTAGGATCTTATTCCTCGTCGGCAATAGGGAGAAGATCTTGATCTTCGTTAGAGCCTAGCTTCTATCTCCAGATAGCTCTCGATGGCCTGAATCTTTCACCTGGAGGCACCAGATTCGGATAGAAGGATTTCACCAAGAATGCCCCGTAGAGTGCCAATACCATTTCACACTGTCCGGGGACGTGCGATAGGTCGCTGCCTGAAGCTTAACTTGATAGTTCTGTTAATATGATGAGGTACTCGACGGATGCTGATTTTCTGCTACGCAATTCTGATGGTTGTCCTCTCTATACCAGTAGTATTCCTCTAAATACAGGCTCCGTCTTATGGGCTGAAGCAAGGGGACTATGGAAAGGAGTTTGTGCTGCAATGCGGCTATGACTTATCTCTAATATCTAGATAGAATGTGACTCTGCTCGTGGCATTGTCCCGCTACGATATCAGGGCCCCTCTTCCTTACCTATTATCGATGTCACTCGTTAACTTCTGGCACAGTTTGGACATGTCCTCATCTCTCATATGTTTCGCAAAAGGCAACGTAACAACTAATCTTTCATGTTCTTGACAATATATTTTCCCTTATGATCTTTATGTTATCTGTATCAATGATGTTGGTCCTGGTTTTTATATCCGACCAACTCATGTAACTTAAGTCTTTATGTAACGACATTGGATGTTATTGTGTAGTTATTAATGTCGATATTGCATGGTGCTGGCAAGAATAAAACAGACCTGGTATTCAATTACACATATATGTGCATGTATGTGGATTGGTGGTGGTGGGACTTGTGTTGACGTTTTCTTACTTCTAAAACATATGAGCTATTACATACTTCACAAACCTAGTGGTCACATGAGAGAGGATGTATCAAGTACAATCGGTCCGGGGTTGAGTGACATTCACCGTTTCATATGTTTGGATTGCATAATGCCCTACGCCTTGTGGTACGGAATCATTATGGATTATTTATATATTTTAATAATTATTAATATTATATAGTGTTTTTTTTAAAATATTATTAAAAAATAAAATATTTAACAAAACAGCGGCTGGCCAAAACTATTTACCAACCTAGCGCTTTGACAGCCACGTGGCATGTCAGCACCGTAAAGCGAACGCGATGGTTTTTTTTTTTTCCTGTTTCAAGTAGAATCCGGTATTTGGAATACCGGGTTTAAACCCAGTATTGTGGATACCGGATTTGCCCAAAATCCAGAGAGAAAACGGCTAAGTATGGAAACTTCATACAAGAGGCTTCAGTTAAACTCGGTATCCAGACTACTGGTTTTAAACCCGGTAATCCAAATACCGGATTCTACTTCAAAAAAAAAAAAAAAAATTCTCACGCTCACGTGGCTGTCGGAGCGCTAGGCTGGTAAATAGTTTTGATCAACCACTTTTTCTTTAAATATTTTATTTTTTAATAATATTTTGAAAAAAACCCCTATTATATGAGATTCAAAATGTGGTATAAATATGGCAGAAAGCAGCTGGATCCGTGGAAGGAAGAGAGAGAGAGAGAGAGAGAGAGAGAGAGAGAGAGGAGAGAGGGAGAGAGAGCTCCTCGTGGTGGAGTCGGTCTCGAGAATACGGGAGTGGAGCGAGGATTTGGGCGAGAATACTGATGAGCGAAAAGATTCGTCAACAGCAGACGTTGCGTTCGGGAACTTCGGGTCGATGGCCCTCCTTCTCTGCCCTCCCTCTCGGAGAGACACAGCCGATTCCTGCGAGATCTGGGGGGATTGGATCCCGACTCCCTTCCCTCTTTGAATTGGGCTTCATTTCTCCCTGATTCTCGTCCCCTCACCCGCAGCCCACCACAACAGGTTCTTCTCCTTGTTCCTTCTCTCTCTTGGTGGGTTTTGGGGTGTTCTGTTTCTGGGTTTTCGGGGTGGAAGTCGGTAGCTGCCTCTGGCTTTTCAATTGGGCTTTCGAGGTCGATATCAGAGCTGGGTTGGCTTTGATTTCGTCTCGCCTTCAGTGGGTGGGCGTTGTTTTGGGTTTCCGGGGCTGATGAGTGGGTGGATGGCAGTTCTGCTTCACATCAAAGAGAAGAATCATGGTCGTCCATGAAGAGCAGCGCCCCATGTGCAGCAACAACAGCAGCGGCGGCACCGGGGGAAGCCGGTCCTCGAAGAAGAGCAAGCAGAAGAAGAACCCCCCGCAGCGCGGCATGGGAGTCAAGCAGCTGGAGGAGCTTCGAATCAGGGAGCAGCAGAAGAGCGCCGCCGCCTCCCCTTTCTCCAGTCCCTCCTCCGGACTCGTCCTTCCTCCCGCCCGTCAGCCCTCCCTCCCCTTCCTCACGACCACCGATCCCAGCCTCATGTACCGGCCCGCCGTCGATCCGAATACCCTGTTGAGACCCTCGAATGCGGCCGACTTCGTTTGCCCCACATTGGAGAATCCCTCGATGGGTTGTGCTGGGAGCAAGGAGAGCGGGCTCCTACCCATCGTTTGGAGCGCAATAGATTCATGCCCTCACCACGATTCGGAGGCAATGGGGAGGAAGTACGGCTTTCTCCCCTCACTGCCCAGTGATTCGTCGTCGTCGAACCCCAGTTGGTGGCCTCCCGCCCTTCCGCAGAGGAGGCAGCAACAATTCTCAGCGGTCCGGGAAATTGGTCTAACTTCCATGTTTCCTATTCTCTCAAGTTTTAGGGGAAATTTTTAAGTCTGATGGATTCATAGTGTTGTTGTGCAGGTGAACAAGACATTGTCGCCGTCGTCGTCGTCTGGAGTTGATCTTCAGATAGAGCCCCCTTCAAACCAAAGCTACAGCAGCAACTTCCACGTTCTCTCTGCCTGGCCGGAGGACGAGAGGGTATGTATGTGATTGGGATCATGGTTCATGTTGTGTTCTTCTTCAATCTCTTATCATTCCATGTGTTCTTGCTCTGATGTTCTTCGATCTCTCATCATCGCACAATCATTTATGTGTTATTGTTGTGATGATCTTCAATCTCTTATCATTGAAATTGAGGGTATGCATGAAATTGCTCATGTGTTTATGTCGTGATCGTATCAATCTCGTATCTTTCAATTTGAGTGCATTAGATTGCTAGGAACTGGATTGTGTTTGATTCTATCAGAAGTTTCCACCTGTGTTGATTGTGCATTTGGTTAGAATGTAGTATAGATGGTTGGCATGAAGAGGCCATGGCCCTTTAATCTCGAATGCGTGTCCAACCACGGCTCCTTCCCTTCCAAAGGGCCTATTTTCACCGGTTCCTTCTTCAAGCCGGACGAATCGTTGGCTGTGTATGGTAACGGGTCGATCCAATTTGAACCCAAAGGCACTGCTTTCAGGTAGTGTGATTCATCATTGCTTCTATCTAAATGTTGTCGGTGGTTGCTATTTGATGCGATTTGAGATGCTCACCTCAGAGAGGGTACTTCGAGCTCTAGCACGAATCGGATCGACTGCAGATGCTACGACCAGCAGCACGACAAGGTTCCGAATTACAATGGGGTTGCCGCAGATGGCGGTTTTCTCACCTTGGGCCCTTCTCCGATGGCATCCGTTTCCAAATCCAAGCATCCATTCACCGCCTTGCGTCTTCATGAGTATCCTGAATTCGGTTACCTACCATGTCAAGTAAGTTCGGGGAGCACGGAATTTGCTTCCGTGCAATTTCAATTTGTCGTAGTTCTGCTGGTTTTTACTTGGTTGATGTTGTGGTTCGATTCAGGGAAGCACGGATGACGCAGTCTCACGATTCGGGGGTTTGTCACCGCCACCTTTCTACAGCTTCTTGCCCATGGAACCTACGGCCCGTGAGACGCTAAACGAACGGAGGGGCGAAGCATTGGATGGTCTTGATCTCAACTTGAGGCTTTAAGTTGATTAGGTTAGCACTAAGATGTTGGAGATTTAGTTAATGTGAGATGAGAGAGATGGATAGATGTGTTGTATGCCAAGTGTTGGGTGTTTTCATTACTTCCCTCAGACCTCAGTATCTCAGCTTCATGAAGTCACAGTGTTACTGATTCTGGAATAAAATGAATGAGCCACATGCTTTTGTTTCTTGCTCTGTTCAGTATCATCAAAACAGATCAAGTGTTTGATACACAGGATGGATGACTGGGGCCCACCACACCAAGGGAACTGAGATATTGCATGGCTGTGAGAGAGAATGCAGCTGTCCAGTCAAGTTGTGGGGTCTACAGTAATCCACTAGTGGCAGTTCAATGAACAGAGCCCTAACCCTAAAATTTTAGGTCAAAGAGGTTCATGAGCTTCCCACATTCAAAGGGAAATGGAACTGGAATTGGAACTTGGCAGCTTTTATGGCAACCTAGAAGTTGCTACTGAGCTGGATTCATGTGTTAGGTGTGAGGGAATCGGAGTTTTTTGTTGGAACTTGGAAGTAACCAAGTGGTCAGTACGTCACCAGTTAGCTAGCAAGCACAAGATAGACCAAGGATCGATACCTGTCACAATAGCGGGAGAAATGTCCAAATTATTAATCTATATAATATGTTAGGACCCTTCGGGTTATGTATAACTTTGTCATTCTCGGAACTGCACAGAGACAACTTATCCATTCGATCTAATCGAACGGATCAAAAATATATCCCAATCCTCATAGCTAATCCCACGATTTTTTTTACCGTAGATGTAACTTATCCATCCGATCTAATCGAACAGATCAAAAACATTTCCCCATCATCATAACTGGTCCCACTATTTTTTTTCTCCTCTCTTCTCCACTCACCAGGTCCTTTGCCTACTTCGTCTTCCTTCCGATCGGGCGACCGAAAATGCTCTCTTCTCCACTCACCAGGTCCTTTGCCTACTTCGTCTTCCTTCCGATCACCCCCTCCCTTTGTTTCTCTCTCTCTAAACCCCCCCCCCCCCAGGTTCGGCACTCTCTCTGTCCCTCTCTCTCTCTCTCTCTCTCTGATTTTATTTTTTTTATGCGGAAATCAATCCCCCCCCCCCCACCCCCCCCCCACCCCCCAATACACACACCAGGTTCTCTCTCTCTTGTGAACTATGAGGAACCATGCAACAGGTTCGTTTTCTCTCTCTATCTTCTCTCTCTTTTTCTCTCTCTCTATTGTGAACTGTGAGGAGTTGAAGGGTTTTTTTTTACATTTTGGGAGAGTTGTAGCCCGAAGGTCCCACCATAAGCACCTCCCCGAAGGTCCCACCATAAGCACCTCCCACACGACAGGTCCTCTCTCTCTCTCTCTCTCTCTCTCTCTCTCTCTCTCTCTCTCTATTGAATTGTGAATTTAAGGTTTTTTTTATAGTTTTCTCTCTCTCTCTCGTGTGAACTGTGAATTGAAGGATTTTTTTTTACAGTTTACAAGAAACCGACACGAAACCAGGCCGCAGGTCCATCGTGAGCACCCCCCACACAACAGGTTTTGCTGTCTTTTGTAAACAATGAATTGATTTTACTGCGTTATGTTGCTTAAACCAACATATTCTCTCCCTCTTTTGTAAACAATGAATTGATTTTAGCGGATTATGATGGCTAAACATAATTCTTTATACTAAAGGACATAAAATTCAGTGCTACTTAAGTTTAGACTAAAGGCTTAATTTTATACTACGTTTAACCTGAAACTACACTATCCATCTTTATAATTTACTTTAGTAGTTATGCTTTTTTTTTTCTTCTTCCTTGACTATCAAATGTTATATATATATATAGAGAGAGAGATATGCCTTATTGCATCTTTTTAGGTAGTATGAAGCTGTAGTCTTAAAAAAAAAGTTAAAACTGAAACGGCACAATCCATTTTCTAATTTAATTTTATAGTTTTGCTTTTTTTTCTTCTTTCTTGACCATCAAATGTTATATATATATATATATATATATATATATATATATATATATATATATATATATATATATATATATATATATAGGGAAGTGCTAGAATGCGGCATGCGGTGCGTGCGGCATCGCACCGCAGTCGTGTGATGCATGCGCTGCGTGCATTCGATGCACGTAGCAGTGCATCACACGGTTGCGGCGCGATGCCACACGCACCGCATGCCGCATTATAGCAGCCCCCCTATATATATATATATATATATATATATATATATATATATATATATATATATATATATATATATATAGGCGTGCTAGGGTGTGGCGTGCGGTGCGTGCGGCGCCTCACCGTAGCCGTCTAATACACCGCTGCGGTGCGTGCGATGCACGCAGTGGTGCATCAGACGGCTACGGTGCGACGCCGCACGCACCGCACGCCGCATTTTAGCATTTCTCTCTCTCTCTCTCTCTCTCTCTCTCTCTCTATATATATATATATATATATATATATATATATATATATATATATATATATATATATGGGTCAAGATCGGATGACCCATCAAAATTTTGACCCATTAATAACCCAGCACCCTTTGAGGCACCTAGAGGTTTTAGAATAGGCTAATTTTTTGTAGACATGTTGATCATCCTCACAAAAAATCAGCCCATTCTAAAACCTCTAGGTGCATCAAAGGGTGCTCTTCAAATCAACGGTTAAAATTGACAATAAAAAACCGTTGATTTGAAGTGCGCATTTGATGCACCTAGAGGTTTTAGAATGGGCTGATTTTTTGTGAGGATGATCAACATAACATAGACAACATCCCTACAAAAAATCAGCCCATTCTATAACCTCTAAGTGCCTCAAAGGGTGCTGGGTTATTGCTGGGTCAAAATTTGATGGGTCATCCGATCCTGACCCTATATATATATATATATATATATATATATATATATATATATATATATATATATATATATATATATATATATATATATATATATATATATATATATATATGGGACGGGGAGTATGGACCTCCGGTGCAGGATTCACACTGCACCCGTGCCCGGCATGCATGACACGTGGCTCCCTCTCCCGAAACCAGATCGTAAAAAGCCCCTCCGAGACCGCATCCGTTCGGGACGAATATCAGTCGTCTGATCGACTGAATCGAACGGATGCCATTCCACCCGGCCTCGCTGTTACTATGGCGGCCACAGTAATAGCGATCGGATGGTCTGGGGGAATCCCATCCGTTCGATTCAGTTGATCGGGCGGTTGAAAAGAATTCGCGATTACTGTAGCCGCTACAGTAACCGCGAGAATGATTTCAGCCGTCCGATCGCCAGGATCCAACGGATTGGATTCACCCGAACGGCCAATTGAATCCCAAATGAATTCAATCCATTGGATCCTGATGATTGGACGGCTGAAATCATTCTCGCGATTACTATAGCGGCTACAGTAATCGCGAATTTTTTTTAACCGCCCGATCAACAGAATCGAACGGATACGATTCCCCCGGACCATCCGATCGTTGTTACTGTGGCCTCCACAGTAACAACGTGGCCGGGTGGAATGGCATCCGTTCGATTTAGTCGAATCGAACGGCTGCGGTTCGTCCCAAACGGATGCGGTTTCGGAGGTGCGTTTTGCAATTTGATTTCGGGAGAGGGAGCCACGTGTCATGCATGCAGGGCATGGGTGCAGTGTGAATCCTGCATCTGAGGTCAAGGCTCCCCGTCCCCATATATATATATATATATATATATATATATATATATATATATATATATATATATATATATATATATATATATATATATATATATATATATATATATATATGGGAAAGGGTAGCCTACTCCATGGAGTTGGAAACTTACCTACTCCATAGGTTAAATGGATGCCGTGTTGCACTTTTTGATGGAAGTTAAGACTTGGTCAAGTTAGGTTCACCCCTCCCAACAATTATCAAGAAATTTTTTTTGATAAAAACATATGCCAAGTGGCATTTTTAGCATCCACAAAAAATATGTTTTTACGATACACAGTTTACCGTTAAATTTGTTTCAACTTGATCGAGTTGGTTTAAGTTTTTTTCTTCGGATTTTTTTTTATAATCCTAATCTATCCATATTAGATTGACCATACATGAATAAAAAATTTGATTAAAAAGTGTCATGTGGCGTCTATATAACCCATGGAGTAGGTAAGTTTCCTACTCCATGGAGTAGGCTACCCTTTCCCTATATATATATATATATATATATATATATATATATATATATATATATATATATATATATATATATATATAGGAATGGGATGCTGCCTATCAAAGCAGCGTTTTTGCTGCTTTGAGGCATTGTTTGACCATCCTAGAAGTTTTGGAATTTGATGAAATTTGGTGAGGGTGTTGTCTAGGCTAAGATGATCATCCTCACAAATTTTCTAACAGCGACTGCAGACGACTTATTTTGCTTCGACCATTTGAACCCCCTAGAAGTTTTGGAATTTGATGAAAATTTGTGAGGATGATCATCTTACCCTAGACAACACCCTCACCAAATTTCATCAAATTCCAAAACTTCTAGAATGGTCAAACAATGTCTCAAAGCAGCAAAAAATGCTGCTTTGATAGGCAGCATCCCATTCCTCATATATATATATATATATATATATATATATATATATATATATATATATATATATATATATATATATATATATATATATATATATATATATATATATATATATATATATATATATATATATATATATATATATATATATATATATATATATATATATATATATATATATATATATATATATATATATATATATATATACGGGGTATAGGCTGGCGGCCTATTTCGACGAAATGGGCAGCCGCCCATTTGACACCCTTAGGAGTCTTAGAATGTGCTGATTTTTTGGGAGCATATGCATCTCACCTTAGATAGCACACCCACAAAAAATCAGCACATTCTAAAACTTTTAGGGGCATCAAATGTTACATTTCAGATTAACGGTAACAACGGACGTTCGATAAAACTCTTAACATTTGAAGCCCCTAGGAGTCTTAGAATGTGCTGATTTTTTGTGGGTGTTCTATCTACGATAAGATGCTTATGCTAACAAAAATTCAGCACATTCTAAAACTCCTAAGGGCTTCAAATAGGTGGCTGCCCATTTCGTCAAAATGGGGTGGCAGCTCATTTCCCGTTTCCTCTCTCTCTCTTTCTCTCTCTCTCTCTCTCTCTCTCTCTCTCTCTCTCTCTATATATATATATATATATATATATATATATATATATATATATATATATATATATATATATATATATATATATATATATATATATATATATATATATATATAGGGGCATGCTATGCTGCGGCATGCGGTACGTGCGGCACAGCACCGCAGCCGTCTGATGCACGCGCTGCGTGCATCGCATGCACGCGCTGCGTGCATCGCATGCACGCAGCAGTGCATCAGACGGCATGCGGTAGTTGCCGCACTTACCGCATGCCGCATTCAAGCATTTCTCTCTCTCTCTCTCTCTCTCTATATATATATATATATATATATATATATATATATATATATATATATATATATATATATATATATATATATATATATATATATATATATATATATATATATATATATATAACATGCTAAGGCCGTTTTGTGCTGACTAGGACAATATGGAACCAAGGCTGACTAGGACAATATGGAATGCTGATTGGACAAAATCATTTAGTCCGAGAGAGAGAGTCCAACTAACGCCCCCACCCCCCCATTCCAAAAAAATAAATAAATTAATTTTTAAAAACACAGCTGATCACATCCCCTTCATTTTCGAACGCACGCCAGCCCCTCTTTCACACCCCCGCCCCTTCACACCTCCCTCATCGCACCCCCTCCACTCGAGCCGCTTTTCACGCCCCCCTCAACCCCCCCCCCCCTCCGATCCCGCCCCCAAATCCGCGCCCCCCCCCCAATCCCCGGCCTTCACGCCCCCCTCTTTCTCTAGCGGTTCTCTCTCTCTCCCCCCGACTATCTCTCTCCCCCCTCCCCGGCCTCTCTCTCTCTCTCTCTCTCTCTCTCTAACTTATCACCCAGATCTGGACGTCGCCGGACCGGGAGGGCGTGAGAAAGAGGGCTGCGTAGGGGAGGAGACGGCGGCCTCGGCCCCGATGCTCGGGTAGGAGGCTCTCCCGCACCTGGAGGTCGCCGAACCGGGAGGGCGCGAGAAAGAGGACTGCGCAGGGGAGGAGACGGCGGCCTTTGCCTTGATGCTCTGGTAGGAGGCTCTCCCGCACAACTCTGGAGGTCGCCGGACCTCCAGATCTCTCTCTCTCTCTCTCTCTCTTTCTTTCTCTCTCTCTCTCTCTCTCTCTCTCTCTCTCTCTCTCTCTCTCTCTCTCATCGCAGGGGAGGTGACGGCGGCCTCGGCCTCGGCCCCGACGCTCGGGTAGGAGGCTCTCCCGCACAGATTTGGAGGTCGCCGGACCTCCAGATCTCTCTCTCTCTCTCTCTCTCTCTCATCGCATTGGGCATGGTCTATGTTTGATAAAGAGGAATTTTGGGTTGGCGGTGTTTTGGATGCAGGGGCTCAGTGGAAGACGGGCAGCTTGGGATTGGGGACTCGGAGGAGGAGTGGGTCTGTAACGTCAAATCACTCAAGCACGAGTCCATCCCTGTCGTCATCGCCGATAGCAGAAACTCCCTCACCATCTACAATAACGGACATGTCCCTCCCTTCCCTCCCCCTCCCCCTTCCCATCCCATCCATTTTTATTTTTTATTGTTCCAAAACCCTGATTCTTGCTCTTTCAATTGCTCTCTCTCTCTCTCTCTTTCTCTCTCTCTCTCTCTCTCTCACATTGGGCATGGTCTGTGTTTGATAAAGAGGAATTTTGGGTTGGCGGTGTTTTGGATGCAGGGGCTCAGGGGAAGACAGGCAGGTTGGGATGGATGGGGGACTCGGAGGAGTGGGTTTGCAGCGACAAATCATTCGAGAACGAGTTCATCCCCGTCGTCATCGTCGGCAGCAAAAACTCCCTCGCCATCTGCGATAATGGACATGTACCTCCCTTCCCTCCCCCTCCCATCCTTTTTTATTTTTTATTTTTTCAATATCTTGATTCTTGCTCTTTCAATTATTTGGGGAATGAGCAGCTGTTTACATAGGGGTGGAACCAGAGGGGCACGCTGGGCCACCACCGAAGACCAAAACCGAGAGCGTCCCAGGGCACGCTGGGCCACCCCCGGAGACCAAAACTGAGAGCGCCCCAAGCCTTGCCGATGTCAAAATCGTTCAGATGGCCATGGATAAACAAAGGCAATGATCGACAAGAAGAAGTGCACTTCTGTGATCTTTAAGCAAAGTTTTCACCTTTGTATTTCTTTTTTCTTTTTGGGCAAATTTCTGGCGGCTATTGGCGGGTGGGATTGCCTCGCGGTCGACGATCAAGGCCGGGCTTATGCTTGGGGTAATTGTATCATTGAAATTTTTTAGAGCATTGCCACCATTTTAAATGTTAATTGAGTATGGGCAGTGCGGGGAGGAGCACGAGAGGAAAGAAAATTGTACTAGGGCTCTGAGGAGGGTCATTGCAATCCCTCAGCGTTGTGCCCCAAAGCTTTCTATTCGCCAGGTGACTGGAAGATTTCACATATTTCACATCTGTAAGTGCATTCATGTTATTTTTTTTTTTTTAGTTTCACCTATATCTACCTTTATTTATTAATGATTAGCCTTAACTCATGCATCTGGGTCAAAATCTACCAATTAGGTTTTAATGAGAGTTGGGTAGTTTATGTTCTCTACAATCAATTGGTGTTCGATTTTTATCTGGGTCGAAATCTGCCAACACTATTTTTAATTGGAACCCATCTGCTGATTCTTTCTTATTCCCTCTCTCTCTCTCTCTCTCTCTCTCTCTCTCTCTCTCTCTCTCTCTCTATATATATATATATATATATATATATATATATATATATATATATATATATATATATATATATATATATATATATATATATATATATATATATATATATATATATATATATGATTTAGGATTACTGATTGGAACCCATATGTTTTTAATTGAAACCCATACACTGTTTGGACGATGCATAAAAAGTATCAAAATATTTCAGAAATTTATGCTTGATTCGACTAATCAGTCCCGATTCGAGTTAGATTTGGCCGATTTAGATTATTTCATATCGAATCCAACTGATCATTTATTTTCTCTCTCTCTCTCTCTCTCTCTCTCTCTCTCTCTCTCTCTAATTGCATTATTTCATTTTCTCTCTTTTTAATTGCATTATTCATTCTCTCTCTCTCTCTCTCTCTCCAAGTCTTTAAAGACAGAAGAGAGAGAGATAGTCGGATTAGGGGGGGGGGGGGCGACATGCATGGGGATCTGACGGGTAAGGAAAGAGAAAGAAAAGATCGGGGGTTGACTGTGATGAAGTGATCGAATGGTGGTTTGGATGGGCAAGGAAAGAGAGAGTCGGACTTAGAGAGAGAAAACACGAAAGAAAGAGATGGGATTAGAGGTGTAAAAAAAGCCCATTGGTCCAAACCCGACCCGAAAGTCAATGGCCCGAACATATCATGGGTTGGGCTCGGGCTGCCACCTTGAGCCCGAAGCCCATCCTGAAAGGAAGCCGGCCTGAAAGCTCGACCCGAAAGGAAACCTAAAAGCTCGACCCAAGGATGTCTTGCCGTCGAAGGCGGCCCGCTGCTGTGCCGACGGGCACGGGCATGCACTAGTATATATATAGGAAACGAGAAATAAACTGCCAGCCTATTTCGAAAAAATGGACAGCCACCCATTTGATGCCCTTAGGAGTCTTAGAATGTGTTGATTTTTTGTGAGCATAAGTATCTTATATTGGATAGAACACCCACAAATAATCAGCACATTCTAAAACTCATAGGGGCATCAAATGTTAGAAGTTTTATCGAGCGTTCGTTGTCACCGTTAATCTGATATATTATATTTGATGCCACTAAAAGTTTTAGAATTTGCTGATTTTTTGTTGGTGTTCTATATAAGATAAGATGCTTATGCTCATAAAAAATCAACACATTCTAGGACTCCTAGGGGCATCAAACGAGTGGCTGCCCATTTTGTCGAAATAAAAAAGTTGAAAGGATTGGTTGAAGTCGCATGTGATCAAAACTCCATTTGCAACCCATTATAAACTGAAATCTGGATGCAGCAAGAATCCATTTCATGGGAAAAAGGAGAGAGGGGGGGGGGGGGGGGGTGATGTTAATGTAAGCATATGTTTATGTTGCATTAACATACTGAGCATCTATCAAAGTATGTTACTTACAGAAACCAAAAGACTCACAGAAGCTGGGTTATCAATACAAACACATCATCCTTCACGCAAAGCCTTTGCACCCCGAAAAGAAAAACAACTCAAAATAAAGATTTGATCACATTAGCACCATACCGCGGACCGATACCTCCTCTCTACGACCACCCAAAGACAAAGTCTAGAAGGTAGATGAGCACCAGAGAGAAGGGATAGAGCAGGTACGCGACGAAGCACGTCCAGAGTGGGTACGAGGTGCGGAAGCTGGTGAAGATGCCCATCACCACGCAGACGATGAGGATGATGAGCACCTCGGCCGAGAAGTCCCAGGTCAGGTCCCGGAAATAGACGAGGGCTAAGAAGACAGCCAAGCAGAGGGTGTTGTTCATTGTCACCCCACCGTATACCTGCAGCAGCGTTGATTCCGAAGTTAGATTGCTTCAAACGACAAGAATTTTGAATCAATTCATGCACAGAACAATGATTCTTTTTATTTTGACAAACATCATATGGATCTACCATAGAAGAACCTCTATTGGTCTAATCAGAGAGGATTTCAGTATACACATTAACCATAGACCGTTTATTGATTTCTGGCTCAATCCTTCACGTTGTATCTTACGCCCACCATGTGTGTGTGTGTGTGTGGAGAGAGAGAGAGAGAGAGAGAGAGAGAGAGAGAGAGAGAGAGAGAGAGAGAGAGAGAGAGAGTTAAAACAAAATAAGGAAAATTACAAAATACCCCATGAACTATACCCTCACTTTGGTCCCTCGGTTCTATTTTGAACAACTTACCTCCTGCGTATGCTTTTGCCGCACAAAATAAGGAAAATTACAAAATACCCCATGAACTATACCCTCACTTTGGTCCCTCGGTTCTATTTTGAACAACTTACCTCCTGCGTATGCTTTTGCCGCACAAATAACCCCCCCCCCCCAGGGGATGTATTTGAAATGAAGTGTAGTTCAGGGGTCAAATTGTTCAATGGAACTTGAGGGGCCAAAGTTAAGCTGAGGGTATAGTACACCTTATTAGCCTCGGTTCTACCACGAATTTACCATCCCCATCTCATTAAATAATACACTGATCCATACAACATACCATGCCAAATAACATGTTTTTTTATCTTAGATGCACAAAGCAGGAGTTTAAATGCAAGCGGGAGCACTAGAGTCGATTTATACATTTCAAATCTTAAAATTGCCTAAGGAATTTTAGAGCTCACATCACTTCATGGGCACACACACCAAAACTTAGTTAGACTCAACATAACAGTACATAAGTGAGCTTAATCACAACTTGTACTTAAAATATGACATTAAATCCAACTTATATTCATATTAGTGGAAGATATTAGACGACAAAATGAATGATTGAAACTATCTTATCATGCTTTATACTGAAGTGATCTCAATGCACAGGTAGCATAACTAGTTGTAGCCTTCTTAAATGTTGGATTACAAAGTAGTGGTCCAATGGCAAGCGCAGATCTATCTGTGAAATTATCAATTACATTACTAACTAGATTCTTTAGCTTCTTACACCCTTCAATTTGAACTTGATGACAAGTTCTTCGCAGCGAAAGCGAATGATGCAACCCAGGATTCAGTCGAGCATGTTGGGCCCAAGGAACCAGATGATTAATTTGTTGGGATTTAAATAAAAGCTAAATTTTATTATCTGATAAAAGTTGGTGTGTAGATTTTAAATAAGGTACGTTAAGATCTAGTTAGGATTAGATTTAATTTTTGAATTGAAATTTGGTTTCCATTGTTATCTATTGGGTGCCTATAAAAAGGCTACCATGGTTGTATTCAAATTATTGAAGAATGTTCATGATGGGTTCGTAATGAATAAATAGCCGGTGGTATTGTGCTTCTTCCTCTCCCTCTCTTCCTGGATCCAAGTATTATTCATCTAGCTTCTGATCTTTATCTCATGTCTCAAGTTTCTAACCCTTGGTCTAACCATCACCGTCTACCAAAGTCACCTTCATTTTTTCTCTCTCTTGGTGCTACCGACACTAGTTATCATCTAATTGAAAAAAAATAGAATCATCATCCCCTCATAAAACCATCACACATCCATACCACCATCACAGTGACAACATCACAAAGCCCAATTACCCTATTATTCCAATATCAAATCTTGCCTTTTACCTTCTACATCGTGGTTCTTTCCTATTCTAGGGGAACCATGGATGGTTGTGAATCTTGTGATATCTGGTTTCATGAGCTTAAAATGCATAAGCACTAAGGTAGGTTCCCTACTCATCATTTATTGGCATGCCCCACGTCAAGTTGACTTGGTCAGGTTTTCGACATCACTCTGAGGGTTTGTCAGGATGACCGCCAGTTGGAAGATTATTATCAATCTTCTAGATATTGACAGATGAGTCGGCGAGGGTGAGTGGGTGGGTGTCACAAGTTGGTCATTGACAACGTGTGTGTGTGTGATATTGACAGATGAGTGGGCGGGGGTGAGTGGGTGGGTGTCACAAGTTGGTCATTGACAACGTGCGTGCGTGCGTGCGTGTGTGTGTGTGTGTGTGTGTGTGTGTGTGTGTGTGTGACAAACTGGTCATTGACAACATAAAAGTAAAGATATCACAGGCCTCTTTAACTGAATATATCCTTGTAATTCAAATGGACTTTGTTAAATTAGATTTAAATAACAAAAGCCTAGATTACAAGGTCAAGAAAAAAACCTCAGATAATGTCAGTGACGAAGTTCTTTGCTTCTTTCGGCTAGCAAAAATGATTGCTGAGACAGCCTCACTGGAGTTAGTAGCCAAAGGCATTGCGATGAATGAGATGAAAAAAGAAGGTATACTTGTAGCAGCTGAGAAATTATCAACAGCATCTACAAGAGGATCTGCAAATACGGCTGCAACAACAGTTCCCAGTAACAATAGTAAGCTGGCTTTGAAGTAGATACGAGAGGGATTATCAACACTCTCCACATCCTCATCGCTCTTCTCCGTTAGCATATCATGATCATCCCTCGTTTTCTGCAAATAATGAAAGAGTCGTGTTATGCTTGAGACTTAAGCCCATTATTTAACAAAGCAAATTCTTGGACTTGTATCATGAAGCAACCTACCTTATGAAAGTCGTGGATGAACTTCGCTGAGTAAGCACCAGAATGTTCAATAGTCCGTTGAGCCTCTTTGAGCCATTTTGCTATTCCTTCAACGAACTCTTCCTCTTCAATAATATTATTGCCCGACGTATCAAAATCATCCATTACCTTTTCAACAGCATCATCCTTATCCAAATCAAATTCTTCAAACTGGATTCCTATGATAAGTGCTCTTATCTCAGAACGTGATACTAAGTTGTCTGAATCCAAATCTATTTTATGAAACAATCTGCAATAATCATGAAACATAGATTGATCAAAAAAGATCGTTTTCTAAAAAGATACATAGAATACGTGAAAAGTACTAACTTTTTAATAACAGGTATGTTCGGCTGTCCATCACTAGTGAAGAGCCGTCCAAGAGTTTGCATTTGAGCATGTCGTAGAATTCCTGATATCACATGTTTATGCTTTGCATATGCTATTTTTCTCTTCTGAACCCATGGCTGAAAGACCTATTCCAATATATAAAAAGAGGAACAACGTCTCTTAAATACATTATTCAACTTCCTATTTCTGCACCATACAAAACAGAGTAGATAAAGGCACAATAAAACAAAGACAAGAATCTGTGGTGCAACCATACAGTGGAACATAGTTGTCAGAACATATCATATATTGAAGATGAAAAGTGTTGGATACCCTCACACCCCAAAACACAGGTCGTAAGTGGAGGTCCACAGAGGGTATATTAAACGGATGTTAGGTGCCCCCTTTACCGATGTGGGACTAACCGGTGGACTTCCTCAACACCCCCCTCAAGCGGAGCACGCGGAGCGAGGCACAATCGGAAGGGGCCGCACCCGAAGAGAGACAGTGAACCCAGTTCTGATACCATGTTAGATACCCTCACATCCCAAAACCCGGGTCATAAGGGGAGGTCCACAGAGGGTATATTAAACGGGCGTTAGGTGCCCCCTTTACCGATTTGGGACTAACCGGTGGAGTTCCTCAACAAAAAGGAAGGGATTAATGATGCAACTTGGAGAATGAAAAACTTGGAGGGTAACATCTCTCCAACCTAGAGATTTTTCGCATCCCCTGTGAAGGCCCACACAGGATAGGAAACCAAAAATAATAATCGGCTCACTTTCAAGTTAGTGGGATCGGTTGCAAAAGACTTGCTATATGTATGCAATGAAAGCGCACACTTGACGACACTAAGCTTGGCATGGCACTATGGCAGTTTTTAATCAATCCAAGGCATAGAATTAAAAAATACTCACTAGACAACACTAAGCTTGACATGAATTTGATTATTATCTTTGCAAAGGAGAGCCATTAAAGATCATTCATTAAACACTGCATGATGAATACATGTTGATCATTCTTTGTCAATGAGTGTGATGTGTTGTGATCCGTATGGTGAGTAGTGTTGCAATGCATATAGGAGACCAGGTTTTGGTGAAAACTCCAGAACATCAAGCAATCTGAAGCATGCTCCCAAGACAATGTTTTATAATTTGAGTACAAAATATTCGAGTTGATTGCCCTGTTTGTGGTTTGTTTAGTAACCTGATTTAGTGTGTTTGTGTAAAATCCCATCCTTGCCATATATTAAAACTTCATCAGGTAAGTTTAGTAACCTGATGAAGTTGTTGAATGGAAAGCGTAAGTATATTAAAACTATCATAATTAAATACTTACACTCCTTAGATAAACACTTGCTTAGACATTCGATTGTCGTTAATACAGGAAGTATAAACACATTTGAGAATAATAACTTCAAAGGGCCACAAACGAAAGGGGAATGTGCCAAATGACAATGATAATGATTTTATCCCTTGGTTGCGAATGCAGGTAATTATTTCACTTAGAAACTTTGTTCTAAAGCCTAAAGTGATATTTTCAGGCACTTTTAAAAATATGTTTTTCTCCACAGTTGGAACATCAAGGGTGATACCACTTTGAAGCGACGAGCTGATGGACCAACATTCAAGGCAAAGACATATAACAAATATCGTTTCAATGAGTTTCTCTCATCTCCGAGTGATTACAAGAGCAACAAGTCAACGCAAAACAATGGGGTCTCCATTAAAGCCATTGCTAAATACAGAGCAAGTGCTAAAGATAAAAAATACAAAGAAGAGGAAACCATTTATGGATTTGTTAAGAAGATAATCGAGTTGGACTATACTGACTTTAAAGAAACAGTATTTTCATGTGATTGGTTAAGAATGGAAGACAGGGCTAATGGCTGCGAAGTTGATCCTGAAATGAATTTAATAATGGTAAACATGGAGAAACTAAAGAGTAGCGATAAGGAAGAAGATGAGCCTTTCATTCTTGCATCACAAGCCAGTCAAGTGTTCTACTCCAAGGATCCACTAAGGCCCAGATTATTTGTTGTTTTAGTTGCTCCAAAAATATTGACGAAAGAAGCGATGTATCGTTCCACTAGAAATTTATTTGAATCTAAATTATTGACTACCTTAGCCAAAATTATAAACTTAGCAATCCATTATTCTTCTTGAAGTAGTTGCAATAAATCTTGCCATTTACACTTTGGTCATAACTAGATTCCAAGGCAATTGCTCAAATTGCCTTCGTTGGTACTGTGTTGAGCGTTAGCATATAATGCTCCAAGTAAATTGTTCTAGTGAATGAGATGTGTGACTGCCTTGATTTTCATTAAGAGTGCGCAAGTTTGTGGGGTTTGTCTTGCCAAAAAATTGGTCCAAATTTTCAAATCAACAATTAAATTGATCAGGTGAGTCGAACTTGGACACTTTTTTTTTGGTTGGGCATAGGTCAATGACATTCTGGTGAAATCGAGTGAGCGAGTGAATCTTGAGCCAATGTGGACTTGCCCTGACTCAAGATTCAATCAATAACATATCCTTAAGGCTGAATACAGAAAGTTAACATGCTCAAAAACTCTAGGTTGTTTTCATGTATTCCAAATTAGGTTGGTTGTCAAATCAGATTTAATTCAAGTATTCAAATTCAGGTTGGAATCATAGTTCTTCATTAATACTTATTGTTAAATTGGTTGGAAAATTATGAGTTGTTTGATTTTACCTTTCTTATCATACAATTCTCATATGACTGCGATCGAGGAGCATGAACTTGACCTGGATCCGATGCCTTACCTAGCTTGTAATCGGTTGGATGTTGGCCATTTGACTATAACATTCTTGTAATCAAGGTACTTTATATGCTGTATATAATAATTTCCCATAATTATACATGTTAATATTGAGTTTACGATCTTCGCGTTGTCATCTTTAAGTCCACTTGTCTGATGTTTCTATTTTGTCGATTGAACGCCTTCGATAGTAATATACGCGCTAGATGGTCTAAAGTTGGTAATGTAGCGCATAATGTATGGAACTTTGTCTATGAGCACCAGCATATATGAAAAATAATGATCTCTGATGTAGGAGTTGTTTGGATATAATATGTAGCTTTACGGTCCCATGAAACCCATGTACAATCTTATATACACAGGGAATGCAAAAACCCGTGTACATACACACGGAATGCAACTTACAATTCTTCGAGACTTCAAGCCTTCATAAAGGAATGCACAAATGATAAGTGACAAACAAACTGTGTAAATATATAGAATGCATGAACTAAATGGAATACCTGATACAAGCAATAAGAAAGTACGAGTGCAACTGAAACAATGAGAGAAAGCAAGACAGCTAAACGTTCTGCTGATGGAAACTTGAAGAGTTTTGGTAGTTGCACGATGATAAATGGAAGAATAGATATAGTCATGATCCTTGCAGCATAGCTAGTTTGCAGATCAGTCGAAATACCTGACCCTGAAAAGATATAACATCCATTGGTTTCTTAATTAATGCAAAATTCATTATGTACAACACCTACAAGAAATAAATTTATGCAAGATGATTTGTTCATTAATTAAAAAAACATAATCCTTCATGATAACTCTGGAACATTAAATAACTAATCAATAACTCAAAGCTGATCAAACTACAACTAAAATGTCAGGTAACAAAAGTTATGGAAGCCGATCTTAAGGGAGAGGACAAGGCATTTCTTGATCTATAGGGAAAGGAATAGTTGAATCCTTGACGAACAAAGAATGTTTGACAACCACAATAAGGAACAGGATTGATTGGACAGCTGTAGCATGGCATATAATAGCATTCAAATATCATTCAAAGCTTTTTTTTGGAGATGGAAGATTTTCTACTGTCTGAAATCTACTCCGTGGGCTCCAAACAGGCCCCTCCATGTCAGGTTTCCTTAGGTTATCCATACCTATACCATAACTTGTATGGCTATGCGACTTACAAATTTTGCATTTATGGATTTGTTTTAGTTTAGCTCTTCGGGTTGTCATCTGTGGCTCAAACTTTTATCAGTGTAACATATTTCCCTCCATATAAACTGATATATATTAATTTATGGGAGGCACAATTCTTCCCCAATGTTAACCGGGTGAAACTTGACACTCTTGTAGACAGTTCTCCATGATTATGTGAACAATTTTTGTTGTATTATGTGAATAATTTTTTTATGTGACCAATTTTGTTACATTTGTATGTGCACCAATGTTGTTAAAGGTGCGCCCAGGCTCAAGCCTAGGCTGTGCAACTAGGTTCAACCTCCACGCCTCAAAAGGCATAAGGCGAGGTGCTGTTAGGAAGGCACGTGCATAGTCTCAATGCTACAGGTGCAGAAAAAGCGTGCCTGGTTAAATCCATGCACAATGAGAGGGTACAAGGTGAATCAGGTGCTTGGTATTTGCACATAACAAAAAAAAAACTCATGTAGAAAGTTGATGTGCACATAAAGTAATATTCATTATGTATGTTTCTTAGGTATATGTTCGCAGGTTGAGAACCGGTTGTAGAAAGTTCTCAAAATTTAGAATATCACCTTGATCCATAGCACGATAGTAAACTTTTATCAATGTAATATGTTTTCCTTCATGTAAACTGGTATATTAATTTATAGGAGGCGGCGTGCTGGAGACGATGGCGACATGCAATCGGGTAGCGGAGATGACGCATGCCAGGATTTTTTTTCTTCTCTCCTCTTCCTCCTCTCATACAGCCAAAAACAAGGCGGGTTTGGGGGGGGGGGGGGTTGGAGGATCGGGGATCGGTTCCGGCTGAAACCGATCCAAAACGGTCGAAACGGATAGGTTTGGACCAAAGCTTCAAACCTTGGTATTTAGTACCTATTGTTACTATCAAACTATGCAGTCAAAGTTGGTAGTCGGCCCTAGTCGGCCAAGAGCCGACTAGGACTAGTCGGGACTAATTCGGAACTAGTTGGCTAAAACTTATTCTAACCCCTCCCCCCTCCCTAAACATATATGATATATAAACTAGCATAAATGTCAATAAGTATATGATATTAGTCGGTTAATAACAATACATATCTTCACACTTCACAGAATGGGTATAAATACATAAGTAACAATCTAACAGAACACAGTTGTATTGGCTTCATGCCCATGTCAGAAGACTCAGAACTAATAATTTATCACAATATTTGTTTGATGATGTTTAATCTGTGAACAATCCCAATTTTGATTATAGGGTTATATAGATATCAACAAATAAACTAATTATTTGTCTATGTTTTTAACTGAGATTCTCAGATGCTTAACAGATGATTACAAGGAAGAGCCATAGTTGTGAGTCTTGTGACTCAAGAATTTGAGCCAATGTAAAAAAATCCAAACAAAATTACTTGCAAAGACTCCTTTCAAAAAAAAAATATTGCTTGTAGAATGCTGCTTGGGGACTAGTCGGTAGTCGCTAGTCGGGGACTAGTCGAGCTAGCCGAGGACTAGTCGGGATTCCGCCCAGCAATGACAGAATCGGAATTAATCGGTCGGCCAAATGCCGCCTGGGGACTAGTCGCTGACTAGTCCCGACTTTGATAGCATAACTATCAAACTAATGTTTATTATTACACTCTTCTAATGTCGGTATTAATTTTCATATTAACCTTGACTGTCGTACACACGATTCCTTTCCTATCGTCTCTTCATTCTTTTATAGGTAGTGCTCATACCCTTCAAGAAGGCACCTTCACGAACCTTGGCATAATTTAAAGTGTTGACGAAGAGTCCCACATCGATGAGGGAGGCACCCATCACCCGCTTAATATACCTCCTGTGGACCTCCCACCCATCACCCACTTAATATACCCCCTGTGGACCTCCCCTTACAACCCGGGTTTTGGTGCGTGAGGGTATCTAACATAAAGGATGTGATGTCAGACTGACAATCGGTCAGATAACCTTTTGATCAATCCTTTAATGTAGAACTCTCAATTTTAGAGTTGTGCTCCATAGGCAACGTCATGTGATGGGATACGGCTGTGTTGTCCATTGTTAGTCTAATTGAGTTAAAGAAATCAACGGCTACAATTAAAAGAAATTAATGTTATTTTTCAGGCATTAAAGGGGCATACATCTCTATATGAACATTTTCTTCAATTTATTTGAACATATAAAGTTATTTTGCAACTTTTTTCAATCGGATTCTAGAGAAAAGTACAAGGCTCGGTATGAAAAGGAGATATTCAACCAGACAAGTGATAAACTTGGAATGTCTCTCTTATTTTCTTGGGTATTTTACATTTCAATTAACAAATGACATTCACTCCAAACAATATAGATATTTCCAATTCCATGATATAGCAAAGCTTGTGGTTCTTAATACATTTCCTAAACTCAGCTTTTAAAAGAACAAAATTGGAGAGATATATCATTATCAATTTGAGCATCTCTCTGTAGAAACAACAAAAACATCAGCTCTTCTCTAAGACCAATAGAAATCAATTTGTACAAAATGGAACAGTAGACAATTACCAAATAGACTGAACCCTTTTGTATCTTGTGAATCTATTGAAGTTGAATTCTCTGAAAGATCACACTTGCCAACAATAATACAAGATCCCCACAGTAATGTCAGAAGCATGACGGTTGACCCAGCAAGCAAGCCCATTCCAATCAAGACTTGACTTTGAGCAGTCTCTTTACTCCCAGAAAGTCCCGATACTGCAAAGAATGATGATTACTAGATCATGTACAACTGCATATGGATTGTGGACACAGATCTACAGTAATTCTTCATCAATTTCATTGGCATATAAAAGAAAACAAGAAAACATAAGAAGCTACATACCAAATGGAATAATCAAATTCAGATTTAGCATTGAATAACATCTCTCAGAAAACACAATTTTGTTGCAATATGGATGGCATGCTTTAAAATAATGCCATATGATGAGATTAGGCTTATTATCCTTGAGAATAAATTGTAATTTTGTAGATATTTTTTCCGCTTTGCCCAGGCTCGGGTGCGAGGGAAGCCCGACTAGCAAGTAAAGTTAGCATCGCTATCCATGCCTATGCTCAAAGGCGCCCTCCAGGCGCATAGGCTCACCACCTTAGCACCTTGACAAATCAACATAAAAGAATGAGATTTAAAATCTTGGCAATACCAACATAACGACTTGGCAAGGTTGTACTATAACACCAATTAGTAGATCCGTGATTGACATCCCAGATTTTAAAAATCACAAATTGGAAGGAAAATTTGACCATATCCTCTTGCATGAACAACATAATCATCAAATACATTTTCCATTAAAACCTACCAAATATTCCATTGAGATCTCATGATCCCTTGCTCTACCAAATTGATCCCCTATCTCCAATAAATCAAAATTTCAATATCGACCGATATATCAACACTACCAGATTCCGAGATAGTTCACAATGTCAAGCAATATTTAAAAAAACTTTGCAATACTTGGCATTTCTGTGGAGGGGAAAACTGAGATACTTCATGTTATTTGACAATATACCTTGCCAATCTGACATACATCTTGATATTATTTCCACAATCAAAGAGGACAGAGAAAAGTCTCAGCCTCACGTGATAGTTTTCATGAGTTAGTTTTGATGTAAAAAAATGTTGTCCGGATTGAAAACAACGTTTGTTAGAATTCTTTAAAAAGTGGGTATATTAAATTGTCTAGTTAGGTGAAGAATGTAGATGGACATGTTACCGGAGTGCGTCGCATTGGATTGGATCCCAAGTTTTCTGTACTATTCTACTACTTTTTCCATCATGATGTTTTTCAGGTAGATCATTCTAGGGATTTTTCCGAAAAAATATTTTTAAAAAATATTAATTCAATAGCTGTTGACCAGAAATATTTAGCAGACTAGCACTCTGACAACAATGGTTTTAAAACTCGGCCGATACCAGTACATACTGGCCGGTATGTACCAGTTTTTTTTCCAACTACGACCGAGACCCCCCCGAAACCGATACCTCCCCCATATTAGCCAAGTTGAACTCGGCATCGACCCATATCGATCGGCATGCTCGAGTTAAACTCGGTACGATTTTTTTTAAAAAAAAGGCCGGTACCAGTTTCGGTCCATACCAACTGATACCAAGTTATATCGCCGGTAAGTATCGGTCCGGCGTCGGTCGATACCGTTACCGATATTTGCATGTTAAACCTTGCTAGGAGCCTAGAACAGCTACCTAGCAGGTTAGCGTAGAAACACGCTAGCCACATCAAATTTTTTTTCCCCCATTTACAATAAGCCCAGCATCCGGGATGCCGGGTTTTAAGTAAGCCCAGTTTTGCCGAAAGAAGAATGCTAAGTTGGTGCACCTTATTTAATACAAAATGCCTGCACAACTTGTATTAAACCCGGCATTCCGGATGCACGGTTTAAACTCGGCATCCCAGATGCCAAGTTTGTCGCAGATGGTGAAAAAAAATTCGAGGTGACGAACGCTTTTCGGCACTGACCTGCAACGTGGCTGTCAGAACACTAATTTGCTAAGTATTTCCAGTCAACCACTATTGACTTAAATATATATATTTTAAATATTATTGTTAACTGATAGTCCCACATCGATAAGGGAGGCACCCATCACCCGCTTTATATACCCTCTATGGACCTCCTCTTACAACCCGGGTTTTGGGGCGTGAGGGTACCTAACATGGTATCAGATCTAGCCCGTCTCCTGCTCCTAGCCTGCTTTTGCTCCGGGTGCTCCCCACCGATTGTGCTGTGCTCCGCATGGGAGGATCCTTGCTACGTATGCTCTGCATGAGGAGAACTGTTAACAGATACCCACATCGATAAGGGAGGCACCCATCACCCACTTTATATACCCTCTGTGGACCTCCTCTTACAATCCGGGTTTTGAAGCGTGATACAATTATTATGAAAACAATCCCATCATACTATATGTCAGTTTTTCCTACTCACAGCCTGTTTCCTTCTTTTCCTTCAATTTGTTGTGGATCGTATAAACCATATTCCAACTTCATTACCCCACTGAATCCCTTGCCTCTTTAACTACTGCAGCAGATCCACGTCAGGTCAACAGATCAGAACAAGTCATGGATAGTGAACTCTATACCCTTGGTTGGCCCCAAGTTATACTATTTCTTATCTTTATAAAAAACTCATCCACTACAAAACTAGAATAAGATGAAAGATCTATTTCACGCAACACATAGCTTTCTACTAAACGGATAAACCTGATCGAAATTAGATCAAAAAACACAACAGATAGGGGAATTGAGGAGAAAACAGATCCCGTTGAGATCAAGAGCAGAGAGCCAGAATTTATTACCGAGAATGAGCAGGGCATCCGGGAGGGCGCCGAGGATGGGGAGGAAGAGGCCTCCGACGATGCCGGGGCCGAGGATCTCAAGCAGCAGCTCGCTCCCGGAGGAGAGATAGGTCGCCGCCTTGAACATCAGGAAGCCGTACGCCAACACCAGGAACAGGTTCCCCATCACCGTGGTCGTGCACGGCAGGAACCCGTACGTCTGCTCACACGACCCCTCCGATGCCGACAGCCTCGGTAGCAACCTCCCGCCCCGCCGCAGGAGCAGGAAGGGGGAGGACCAAGGGGCATCCTGGCGGGTGACCCCGTCCGAGAGGAGCAGATCGGCAGAGGGATCGTCCACCGCTGGGCCGGAGATCAGGCGGCCGCCAGATCCTCGTCCGGCGAGGAGGAGGAGAGGGAGGACGATGAGGAGGGGGAGGAGACGGGAGGTGGAGAGCACCGCTGCTTGTTTCCCCATCTTCTGACTGTTTCGGAGGAAGGCGAGGAGGTAGGTACCGTGGCAGAGAGATATAAAATCTCAACCGAACTGTCTGGGAATTGGATTATTTACAAAAACACCCATTACTTCTCTTGATATTACGAGGAGCTCAGCTGTCGGCATTGCGGCGGATTAGGTGGGGCCCGCGTGATTTTGATTGGAGGAGCGGGAGGCGCGACGCGGCACACACGCGGCCGGGGTCATTTGACCGTTGGGATCCTGTGGGTTCGGGTCGTGACAGCCTGACAGGTGACTGAGAGTGGGAGACATCTCACTCAAAAATATCACTCTGCCGACTTAAAAGGGTTCCATTTTGTTGGGGCAATCTATTCCCACCCATGGAAATAGTGATGGCACACGAATCTATCTCAGCCCCCCCCCCAACCCATTTTGGCCTCAGGGTTTTGGGAGGAGGAGAAGGTTGACGGAGGTGGCCGGGGGCCGGCTCGGAAATAGACGGCGAGACGGGGACACCGGGGAAGGGGAGATGGTGGTGCCGGAAAAAAAAAGGGGGGGGAGGGGGGAAGGTGATTTTCTCTCTCTAATAGTCCCATATTGTCCAAGGGAGAGCATCTTCTTCCCTTTACTAAGAAACACGGGCAAATATGTGCCACTTGGCACATACGAAGCCATAGTTGTTCGAAGAAGTGTGCAATATAGAGCGAGTGTGATTCATTTTGTCAAGGTGTGGTTCATTTGTTAGAGGGAGAGATATATACTACTAATGATTTTTCTAATAGTCCCATATTGTCCAAGGGAGAGCATCTTCTTCCCTTTACTAGTAAGAAACACGGGCAAATATGTGCCACTTGGCACATACGAAGCCACAGTTGTTCGAAGAAGTGTGCAATATAGAGCGAGTGTGATTCATTTTGTCAAGGTGTGGTTCATTTGTTAGAGGGAGAGATATATACTACTAATGATTTTTCTAATTAACATCAAATGACCATTAAATGTTATTGAATGAGTATATCTCATCTTTATACTAGGGTTTTAATAGGGTTTACAAGAAAGAGCCGCGCTTACACACGAAAGAGGATCCTCGCTCTTCAAAATAGGTCCACGTGTTACTACACGAAAGAGAGGGCTTTATTTTAGTATTATACT
Source organism: Chamaelirium japonicum (assembly GCA_947650365.1). Lineage (NCBI taxonomy): Eukaryota > Viridiplantae > Streptophyta > Magnoliopsida > Liliales > Melanthiaceae > Chamaelirium > Chamaelirium japonicum. The sequence goes on from OX393549.1 coordinate 105,374,065, forward strand.
AGTAAGAAACCCGGGCAATACCTGAATGTGAATGTGGTTGATGCACGCCATTTGGTAAAGACGACATCGTTAATGTTCGAAAAAGTGTGAAATCTGAAGTGAGTGTGATTTACTTGTTAGAGTGAGAGAGAGATTAACATCAAATGACCATTAAATGCCATTGAATAAAAATTTATCATATTTATGGTAGGTTTTTAAATGGATTTAAAAGAGAGCCGCGTTCACACACGGAAGAAGAATTCTAACTCTTTAAAAAACATCCACGTGTCACAACACGAGAGAGGCTCCCATTTTAGTATAGATACTAGTAAGAAACCTGGGCAATGCCCGAATATGTTTGATGCACGCCATTTGGCAAAGACAACATGGTAACTGTTCGAAGAAGTGTGAAATTTGAAATGAGTGTGATTCACTTGTTAGAGAGAGAAAGAGAAAGAGATATTTTAATATCAAATGACCATTAAATGTCATTGAATGAAAATTTATTATATTTATGGTAGTTTTTTAAATGGATTTAAAAGTGAGCCGTGTGTGAACACGAAAGAAGAATTCTAGCTCTTTAAAAGACATCCACGTGTCACAACACGGGAGAGAGACTTCCATTTTAGTATAGATATATAGATATAAATACTATTAGACTATTAGAAGATTAGATATTAGATACTATAAGAGAAGTGATGACCTTGGCACTTGAGTTAAGGCCCAAGCACACTCACATGTGCGCATAGAGGCTAATAGGCTTGTGCGGTTATCACATATTTCAAAGGGGGAGATTGCATTAGGTCCAATTAATAATAGTCTATTAATTGTTGGTCCCGATACCACTAATATATCATAAAAGATCCACCAAAAAAGATGTAATTGTAATAGATCCAGTAATTTATAAAATGACATATATGCCCTTCTATAAAATGGCACATTTACCATATAGTTAAACCCAAACCTTACTTCCATACCCTAAATAGTGAACCCTAACCCTAATTATATACCCCTAACCAGGGCCGGCCCTGAGGTTTTGGGGGTCCTAGGCAAACTCCAAAAGTTAGCCCCCTATACATATTACAAGAAAAAAAATTTAAGTACCAATAATTTTTTTTTGCAAGTATCAATACAAAATTTGCTTTTATTGGAAAATGCCTTCTTTGGCTGTTGGTGTTTGTCATTTAGACTTGACTATTGGGCCCCCCTCCTTTAGTGTTTGGGCTTGACTATGTGGCCCCCATTAGTATAAATTAATTGGGGGTCTTAGGCAACTGCCTTGCCCGCCTACCCTCAAGGCTGGCCCTGCCCCTATCAGTGAACCCTAACCCAGCAGTCCAAAATCACTGTAGCAAACAATGACGATAGTAAGTGTGGCGATTTATGTGAGAGGGCATCTCATGGGCATATTTGGTATTTTGAAAAAAAAGTAAAAAAAAAAAAAATTAGCGAAGGATCCCTTAAACCTACAACTGTTATACATGGATTGTCTATTAATCTGAAATCATTTCGTGGACTGCAAAACTATTGGCTGGACTTAATGTAACTCAACACTGTTACAGTGTATCTATAACTAATAACCCCTATTACGTGCATCGAATCAGGCCAGGTTCGGGCACGGGTGTGAGTACTAGTGAGGGTTGTGTCTACCCGAGACCTATCCTTTTATTTTTATTTTTTATTTTTTCTAGCGGTTGGGCAGTTTTGTACCTATCGGGGCTTACGGTTGTTTTTTTTTCTCGCTTGGGTTGAAGCAAAACATGTTCTTCAAGGGGTGTCTGGAGGCCTTTATAAATAGTACCATTTCAGCCTTTCTAATCCAACAGAAAACTGAGAAAATAGTCTCTGTATACAGAGAATTCCTCAATCTTTTGTCAATGAATAGAATTTGAGAAGAATAGTGTTTTCCATTTTCCTTCCTTAATCGTTCTAAGTCTAGGTATTGGGAGTTCAAACAGTTCGATCGAAGGCCATATCAACAAGTGTATATTGAGACGGGTCTAAGAGGTTCATTGTACAATGTCATCAATGATGACCTATTACACAACAAAGCCTACTTTAGAATCATAGATTAGCCTAAACAAATTGTAAAAAAATTAGAGTTATCTAAAAAAATTATGGCTTTTAGAGAAATATGGATAGCGGACCAATAATAAGGTCGAGAAAAAAGGGCTCTACTTATAAAATCATCTAATTAAAAGAAAACATAGGCCTTTACATCACTTAAGTTATAAAATCAAAAAAGAAGGAGAAATAGGGTAATGCCAATAAGTCATGAACAATCAACTTCCGTGATGAGGGTTTCTACCTGTAAACGATCAGGACAACAAAGCAAACAATTACTGATGGGTTTTACCTCGCCAAAGGCGGACTGGTGTTTTACGATAGTAGGATACAACAAGTGGTCCACTGATGGTCAGAGGGACGTCGATGACCAACGATCGGTCAACAGTAAGTGGAATTCAGGCTAGAAGGATGGCGGTAGCTCGAGAGGTAAGGGTTTAGGGTTCTCCCATTTGGGGATTCTGGGAATTGTCCGACATAAGAGATGCAAGGTACCGATAGGGTAAGGCAATTAAAATAGGTATTGTTGTAATTACTCCGTACCTAATAATAGTAAAAATACAAAAACAAGTAATCCCTGAAAAAAGTGAGACATTAGGGGGTGTTTTTATATTTTTTAAATTGACAGGGGTCCTTGTAATTAACCCAAATCTTAGGGAAGGTAAACATATATTTTCCCTAAAATTAATTGTAGTCTGACCTCAACGGTCAAGTGAGCAGGTGCGATGCACGTGATGACCTGTATAGCTAGATAGAGTAGCTGTTGGAAGGGAATTTACACCACCGCTGGTTTGGGCAGTGGGTAGTGGTACTGGTTCTCGTGGGCACTAATCCGGGTTCGATACCTGCTCCCCGCTCTTAGTGGAGCTCCCGCTCGATGGTGTGGCGAATTCCTGTGGCCAGGTGGGTCCTTCCTCGCTCTGTGTGGCGTTCCGCTCGTTGGTGTGGCAACTTTCTGTGGGCCAGGTGGGCCCGTCCCCGCTTTGTGTGGTGCTCCCGCTCGCTGGTGTGGCAACTTCCTGTGGGCTAGGTGGGCCCTTCCTCTTGGCCGGTTCGCAGCTGTGTGTTGTCTGCTCTGTGGTGGTGACTTATGGGTCTGGCTAGGACCCCACTATATACCAAAATGAAAAAAAAATTCAGAGCATCAAGCCTAATACAACGAGCAACAAGCATGACGAATAAATTTGGGATGTCATCATCATCATGATCACCCAAGTCTGATCTTTTTTTATCAAGATAGGATCAACTATACGGAAGATTGATAAGATTTTTTCGGCTGATTGTCAACTTGTAGTCAACACATACAGTATAGAAGATCATGCTAAGATACCTAAAAGGCTAGTTGACTGGTTCCGTCTCCAATCAGGGAGCAACCCTTCAAGATTCCCCTAAACTAGGAAAGAGTCTAGACGAAGGGTTTAAAAAGGCTCGGGTTTGATAGAGAAATGATCCCATAAGACGTCCCATAGGTACGGTGACCGGTTTGGTTCATAAGAACCGTCCGATGGCAAGCAACCCGATAGGTGAATGACACTCAGTCCGGGACTTATAGTACGGGACGCCTTATGGAATCACTGTTCTATTTGATTGGGGGAAGTGTATCCATCTCTATAGCACGCATTGCAATCCAAAGAGATGGAATGAACGAACATTTTCATCACAGCCACCACCATGAAACCTTGTCCTATCAGTTTAGGGTTTCCATTCTAAATCCTTTTAGCCTGTCCTTCCTGTTATAGAGAATCGACAGTTCTCTAAAGTTGAGGAAGTTCACCGGTTAGTCCCACATCAGTAAAGGGGCACCTAACACTCGCTATACTTTCTATGGACCTCCCCTGAAGATCCGGGTTTTGGGATGTGAGGGTATCTAACATGGTATTAGCGCTGGGATCACTGTCTCCCTTCTGGTGTAGTCCCAACCGATTGTGTCTTGCTCCGCTTTAGGGGTGGGTGGGTGTGTGTGTGTGTGTGTGTGTGTGTGTTGAGGAAGTCCACTGGTTAGTTCTACATCGGTAAAAGGGGACACCGAACACCCACTTTATATACCCTATGTGGACCACCCCTTATGACCCTGGTTTTGGGCATGAGGGTATCTAACATATAAAATCAAACAGATTATAGAATACCCACGGGCATACAAAGTAACAAAACCATGGATCATCCGATAGGAGAAATCTACAACTCAAAGCCATCAATCAGCACTCAGCAGACACCAAGTTTAGGGATGGCAACGGTGCGGTTTAAAACCGAAAACCAAAGTATATTGCACCGCATAGTGCGGTTTTGGTTTGCCAAAATATAAAATCGTCACGGTACGGTGCGGTTTCAGTTTTCGGTGTAACAGTGCAGTTTTGGTTTTGACCAAAATCGTATAAAACCACACCGTTTAGATCATTCTAGTGATAAACCATGGTGCAACATGATGCGGTTTCAGTTTTACATAATGGTACATCGTCGTAGTGCGGTGCAGTTTCGGTGTGACTATTCGGTGTTGCGGTGCGGTTTCGGTTTTGCCCAAAATCGCACCAAAACCGTACCGTTGCCATCCCTAACCAAGTTTCATAATTAAATGGACTTCCTCAAGTGAACCACCATATAATTCTATTATCCGGGTGAATAATTCGCATCAAAATTCACGTAATAAATCACATTGCTCCATTGTGATGCCATGCAAAAAAAAAAAGTCCAAACATTCAGCTACTCCAAAGCATCTCAACTATGAAAATCCGATAAAAGGAAATTTAATCTGCATCTCCACTTACAATAATCCTTGTTTCAGATTCGGTGAACTCCTCATCTACGCAGCAATCCATGCAAGTCCTCGTCCTCAGCTGAACATCCTCCTGGCAAAGCCACCGGCTTTGAACACCGACTTCTGCAGCACTAACAACCATCTTTTAAGGGGCATGCTGATTGGCCTAATTGTTCGTAGGTCGAGTCCCATTCATCGATCTACAACTGATCTCATGTCAATAAATGCTTTCGCTGGAGCTGCGGTCAGTAGGGCGCAAGGTTGGGCTTCCTCAGTTGGTAGAAATGAGGTGCAGCTTCAGTGAGCCAGGATGGATCGATGGCGATAACATTCCGCATGTAGTGCTTGTCAGTGTAGACAAGCGAGTGGTAGATCACCCACTTTGGATTAACTCTGTCAATTAAAGACATGAATAGAAGATCAATTCTAGCATCCAATGTCGTGAATACAACGAAATCAAGGCCAAGAGATGGTGAACAAAAATAAAGGATGCATTCATTTGGAAATTCATAATGGAGAAAAAAAGGCAAAGAGATGCAACATTGTATAACTACAATTTTCATTTGAGAAAACTAGACCAGAATCACGATGGACCTCTAGCGATTTCAAGACGAGCAATTTCTGTCCACTCGATTATCCAACTACATATGCACGCTATTATAATAAAAAGGGCGTTGAGCAGAATGGGACTAAAAACTATAAGCATATACGGCTCTGGACCTAATTTAAAAGTAAATGCTAGGCAGAACCAAAATAGCTATTTTGTAAATAAATAAAATTTAATAATACAGTGAAATTATATAAACACCCATTATTAAGTATATTGCAGGCATGCGATTCCCGGGTACTGATTACACCGATTGAAAGGGGAGAGGGCAATTCATTTCTTCAAGAAAAACCAGACGTCACATCAGCTCTCTAAACTTTTTTAACTTGGCCGTCTCCCTCAACTATTGGGTTCTGGCATCGGTGCCGGATTCCTTAGTCTCTCTCTCTCTCTCTCTCTCTCTCCATATATATATATATATATATATATATATATATATATATTATAGCCATGTTGCCCATTATCTTGGTGGTAAAATGTCGTCTGCGATGGGAAATGGGTTTCCCACATGATTTTGTGGCGGTAGGGAGCAAGTTAGGCGAACCAACCATTACCATCAGGATCGGATGCGTAAACTCCACTGACCCCTTATCCTTTCCGGGGGTTCCTTAGTCTTTGACCGACTCCCCTCGTGAGTTGATGTCCATACCCTAGCTCTGATTGCCACTGTGCTGCTCCCTTCGATCCCGCTGGCATCCTTAGCATTTTTAAGAATCCCCAGCTCTCAAGGATGACCCAACATGGCATTTACCATCTTTCCATATAGACAAAAAAAAAAAAAACAAGTCTCCCCTATGTAGATTAGAACCTGAATTTCATGTTGTCCTAGTTGAGTTTGTTACAAGCATAGATGAATCGCATGAAAGAGGACCATGAAAGATTACTGCAATCACCAGGTGATGTTTGCAGCCATCTAGTAATGGGTGGTCATGTTCAAGGTTTGGAGTTTCGATCGAAACCGGTCCCGAAACCCTCCAGTTTCGGGTTTCGAAACTCAACACTTAGTAAAAGCAGGACTGGATTCAGGATAACGTGTATTTCAACAAGACAGCTTGGCAGATATATTTACATAAAAAACATTTAAGTAAATGATATTTATGTTCTCCATTTACTTTAAGTTATTTTATGTAAGTAAGCAAATACCCCCCATTTGGATTTAATAAAAATATCAGACAAATCAAAATCCAAAGGAATCAAAATGTAATTTTCTAGTTCCTATACAAAATCAGACTTTTCAGCTTTTGGCATAAAAAGAAAATTTGGTGAAAAAAAACCCTCACAGTATTTTGGACCGGAAAAAATCTCAGAAATCTAGAAGTATAAGACCAATTAAAAAAAACAAAATCCGGTAAAATATTTTGAATTAAAAAAAATTCTTCCACAAGAACTCTTTCCTCTAGACTTATCAAAAATTCAGAATCATGATTTTTCAACTTTTTGACAAAAAATTGGGGTAAAGCAAAAGCCACGTTCTTTTGAAAACAAGACCACTATGAAGAGGGTATTGATGTAATTATTTTATATTATTTTTATATTTTGTAATTATTTTCAATTAAAAAAAATCGAAACCACCAAAACTCCGATATGAAACTACGAAACCGACCGAAACCGATCCTCGATAGGCGGACCGAAATCGAAACTACAAACCTTGGTCCTGTTATCATAGTTAGTAGAGCAAGGGAGGAGGGAGTATACAGGACATGTCAGTAATCTAACATGGCTTTAGTACCCCTAAGTGCCCTGTTCACTATTTTGTACCAAAATAGTTCTTATTTGGTGGATTCGAAACTTAAGTGGTCCTAATCGATAGTTTTCCCTAATTAAAACTATGTTCTTAATTTCTGTTGTGGTGCCACTTAAGCATGTTGAATAACAGTTCTAAATCAAAAGCTCCAAAATCCAACAGGCTGAGAACTCTATTGGTATTCAATCAAATAGCTTGGTTCATTAAACGGTTAACTTGTACTATATGATGTTTCTTGTCTTTACATTGAGTTATTCCTCCACATTTTGCTCTAATGATTTGCCCTTAATTTTGATTTATTTCTTATATATCACTTATCCTTCGAACAACTATGCCTAGGGGTATTCCTCCACATTTTGCTCTAATGATTTTTCTACGGTGACAATTAAATTTTACAGTGCTGGAATAACTTAAATATGAACAAAAATGCATATATGAACTATATTTTTCTACGGTGACAATTAAATTTTACAGTGCTGGAATAACTTAAATATTATCGAAACGATGAATGATTGAAGATATATTAGCCATGGCGAGACATTCCCGACACATATATTTAGGAGATATAATGCTGCACCAACCTGAAAAGGACTGATGATGGATGTATATAAACTTCTTCTGAACTCCTAATTGTTTTGTACATTCCATTTTGGCTGAATGCCTAGAAACAAGTAAATCAAAATAAGTTGCCAGCGACTTGCAAAAAAAAAAAAAGCTGCCAGGAGACGAGATGTGATTTCCAAAAATAATGTCAAAATATACTTAATGATTACTAAAAGAATCCTTGAATGCATGAAACTTACAGAATGATGCATGCTGTGAAGAGGTAATTAATTTTAAAATGCTTTTACTAGCTTGTTATTGAATACATTTAATGGGTACGAAATAAGGAAGCTCAATATGAAAAACACAATCAACATCATAAACTGTATTAATGAATAATCAATATGGCCTAATAGATTCCAAAAAGAAATAACACCCTTCAGGCTCATATGATAGATTTTATCATAATGTTTCAGCAGGGGTTGAGCTTTTGGAATTGATGAGACGTCTATTATTAGAAAGGTAACATTTCTTTGACAGAAACACCAAGTTGTAATCCTAAAGCATTAAGAGTGTTTATACTTAGCCTCTTGTATAGGTTAGCCCTTCATTGGGGTATGTTCGCCTTGGGTGACCCAATCTTATGTGCATTCTATATAGGGTCATTGCCCTCAATGAGTGAGATATTCATATTCCATTCTCTCTCTCTCTCTCTCTCTCTCTCTCTCTCTCCCACCTACACCCACCACACCTCTCTCTCTCTCCCACCCACACACACCCACCACACATACCCCTTTTAGGGTTATTATGGTATCAGAGCCATGATCTCTTCTTGAATCTTAAAGCTTTCTTCAATCCAACGGGACCTCATCTTCGAGCACCAATATTTCGTTCTTGAGCCACCATTGGAGGTTCGTGTTTTTAGTTCTTGCAGCCATTGTAAGGAGCAAAAAGTATCATCTCTTCGGAGTCGTAATCCATATTCCGTCGGCATCCCGAAGGTCAGTGACACCTCCATCCAGCCGAAATCCATGTTCATCGGCATCTTGAAGATCAGTGGCACCTCAACATCAAGTCGGAGAAACCTCAACATCCAATCAGAGATGCGTCAACTTCCAGACGGAGATCCATTTTCCGCTGCATCTCAAAGTTCAGAATCGGAATCTATATTTTGTCGATCTTCCAGCTTCAGATCAACATCTATTTAAAGATCTATTAAGAGTCACCTCTGCACCTGCTCAAAGGTGGCGTCGGCCTCTTGATGCCCTAACAGCTCAAGGACAACTCCAGACTAGCTTATCTCATCCGTTGAAATTTTGGATGATCAGATGTCGTTTGAGATGAGTTTTTCTGCCAGCCGAGCGGTTCCTTGTCTCAGTATATTGATTTGGTTCCTTAGTTTCCGGTTCACCTATTGATGCAGATGGCTACCACATCAACACAAATTTTTATACAGTTGAAACCTTCTTGCTGCTATGCACGAAAATCAAGGCAGCTGACCGTGGATCTTATATTTCATTAAAACATTTAATTTTTTTTAGCTTTCATTAGAATCAGTTTTGCGTTGATCGGATGGCTGGATCAAAAGATATGAAACTTTATATTTTATGCTAGCCTAGATGCGGGGATGTCATACCCGATTTAATGATTTGGGTTAGCACAATCAAGGTACTAAAAATCGATATATTTCGCGAAATATATCGGTTAGTTGAAAGCTCGACACGAAATCTGATATACAAAATCGAACATCATAGAAATTGTTATGATTTCTTGATATTTCGTGAAATATCGTGATATTTCCATGAAATATCGCGAGGTGTTAAAATTTTGCAAAAATTTTGGAAAATTTCACAAAAAATTTAGAAAATTTTGCGAAATGACACCGAAATTGTGGGACTGATTGATTATAGAAGGAAGCTTGTGGCCTTATTCTTAGCAGCTTATTTACATATAATAACATTTAAGTAAATGTTGTTTTACTTTAATTTTACAGTACTGGAATAACTTAATTATTATATTACATAAACATCGCATTTTTATTTAGCTTTCATATATATAATTTTTCTTTGGAGAATTCCCTCTCAAAAAACATATGAGGGGGGGTTCAGCCTAGACCCCTACCAGTACATTTATTTAGCTTTCATTAGAATCCAGTTTTGCATAGATCGGATGGTTGGATCAACAGATATGAAGTTTTATATTTTTTCTAGCCTAGATGTGGGGATGTCGCACACAGTTTAATGATTTGAGTTATCCCAATTTATTAAGTCGTAACGAAGTGTTTTTATTAATAGCCATAGGATCGCATAGGACACCAATGGATGAGATGCAAAGTTCCAAAAGAGACCCTAAATGGATGAGACGTCGTACTTGCCCTTGTGGGCCCCAGATAAGCCCATTTACCTTTAAGTTGAAGCACATTACTTGCCTAGTCATCAATAACTTAAGTTATGATGATCTAACCGTCTAATTCGAGATTTAATCTCAACCATCAGCGTCCTACAGATACCTATTTGCTGTATTTTATTAATACTCATTGGAAAGAGCCCTAAATGATCCAAATAGCCCCCGAATAAGGTCATGAACGTCTCCCATGATTTGGGTAAGAACAAGACTAAATAAACATGTAGAAAATGGCCAAAAACATAATAAAATGACCTAAAGCATAAAAAACAGCAATACTAATAATGTCTTTCAGCATAATAAAATACAAATAAGTATGGATGATGATCAAATGATGCAGATCAGGCCTGCATCATTAATCTAGACTCCTAACTAGTCCAGGGGAATCATAAAGGGTTTCACCCTAGTTGCATGAGCCTAAATTGCGCAATCTATAAGGCAGTTCCCCTTAATTACCAAGTGACCTTTTAGGTTTCTTGGCATGCCCCTCTCTAGCCAAGTTGCATTGGTAAGGTTTGGGCACCAATTTTAGAGGGTTGACATAAGGTTGACATTGTCCGAAAATTCTTGCGCTCCACAATCGACTCCATAATGATTGCAATTCCTTATATTAGATCTTCCCTCTTCATCTAGATCTGGAATAGTCTTAAAGTCCGCCCCCTTCTCTTATTGCATAAGCTCAAATTGCTGAACCAATAAGATAGGTGTTCATTGTAGCTCACTCCAACTGCCTAGGCATCAGATTAGGAGTTGGTCATAAAAAGTTTTCAAATCCTTAAGAGTTGTACGTTGATCCATAAAACCGATCTGTCTAAATGGATAAGGCTCACCAATTAAGGCAAGTACCATGAAATTATCTCTACAGAGAAATGGTACTATCAAAACAAATGGTATTAGTAGTATTGTGTTTTAAGTGATGGATCTACTTCAAAACATAAGGGATACTAAGAAGATTTCAAAGGAGACTTACCTCCAAATGACATGCATGTGCAAAAAATCCAGCAACAATAGCCTTTCTTAGTGTCTGCAAAACATGAAAAGCTTAACATTATCGTCAAAAGACTCAGCATTCTAGTCAGTCATACAAAGCACTGGAAAATTATAATAAAGTTGAACTTCATCCATGTATTCAATAATTTAAGCTTAAAATTCAACCCCATAATACTATTCTAAAATATACCGAAGAGCCAAACTGCAAAGCAATAACAGAATGAAGTCGTGAGATCATGACATTGAAAGTGTCAATGATTGTGAAGAGGCATTCATGGCAGCAATACAACTATGTTTGGAGCATATAGTTTGGACAATTACTTGATACATAAGGCATCCATTCATCAAAATGAATCATAAGTTTGCAAAACAATCCAGGAAAGAAAATTGTAAATCACTTAGGTAATATTTCCCTTAAATACAAAAACATATGAAAGTTTTGAGATATAACTTTTATTAGATTATTTTAATTCCTTTTATTTAAATTACAACATAAATGTAGTGAATGATCCTGATTTATGATGCACAAAACCAAAGATGTAAACCCGATGAAGATACAATGCAGCACATTCGAAAAACTACAGGATTTGATAATGTTGATGGTTTCAATAGACTAATATCAAAACATAGAACAGTGAGTATCTCGTCCAATATTTTGATAGCACGGTGGAAGTGAGTTACTTACAAGTCAATTGATATAGTGCATAGCTTGAGAGAAGGTCTGAGATTATGTACTATTAATAATAGACACTATATAGGCTTAGTCTCCAAACAAACTACATGAAATTCATTAATAAATTCAAGGGGTAATGTGCCTAAGGTCCCTGACAACAGGTCAGTGGGTTGAAAGGGACGAGCAACATATCGGTTTAGCCTAAGGTCCCTGAGAACAGATCGGTTTCGGTGAAAACGGCTGCCAAATGTCCAAAACACCCTCACCCGTCCTCCCCTTTCTCCAGGTTTCCCCGAGCAGCAGAGGCGGTGGCAATGGGTACGAGCAGCAACAAACTAGAGGTGCAGCTACTCGCCGCTGCCGCCTCGACGGCGGGGAGCAACAGAGATGAGAAGGAACGGGGTTCGGTTTAGGGTAGGTCTAGGTCTAGGGCTCATCCCATGGCCTATAGATCTTAGGGGTTAGGTTTAGGTTTAAGTCTAGATTTAGAATGGAGTGGCATGAAACCTAAATTCGAAATTCAGTGAGGGATATTTTCGTCCATTTTTGTCCTGACAATTTGGTTATCCTTTAGCTAAAAACCTAAAACTGATGTTTTCAGGGACCTCTCACTAAGTCCCCCTAAATTCAACTGATCTAGGCCTGATTCAGCCGATTTGGTTTGAATTCGGGTCTAACAGACCAGATTCGGAAAAAAAAAAAAAGAATCATGCACACTACAGTATGGGGTATGTTTCTATTTGGATAGACAAAAATCCGAACGAGTCTAGTGAACCAGTTTGGATTTGGCCAAACCTTCAAATCATGACTAGTTATGTTGTGGAGCAATCATCTGAGTGAGTTCAACTAATATGCTTTCCATGATGACTGCCTATAGAGTTAGTAGGAGATTTGCTTCATTGTAGCATAAGTTATAACAAGTAGAATAATATTGAGAAAGGGAACTAGTAAGCCTTAAGGAGCTTCTGTGTTGGTAATCCTTCATTCGTAAGTAGACTGAAGACAAGATGCATAGGATTTTTTTACAGTGGCCTCTTTTTATCCTTGGAGTGTGGAGTTTGGTTGCCAAGAAAGAATGGGACATGGGTTAATACATCTCCTTCTAAAGATCAAGAACTCAAGCATGAATGTATATTGTTCAAAGTCATACTTAGAGAAAATGCATGATTATTGATATGAGTCTGGTCTATGCCAGCCTAAGGATAAAAGCTCAAAGCACCTGAATTGGATGCCCCTTCTTCTAGCATGTAAGAAGGTTCGTTTCTTCTTGTTGATTATCCCACCCAATCTAAGCCTGATCCAGGAATTTCTGCTGAACATAAGGACAACAAGAAAAAGTCTAAAAGGAGAAAGTTGCTAGTTGCTACCCATGCAACTTGTGGCTGTTTGAAGACAAAGAGACAATGATAGGAAGGATGATACAAGCCAACTGTTGGAATATAAAACTATATGGAAGATGTACTAACGAATCGTGATAATCTAGTTCTCTTACTGTGAAGTGGATGCAGGAGTACTAAATGTATCATTTGTAGTTGCATTGGGGTCAGTAAACTCTTGGTACAGCAATATCCTTTTTTCTTGGGAACAGGTTGGACATTTTCTCTGAATTTATTCAGGATATGAAAGGCTTTTATCCTACTCTGTCCTGCTAAACCATGTTTACTCGGATGAATATAGTGACAGTGTCATCTTTTCCTTGTAAAAGGCATGTCCAATATTGAGAAGGGACACATTTTGGGATTAATTTGGCACTTTGTAATGCTGCTCAATGTAAAGTTGCAAATTTGACGAAGATAACTGAAGAAAGTAAAGAAAAATTTTGTTGATGAAAGCTTTAATTGAGTTAAATCCATCCCTTCCTCCAGGTCATATAATGTATTGATTCTCGAAACTTTACTAGAATGACATGGTGCTACTCCAGCCATTGTATTCGTGAGTCTTTATTCTTTCGGTTTATTTCCTGCATAATAATTAATAAGTCAAACATTAGTAGTCAGGAGAGGTCAAGATCACCATGCAATACTTGAGATAGTTACACCTCTGGATACAAGCATGAGTAGATCAGAACTTCAGCAGTAACATCTGAAGTTCATATGGTAGCACAAGTAATCAACATTGGACCTTTAATGCAATAAATGGTACATAGATGTATTCAGTATGACTGTTTACATGCAGAGAATTTGGTACCTATGATGAGTCAATAACAGGAGGCTTATTGGGTGTATTGTAATTTGGGGTAAAAGCAAGTTATTAGTAGATCTAAGTTAAAAAGAAAATGATGCAGACGAGCCCTACTACGTGCAGATTTTCTACAGCTGATCGTGTATTTTCATCCTCTCCGGAGATCCAGGAAGCCGATCGTCGATCCGTCTGCATCAGTGGAAAGCTCATTCGAAGATCTAAAACTTTAGTTTTTATTTTATTTCGATCCGACTGACGGATCTTTAGTTATTTGCATTTTTATTTCTGGTTTGGGTAGGTGCGAGCCATGTTCGCATTCGGTTCGAGCCACAGATGCCGAACTGACTCGTTTCTATGTTAGGGTTTTAGCCGTAGGATCTTAAGTTAGGATAAAATCTCAATGGATGAGATTCGAAGGAGATTAAAAAAACCCAAAACCCTAACCAAAACCCCAACCGGCCGGCCCTCTCTCTCTCCCGCGGACACACCCGCCCCTCTCTCTCTTCCCGCGGTTCTCTCTCTCTCCCTACCCGCGCGTCCCTCTCTCCTTCCTTCCTTTTTTGTGTCTTTTGATGTTTCATCCCCTATAAAGCCATCAAACCCTAATTGAGATGGGAGGATGATGATATGAATTGAAACCCTAGAACGGAGAAGCATGTGCGCTTGTTCGATGTATCTCCCGACAAATCTTCCTTGCTTCTAGTCTTCTTCTTCCTTCGCACGCTTCTACCTCGTCGCCACGCCATTCGTCTACGACTTCGCGGAAGATCAACGCGGAGTTCCTCCATCTTCAAAGATCAACTCGTCAAGGCTTCTTCATCCTTTCTTCTGGACCACGCCCCCTCTTCCGCCCCTTCATCTGCAGCAACGGAGTTCCTGTTAGCAGCCGACATTGACCAAAGCACGGTTTGAAATCGATCCTCGATAATTTTCATGTGATGAACCTTATCTTCCAACCGGCCTTATTGCTGAATTTACATTAGGGTTTTCAAAAATCCTTGATTCCCGAGAATCTCATCCATTAGGGTTTACGATTAGATCTACGGTTGTTCTTTGAAACATTGGCTTTGTTATTTGAGATTGTGATCGTTATTATTGCTGGAATTTGGTTATTTAAATCTGAAATTAAGTATTATCTTGTCAGTTTTATTACTTCGTTGAATTAAATCTGATTGGGAATGAATGAATGATGAATCGTGATTATAAGCTTTGCTGAAATTTGATTTGATATGCTGAAATCTGATTTTACTGCTTAAAATTCAGCACTTGGTTTTATTTAGCATTCGCATCCCATCAAGTTGGTATCAGAGCGCACTAGTCGTCGCGTTCTTACGCAACGGCCGGTCCTCTTGCATCATTTGCATATTGAGTGCTTGCTGAATTTTTTTTTTTTTCCTATTTTCATTTTTAGTTGTGTCTTGCATTGATTAGGAAATTAGCAACCCGTGAGCGCATCCATATTAGGATCACCTTTCTCTCTGAGGTAAATCGATAACATCTTCTAGAAAATCTAGAATGGCTGGATCTTCCCCACCCCGTACTTGGCAAGATGCCTTTATCAGGCAACAAGAACACATGGACAGGCTTCAGATCCAGATCGAAACCTTGACCTTGGCCTTCACCAATTCCCAGAACCCACCTCAACCCCATCGAGAACACAGGACTAGAGCGTCGCCAGGGCGTAGTGAGTTAGATCTAGAGTCAAGAGGTGATAGCGTCAGTTCCTCTGATGGATCTGATAGGCGAAGTAGAAGAACTCATAGGAGATCGAAATCCCATTGGGGCTGGGATCAGGGCATAAAATTCGAAATTCCTGAGTTCGAGGGTAGGATGGATCCCGAAGAGTTTCTAGAGTGGGCCGAGAGAATCGACCAATATTTTGAGTGGAAAGAAATTCCCCGTGACAAACAAGTCAAGTTTGTTAGTCTAAAGCTGAAAGGTCATGCACTGATCTGGTGGAAACAGTTGCAGACCACTAGGGGTAGGAAAGGAAAAGAGAAAATTTCCACTTGGACACACATGAGGGGAAAGATGCAACAGAAGTTCCTCCCTTCTGATTTCAAGCAATGTGTGTTCCAAAAATTCCAAAACCTGCGACAAGAGCATAAATCGGTAGATGATTACACCAATGAATTCTACAAGCTCCAAGCTCGCAATGATCTGCATGAAGACGAAGAGCAGAGCGTCGCTAGGTACGTTAATGGTCTTAAGCCTTCAATTCAAGAGGTGGTGACCCTTCATGACTTGTATCAGGTCAGTGATGCACACCGTCGGGCTAAGAAAGTCGAGTCTCACCACTCCCGATCTGCGTCCCGACGATATGACAACACTAGGGCACCATCCGGATCTGTTAGTAGACCACTCCCTGGACCTTCACCTGTAGTTGGTACAGTTCCTACAACCACTGAGAAGGGTAAAGGAGTTTTAGGACCCAACCCGAGCCAGATAAAGTGCTTCAAATGCAACCAGTCGGGTCACAAGTCAGCCGATTATCCTCGACGTCAATTCAATCCACAGACAAATCTTGCGGATAAAGAAGAGGATAGTCATGAGTCTGAGGACGAACACTTCAATGAGTTAGTCTTGGAGGGCGATGACATGACTGCGCCACTATTGGTTATTCACCAGTCTCCATCACCCCAAGCACCTAAAGCGCTACTTCCCCACGAGCTCTGTAGAGGACCCCCAAAGCCACACTGCAAGAATCAGAGATTCGAGCTGTTCCGAACTGTCTGCAATGTCAATGGCATGGACCTTTATGTCTTGATCGATGGAGGTTGCACCACCAATCTGATCAATGAAGCGGTAGTTAGGAGCAAGAAATGGAAAGTTAAACCATTGGCCCACCCTTACAAGACATCCTGATTAGACAACACGAGCAAATTAGTGACCCATTGTTGTTTGGCAAAGTTGTCGATTGGACTGCAATATCACGATGAGATTTGGTGTGATGTCCTTCCTTTAGAAGTGACTGATGTTATCCTTGGGCGTCCATGGCAGTTCGACCGAGATGTACAACATCACGGAAGAGCCAACACCTATACCTTCCTTAAGGACGGCATCAACGTCACCCTATGGCCCACATGTTTTAGGAGACACCGGTCCCACGCACCTCAAAGTCTTTTGAGTCAGAGCCGTCCCATACCATCATTCGCAGATAATCTAGTAGGGTGTTCATCTGATTCGCTAACAATTGAGAAGGGATTAGACAGCATATTGCATTCCATTGCATGCACATTGCATTTAAAGTCCGTAGGCATCAATTGCACTCGCATTCATCACTTGCCTGACATCTATACATTCATAGACCAATCATATGTGCATCCATATCATCCAAGTGTTAAGTTTGACATTGAAGAAGATTTTGGCACGTTTGATCACTTTTCAAGGCAGGGTACTTATGACTCATGCTTTCAGATCTCAGACAACCCATCATCTTTACTTTTTCGAAGTCATAACAAGTGGCATGATGAGTTCTTTAATTTCTTATTTTATTCACTGCATCCAGACAATGATTGCATGACATATCTTCTTGGTTTAGAATCCACTTGTTTTGCACCGTGCGCAGGCCACTTTGAGCAACACATATTGCACCCGCACCCCATGGCCTTTCAAATGAACCATTGCTTATTGTGCAAGCCGATGACCCGCAACACATTATACTCCCGCGGCCTTTCTTTTCATACGTCATTTGAATTTCATGTCAACATATTTCCCTATTATCACATGAAATTATCTGAGTATCTTGACGATCTTATCGTGCCGCGGAGGATGTTGGTTTTGGCTTTCAGGTCTTCGCTTGGCGTCGAGGGGCAGGGGATGCCAGATGAGGTCGCTGCGTACTTGAGGCTGGTTACTTGGCCACCGGACCCGGAAGAGCAGTTCGAGCAGATGCAGCGGTTGCGGCTACTTCCAGGAGAGCCCCCACCGGACCCAGGACCTTGCTAGACAGGAGTCGAGTTCTTTTGAGTCCGGGGGACTTGATGCAGACGAGCCCTACTACGTGCAGATTTTCTACAGCTGATCGTGTATTTTCATCCTCTCCGGAGATCCAGGAAGCCGATCGTCGATCCGTCTGCATCAGTGGAAAGCTCATTCGAAGATCTAAAACTTTGGTTTTTATTTTATTTCGATCCGACTGATGGATCTTTAGTTATTTACATTTTTATTTCTGGTTTGGGTAGGTGCGAGCCATGTTCGCATCCGGTTCGAGCCACAGATGCCGAACTGACTCGTTTCTATGTTAGGGTTTTAGCCGTAGGATCTTAAGTTAGGATAAATCTCAATGGATGAGATTCGAAGGAGATTAAAAAAACCCAAACCCCTAACCAAAACCCCAACCGGCCGGCCCTCTCTCTCTCTCCCGCGGACACACCCGCCCCTCTCTCTCTTCCCGCGGTTCTCTCTCTCTCCCTACCCGCGCGTCCCTCTCTCCTTCATTCCTTTTTTGTGTCTTTTGATGTTTCATCCCCTATAAAGCCATCAAACCCTAATTGAGATGGGAGGATGATGATATGAATTGAAACCCTAGAACGGAGAAGCGTGTGCACTTGTTCGATGTATCTCCCGACAAATCTTCCTTGCTTCTAGTCTTCTTCTTCCTTCGCACGCTTCTACCTCGTCGCCACGCCATTCGTCTATGACTTCGCGGAAGATCGACGCGGAGTTCCTCCATCTTCAAAGATCAACTCGTCAAGGCTTCTTCATCCTTTCTTCTGGACCACGCCCCTCTTCCGCCCCTTCATCTGCAGCAACGGAGTTCCTGTCAACAGCCGGCATTGACCAAAGCACGGTTTGAAATCGATCCTCGATAATTTTCATGTGATGAACCTTATCTTCCAACCGGCCTTATTGCTGAATTTACATTAGGGTTTTCAAAAATCCTTGATTCCAGAGAATCTCATCCATTAGGGTTTACGATTAGATCTACGGTTGTTCTTTGAAACATTGGCTTTGTTATTTGAGATTGTGATCATTATTATTGCTGGAATTTGGTTATTTAAATCTGAAATTAAGTATTATCTTGTCAGTTTTATTACTTCGTTGAATTAAATCTGATTGGGAATGAATGAATGATGAATCGTGATTATAAGATTTGCTGAAATTTGATTTGATATGCTGAAATCTGATTTTACTGCTTAAAATTCAGCACTTGGTTTTATTTAGCATTCGCATCCCATCAGAAAACCACTTGTTAAGATAGCTGATCAATAGTGTTTAGCACTAATAAAAGTGATGTTATGCCTATGGCGAGTAACCAGATGAATGTGAAATCAAAAACAAGAAGAAAACAGCAGCAGTACTAACAACGCATTGATAAAATAATATTACAAAAAAGGAACACCTGTGTGTCTCTTTCACAAGATTTTAGAGATAGGCCGAGTCGCCTCAGTAATCTGATGAGCTGTTCCCTTATGTCAACAACCTTCTTCTGCACAATTAGTTATACATTCATTACAACTCAGAACAATACCATGGTTAACGCGAGTGTCGTCTTTGATACTACAGACATATGTTCACACTGCAAAGCATGAATACAGACCATAGCTTGATAATTTATGTAGTTTCTGTAACACCACCGTGAAGATTTGCCAGATTGAAGAAACCCTTTGTATACGTTCAAGTATGTTACATGATCTCCCTGCATATTACAACATATAGATTATTACGAACAAAGAAATGTCAGAGAGAACAAAGAGTAATGTGAATGGTCAACTAGAAACCATATAGCCAAGCTCACATAGATGACATTATGGCTTATTGTTTACATTTAATAAGAGTTGATATGGGATAAGGCTTGTTGGTTCAAGGTGAAAGTTTAGTACGCAATGCATGTTATTCTTACCTAGATATTGTGATACAGATTATTTGAAAAGAAAATGTATTTTCAGAAAAAGAATTTTTGCAGGTAAGAATTGTATTGTCATCGTAGATAGAGAGAGTTGTGAGAAAATGATGTCAAAGGAGTGATGAGGAAATCAAGAAATGCACCCCACCTACCCACCGGATCTACCAGAGATGAAGGCGGAGGACATTAACATCATTGTCGTTATGGATCGAGGGTATCGAGCGCACCGGCACCAGTTATTTATATTATTTTATTTCCAGTATTTCTTTTGTATGTGGCTTTAGTCCCACATTGTTCGTTATGTTTCTTGTAGGGTGTTGGGCCTCTATATAAAGGACCCAGGACTTCCAGTAATAGTTAGTTAATTAATAAACGAAATGCATTGAATGTGAGCAGCACCTCCCCCTCTTCTCTAGGGTTTCCATCTCTCCTCTCTCTCCTTCTCCTATTCTCTGCGTCGCCTCCCCGCACCCCCCCTCTCCTCTCTCAGATCTCCCCTCGCTTGCTCTCTCTTCCTCTGGCTCCCACAACAAGCGGGACTGCCGGCCTACCACCGACCTGCCGGGCCCCGCCGGCCCGCCAAATCGCCACCTGCCACTTCCAACGCTCTCAATCCCCTGTCGGGGTTCCTACAACATGTCGACGGGTTCTCGAAGGTCTTCCACATACTGTTGACGCCAACACTTTATTCCGGCACATGCCTAAGCCCTCCTACTTCCGTGTGGTCATTCTCTCTGCAACCAAAGTTTTATCGTATCATTTTAACTCTGTGATCTAAGACATATAATTTATTTATTTGTTCGGCCTGTCCCAACTCCCAACATTAGTTAAACCCTAGAGCATGTTATTGAAATTAAAATTGCTAGTTTGACTATGATCTTGTCATTACATGAACCTGCGACTGTTGCTGAAATAGACATGTTGAGCCTATTAAAATTAATTATATGAGCCCCTGTGAATGCAAATCTATGAATTGGCATTGGATAAAGGAATCCCTAATCCGCCGGGAAGTCCGAACTTCTCAAACAATCACCGTTTTAAATCTTTATATGTATGAGCCTATAGGACTACAATTTTAGAAGGTCTCGAATAATATCATCACTGACTCTATTTCTGAACCCTGTTCATCTCAGTTATTTAGTAATTTAATATTATTAATTGCAACGAATATCAATGATCTCTAAAATTTGCATCATCTCATAGTTGTCATCCATCATCTTGGTATCAGAGCACTGGCTTGGATTAGGGACATAATTGTTTTGATCATACTAGTTGCATCTCATAGCATATAGAGAAGCCCCAACTATATGCCCACAATTCGAAGTGATTGAACCTACCTATTGGAGATGGATCAAACCGAAATTTCCAGAGCCCTAAAGCAGATCAACTAGCATCTAGGTATCATGGAAGTGAGGATGACTATCCAAACTACCGAACACGATGCCCATTTCAACGCAAGAAGTCTTCCTCCAAAATGAACATAGCGAGGCGGAATGTGAGGAGGAAGAATTCCCACATGATGAAATAGGGCGAGGCAGGGGTAGGAGATGAGGTCCCCAAAGGAACTATGACCATGGTTAGGGCCAAGGTCAGGGTAGAAGGGATCATCATACCATGATCAACACCACCCAGATGAACATGTCATGCGGTCGGTTAAGCTAGAATTCTCTAGTTTTGACGGTCGACTAGACCCGAAAGCTTTCCTCGACTGGTTGTCAAATATGGACCACTACTTTCAGTGGTATGCCATTAGTCAAGATCGTAGAGTCAGGTTGGCTAAAATGAAGCTCACGGGGGCAAGATAATATATTTTTGGAATAAAGTAAAGCGTAGACTTGAGTGGGCTGAAGAAGCACCACTCACTCGGTGGAATGAGATGAAGGAAAGATTGAAACAAATTATCTCCCTATATCCTATCGTGAGAAACTGGTTAAGCAATGGCATATTTTGAAACAAGAAACGATGAGCGTAACCGACTACATTCAAAGTTCGATGAATATCAATTGAGATACGTACTCTAGAGCACGCCTATGAGGTGGTGCCAGAATTAAACAGTATCTCAAGCCTCTATTTCCAAGGAGATTAATTCCAAGAACCTAGCCCGAAGTCCAGCTCCTCAAGTGCAAGGCACGTTATTGGGCAAAACAAGCCATCCTAAAGCACATCAAACAATTTTAGGCGCACTACTAGCAAAGGGATCCTTGGCGAAGCACCTCGAGTTAATTTTGGAACAAATTGTTTTAGGTCTCAGATTTGAGCATATCTCTACTCAATGTCCAACACCCAAGAACCTGCTGATCGGCAAAGAAGGGGAAGAACATGAGGGTCTAGAAGTCGAAGAGCATGATCCCAGGTGTGAAGATTATGAGGATGCTGAAAAAGGAAGATACCCTGCACTTTTGAACTGCATCTGGGTTGTCCGATGAGCCCTAACACAACCAAATGAGGATTATCATTGGCGTAGGAGTGCTATCTTCCATATATTCATCACGTGTGAGAATAAGACATGATAACGGAAGCTGTGTCAATGTGGCGTCATCAAGTGCCGTCGCCCGACTAGGGCTTAAAACGATATCTCACCATAGTCCCTATAAAGTGTCATGGGTAGACACGTTTATTTAAATTACTAAGTGTTGTCTTGTCCCAATTCAATTCACCCCCTACAAAAACAAATTCTGGTATAACATCATTCCCATGGACGTTGGACACAGTCTCTTGGGATTATACGAGGGCAAGAAAATCAAGTTAAACTCGTTGCCCCCCCAAAACCAGTGATCCCGAGAAGAAGGCTGAAGACAAAAAAGAAAAAGGTCTCCACATATTCAGCCCTAAGTATTCGAACGAGAAGCAATGTGAGAGCCTATTGTTTTTGCCCTATCGCAAAGGAGATCAATCCTGATTCAAATAAGGACCAGCCAGAAGAAGTTGTCTTCGTTCTCAAGGAATATGGGGATGTGTTCCCTGAAGACCACTTGGATGTACCCCCCCTGCTGCGTGACATTCAATATGTGATTGACTTGGTACCGGAAGATGCGTTACCAAAGCTCCCTCACTATAGGATGAACCCACAGAGCATCCCGAGCTGAAGAGGCAAGTGGACACGAATTGTTGAGAGAGGGGTTCATCAAAGAGAATCTATCAATCTAAGCCCTTGTGATGTCCCCGCACTCCTCACTCCAAAGAAAGATGGGTCTTGGAGGATGTGTGTTGAATAGTAAGGAGATAAATAAAATAATGGTCAAGTATCGTTTTCCGATACCCCGTTTGATGATACGTGGACCTGATGACCGGAGTGACAATTTTCTCGAAGATTAACCTAAGAGTGGCTATCAATAGATACGTATAAGTCTCGGAGACGAGTAGAAACCGCCTACAAGACGAATGATGGCTTATATGTGTGGATGGTCATGCCCTTCGGATTATCCAATGCCCCGAGCACTTTCATGAGGATTATGACCCAAGTTATGAGGCTCTTTATGGAGAAATTTCTGGTCATCTACTTTGATGACATCTTAATTTATAATAAGACCAAAAACAAACATATGATTCACGTGCGCATCGTATGTGACACCCTAAGGCAAGAGAGTTTGTTCGCCAACTTACAGAAATACTTGTTTCTCACAAATCGAGTTATTTTTCTAGGGTTTGTCGTCTCAGCGGAGGGAGTGTCAACGAACCCCTAGATGGTCCATGCCATAGTCGGTTGGCCTGAACCCTGAAACCTTCACAAAGTACACAACTGTTATGGTCTAGCTACTCTCTATCGGATGTTCATCAAGAGATTCAGCACCATTACCGCCTCGATCACCGATTGCATCAGAAAGGGCGAGTTCGAGCGGACGCTCGCAGCAACCAAGGTATTTACACAACTAAAAGTCCTAATGACTGAAGAGCAGGTAATGCAGTTGCCTAATTTCTTCGAAGTATTTGATGTTGCTTGTGACGCATCAGGGATTGGCGTAGGTGGAATATTAAGCCAAGAGGGACACCCAATAGCGTACTTTAGCGAGAAATTAAACGAAGCAACTTAGGTACTCCAATTATGACAAGGAGTTCTATGCGACCACCCAAGCTCTGTGCTATTGGGACCACTCTTTATTACCGCAAGAGTTCATGCTATAATCAGACCATGAGACGCTGAAATACCTCAATAACCAAAATAAGTTTAATTTGCACTATGGTAATTGTTTGAATTCCTCCAGACTATACATTCGTATTGAAACATAAGCCTAAGGTGGAGAATCAAGTGACCGACGCCCCAAGTTGTCACCTCAACATATTGAACACCATGAGCGTCCAAGTCATAGGATTCGATAAGATAATCGATGATTACACAATGTGTCCTAATTTTGGTGAGGTGTATAATGGGTTGAAGGAAGAGTTGGTCTAAGGAGTAGATGATTTATTCCTACAAAAGGGTGTTTTGTTCAAAGCCAGCAAGCTTTGCATTCCCCAAACATCCATAAGAGACTTCGTAATGTTCATACCGGGCTAATGGATGGGCATTTTCGAAGAGATAAGACGATTGCTCTGGTCGAGGATCATTTTTATTGGCCCAGTCTAAAACTGGACGTGGCCAAAATTGTCGAGAAATGTCGTACATATCAGTTAGTGCAGTAGCGGAAGCAGAACACAGGTTTGTATACCCCCTTGCCGATACCCACGCACCCTTGGGAAGACATCAGCATGAACTTTGTGTTGGGCCTCCCAAAGAAATAGAGGAAGAATGATTCTATCTTTGTGGTTGTTGACCGATTCTCTAAGATGCCACATTTCGTGCTATATTTCAAAACGTCCGACGCATCCCATGTTGCGCGGATCTTCTTTTATGAGGTCATCAGACTGTGTGGTCTGCCCGAAACCATAGTGTTGGATCGTGATGTTAAATTTTTCAGCTATTTCTGGAAAACACTATCGCATTTGATACGAACAAAACTAAAGTTCTCTATTTCATACCATCCTCAAACGAATGGCCAAACGGATGTAGGCTCCGATGAGGCACACTACAATCATAAGCCCCTTGGGCTTCTCTTCAACGAACTAACTTTTATTTATCAATATAGCCCAGTAAAACTCAAAAAGACAGTAAACATCTAGTTTTCTCACGAGGTTCTATGAGGCCTATGCATTCAACATCAAGCATGGATCGAAATCTTATAGGATGCAATTCTATCACGAAAAGGCAGTCAAAATACTCGTCATATATTAATGGCTTGACCGTGGTTGTATGACCATGACATTCTGCATTACACATGAGCAAATACAAACTCCTATAGAAAAGGCAGAAAAATGATCACATTACATCACCCCAGAAGAGGAAGAGCCTAACATTTCCAAATCGTCAATTTTATATTTTCTTTCCTCCTTCAAGGTGCTCCAGTTTCCATTTCCTCACATATTTACTGAGTAGTCAAAATACTTCTTTTGCTGGGATATAGTTATTACAAAGGGTATCATGTCCTTTCCGTTCCTGTTCTTGGAGCACTATCTATTCTAGATCCATGGTGGATGTGATTGTAATCCTAAAACAAAACATCAGTATCTGATGACCTCCAAACTAATCTGGCTTGTTTATTGACAATTAACTTAAAATTCAATTAGATTCTAAGGTTTCCCCAAAATGCTGGTTAGGTCCATTGTGCAATTGATTGGCAAAAGTATCATATCGAAGAGACTGTCTGTTTGAATCCAGTTTACCCTAGAATATAAAGAAAAGTGGAGATATATTTATCAATGGAGTTGAAGTATTATTCATATACTCGTATTTTTTAATGGACAATCAGACCAATTTACTGACTAGATAATAAAAAAAAAAGCAAAAAACAGAACTTAAAAAGTACATCCGGGATTATTTACTTGAAAAGCTGATAGATATTCCGTATTCTTCCAATATAAGTGCAAGTTATAATTCAGGTATGATACAATGCTGTAGCTAGAAAGGTAAAGCAACTGTGCATGCATCTATATTAAGCATCAGACATGCTAAGAAACAAATAAAGAGAATCCCATTACAAAAATATTGTTATACACTAGAAGTTGAGTTTGAGAACCTCAGCAGCAGCAAAACGTAGTTTTACTTCATCAAATTCCTTTTGTACCCCCCTAACAGAAGCCCATATTGACTGCAAAAGGATCATATATACCTCAAACATTATCCTAGCAACATCATGCAGTTTCTAGCATAAAAAAAGTACTTATATCGTCTAGGAAGAAGAAAAGATTCACCTGAACAGAAAGAACTGCTCCGATAGTAACTATCTCTTCTGAACATCCAAATATGCTTGAAGATAAAACCATTTTGGAGATCATAGGGTCCTAGAATAGAAAATTCCATCAAGAATTTTCGGAAAGCTTTAGAATGAGAGAAAACCATGATAAAACAGAAATTTAAATTCCAAAATAGAATACCAAATAAAAGGAAAGAAAACAGATCTTGAAAAATCCTCACTTGAAAACCCCCCACATTATCCAGCGTCCTTACCATTGTTCAACAGATGATCAATCCGGTTCACTAATAAGTCGAGGATATACAACTTGGAGGTCAAAATAAATATTTGTTTATTTGCATCAATCTTTAGAGGGGCTCATTCAAGACTTACTCGAACAACTACATAACATAAAATACGAGCTTGATTTCTTATCGAGATAGGGGCATGCTTTTCATCAATTGTGGAATACTCAAATAAATGCAGTAACTAGCAAAAATAAGACAATCTGAAATGATAATCAATTAGTACACGATATGTACAAGATTAATACTGTGTTTTGTAATCTCCATTGACTTTTTTTTCTCTAATTTATTAATATTAGCTTGGGGTAAGGTTTTAAACCCCATCCTCTCCTTCTCAGAGAGTTCACTCAAAAAAAAAGTACAAGAAGCGATTGCTTCTTAATCATAAAAGACATGCACTTTTAGCAATATTTATTTTGTATAACAATAGATGACGACTACATTCGTACGAATGAATTAGAATGGGTACATTCGTACGAATGAATTAGAATGGCTATATTCGTACGAATGTAGCCATTCTAATTCATTTGTACGAATGTAGCCATTCAAATTCATTCGTACGAATGTAGCCATTCTAATTCATTTATACGAATGTAGCCATTCTAATTCATTCGTACGAATATAGCCATTCTAATTCATTCGTACGAATGTAGCCATTCTAATTCATTCGTACGTACGAAGATAGCCATTCTAATTCATTCGTAAACAATAACAACATCTATTGTAATTAAAAGTTATAGATCTGAAATTGTTTAATGTTTCTCGATAACACCAAATCGCAATGGGCCGGGGGGCTCCCCAAAAAATGAGAGAACACAGTACAATCAGTGTTATCAGCATCATACGATACTCGAAACGTATTGTATCACTATAAAAACGATACGTATCAGAGTCCCACTGCAGCGGACGATACACACATAACTATTGTACGATACAGGGTGTATCATACGATACACCCCAATACACATATATGTTGTGTATGGTTTGGTTTAAAAGTATGAACAACCCATTTTTAGTTTCGGTCTGGGTCGGACAGGTAATATATACGTAAGTATTCGATCCAGCTCAAGAACCTCTCCTTTCTTTTGCGATCCCAATGAGGGTGGTGTTGTTCAACGCGATGAAGGGGAAAATCCTTCCGGTCTTCCCTATCCTCCATCCCTCTCACATGTGATTGTTCTTTGTTCACCATTCAAACGAAGTAATATGTGCTCTACGTTCGACACAAATAAGGGGGAATACGAACCCTAGCTCCGGCTTCTGCTAGACATGGAAGGGGTTTCCATCGAAACCCTAGCCATATTCCTCAATCATCTTTGAGTAGTCACAAATTACGTCTTTGAGCAAGTTTTGTTCTCTTTCCCCCTTTCTAAATTTTCTTTTCACGTTTTCCTTTTTTTTGTGTCTGTATAACAGTTCTCTTTCCTCCTATCTTGATTATTGATGTTGTCCTTAGTCCTTACACATATTTGAGAGCTTTCTTGATTCATTCTTTAGTAAATATGCACCGTAGACTGCTTACTAGTTACTGTATTATTGACTTCAGGATATACACTACACTATTGGCATCTGCATGCATTATTGACTGCACAATCGGATCTCAAAAAAGTTTCTTTGAAAAGCCCAAAACATGTTGTTGGGAGCCATTTTCCCAAAGCCCAAAATCAAGGCTCTGGAGCCCTTTTTTGGAATTCTAGGATTTTGGGCTCCAAGAATCCCAGAATCGAAATCCTATCCAAACAGGGCCTGAACTTCTAGCCAATTCCTTACAAGCAAACATCGCCCTCAACTAAACTTTTTTTTTAATGCACAGTTTCAAAGTCAAGTAAGAAGTGGCAAATCTTGTAATTGACGGCCATGTTAGCTTGCACCATATTGTGTGCTTCCTTATAAAGTTCAAGACCCATGCATGTCTATAAATGTAGATACTTATTTTCCTTACCTTTGACATTGTTTTTTTATGCACTAGAACATCCCCAATGTCTCTCAATATCAAGTCTAGAATATGAGCGTCACATACTGACAAAGATATATTTCCTCTTCTCCATTAGTAGCTCCTTGGTTTCACTTATGATGTCGCACTGTTGGTCACAACTTGTACAACGTTTTCCTCACCAATCTTCTTTATCATGGAGTCTAGAATCTTAAAAAGATCATCCACGTTCTTGATAATGGCAATTGTGTCAACGAATATTAGAAATACCATACCACTTGGACTGTTTACTATAAAGTTTGTAATGGACCTATTCTTTCTATCTGTCCATTCATTCAACATCAAAGTGCAAATTTTTTTCTTCTACTTATTCTTATCCTTCTATCCCACTTTCAATATTTTTTATTTATTTAAAAGGGATGTATGTACCAAATAAGGAGCTAAACTCGGGTCCAAAGGAAGCAACCGACTCCTTTATCATCTTGAAAGAAGGATATTCACCAAATCAAATGGTAATGCATTCACATAAAGGGATAAGGAAATGTCTAAATAAAATTCTTTCCATTACCATATATATAGATATAGTAAAGCGTAGCCTACTCCATGGAGTTGGGAAGCTATCTACTCCATGAGTTTAATGGACGCCAAACACCACTTTTTAATCGGTTTTTTTGTGGATGTACGGCCAATCCACTCTAGGTATATCAACAATATTAAAAAATATATATAAAACAATCCAGTCAAGTTGAAACAAATTTAATGGTGCACTGCTACCTGCAAACACACAATTTTTATACTAAAAAATGCCACTTGGCATGTGTTTTTTTTATTTTTTTCTTGATCACTATCGAGAAGGGTGACCCCAAGTTGACCAAGACCCAACTCTGGTTAAAAAGTGCCGCGTGGTGTGCATCAAACCAATCGAGTAGATAACCTCCGTACTCCATGGATGAAACGGTAGAATTCACAATACAATTTTTTATGTTTCTTCATGTTTGAATCCATAACAATCTCTTTCTATTTATATTCATCTATCCAAAGGAGTTCAACTCCCTACTCTCCAAATAGTCTTCTAAAGATTCATGGCAAGCCACTCTCTCGTGCATGGTTTCAAATGTCGGTATTTGTCAACCGAAATTGCTGACAATTTTCCTTTTCTTGAGGTTTCAACATCAAAAATGTAGGAAAGTCAACATCGACCTACATACGATAAATTTTGGTTACATTGACAAGATCGGGTATCTACAATATAAAAAATACATGATTTCAGTCTAAATCAATTTTTTTTTGACCGATATCAAATTATCATGTTGATTTGCCACAAAGATGTACTCATATCAATGACACATTATGGAAGCCAATTTTCCCTTTTCAAAGCATCACATGCAGATGTCATCACATGGAAAAGTATCTTTCCACACAAATAGATCCCACAAGACTACAACCTTTGAGTTTATCCTAAAGTTCCACTAAAAAACTCCATCCTTTTACCCTATACTGAATGTCTTTTCATAACAGATGTCATTTCGCCGATGTTTTAATGAAATCGAACAACAAATTCAACATTTCCAAGGAAAGTTTTCCTTTAAGACTCAACCACCGATATTTGACCAACATCCAAAATATGTCTTTGTTTTTTTACTGACCAAAATCAACATCGAAAACGGTATTTAAACCTTGCTCTTGTCCAAAGCTGCATGTGGCCAAAAATACTAGTTCAACAAGATTGGTTCAGGTTGCGGGCTGGTCAGAACTTCTAGAAAAAATTTGATCGATCATATACCTTGATCAATAGATTCAACCCAATATGGATGGCACAATGCTTGTTGGTTAAGATCAAAATATCCAAGATGGATTAGCAAGTAAGATATATCAGGTTCAACTTCATCTAAATCTGACTTTGAATATGATATCTTAAGGGTTCAACTAACCAAGAACTAATCAATAGTAGGTAAGGTAAATGACTAAGAATGAAATACTTTGAGAAATAAAAAAAAAATGTGTTTACAGAATTAAGAAATGAAGTTAAGAAGCATACTAATGGAATCTCAGCAACTTGAAAGCCAGAGGGTGATGTGAGTTTGGCGTCTTCATCAAGAATCCCGAGAGAGAAGAGAACCTCAAGTGCTCTGACCAATGCCTCCGGCGGAGGAGAAGCTAGCCAATCAAAGCCCAAGATATTATCTATACCTAAGGCCTTTAACTGTGAATTAAAAATGTTACCATGAGATAAGAGATACCTTTTGTATCCAAATTCATTAAGTACATAGGGAATTGATCATGACAATCAGCTTGTATTTATCACTCATATGCATTAAATCCTTTATCCTAAATTTATTGTCAAACTATCCGAATAAGAAGTTTGTATCACCATTTTGCTACTTCTACAATATATTGAAATGCATAGCAACATTATTGTAATAGATAGTAAAGTTAAGAAAAACCTATTAGAAACCTGGGGATAACATGGATGCTTTTGTTATTTGTGAAGAGGGTACATAAGATTCTTAAACTCATTGCAATTTCATAGTTTTATCAAAGTGTTTACCAGACAACAATTAACACATTTTATTAGGTTGGCGCCTACTGAGGAGGCTAATGCATTCTTTATGCTTTGACAAAGCTTTTTTATTCCGGATGGCCGATTCTCGCGCCGTTCGATCAGGCAATCAGACGGCTGCGGTTCATCCCGCGTTTTTTAATTTGGGACGGCCGATTCTGGCGCCGATTTTGGGACAGGTGGCACGCATGCAGGCACAGGTGCAGCATTCACGCTGCACCTGAGGTCCAGGCTCCCCGTCCCCATATATATATATATATATATATATATATATATATATATATATATATATATATATATATATATATATATATATATATATATATAGAAAACGAGGTATGAGCTGACAGCCCATTGCAGTTTGAGCTGCCAACCATGTGTCACCTTTTAAATGGACAGAATCAAAAAAAAAAATTAAAAATAAAAAACCGACAGCTGTAAAACACCCAAGCCCTACCACCCCCTCTCTCTCTCTGTGTGTTTGTGTGGCTGAAACCCGACCGCCGATCGCTGACCGCACTCCCCTCCGGTGCCGATCCAGTTCCACCTCTGGCTCCGTCCACCGACAGCCCCCGACTACCGCCCCCCTCCGGCTCCGACCACCTGCGCCGTCGCAGCATTCTTCCCCGACGCCGACAGCTCCCCCTTCGTCCCGATCTTCATCCCCGACGTCGGCAGCTCCCCTCCGTCCCGGTCTTCATCCCTGACGCCGGCAGCTCCCCCTTTGCCCCGATCTTCATCCCTGATCGCACCAACCCCGGCGCCGATCGCAGCCGCCGGGGTTCGCTGTGCCGCCGGAGGGGATGAAGATCTCCGACGGCGCCGGCAGCTCCCCCTCCGCCCCGGTCTTCATCCCCGACACCGGCAGCTCCCCCTCCGCCCCGATCTTCATCCCCGATCACACCAACCCCGGCACCGATCGCAGCCACTGAGGTTCGTTGTGCCGCCGAAGGGGATGAAGATCTCCGACAGCACCGAAGAAGGGGAGGGGAGCGACGGGGGGCTAGATTCGGAGGTCGGGGGAAGGGGAGTTGACGGTGGCGGCGGGTTTCTCTCAACAAACCAAAGAGAGAGAGAGGATTGTGGGTTTTTTTTTTAATCGGACGGACATGATCGATGGAATCGGATGGCTAGCAGCTGACAGCCTAAAATGAAAATGGGCTGTCAGCTCATACCCCGTATTCTCTCTCTCTCTCTCTCTCTATATATATATATATATATAAGGGATGGGGAGCCTGAACCTCAGGTGCAGCGTGAACGGTGCACCCATGCCTGCGCGCGCGCCACGTGTCCAAAATCGGCGCGAGATCGGAAGCGGCACGGGACTCCCGGAGGGAGAAAGCCGGACAAAATGTCAGCCGTCCGATTGATCGGATCCAACGGATTGGATTCCCACGGACTGGATTCGCAGCTGTTACAGTGGCGGCCACAGTAACAGTGCGATTTTAGTCCGGATGAATCCAATCCGTTGGATTCATTCAATCGGGCGGCTGAAAAATATTTCGCGGTTACTGTAGCCGCGATAATGCTTTCAGCCGTCTGATCGCCAGGATCCAATGGATTGGATTCATTTGGGATTCAATTGGCTGTTCGGGTGAATCTGATCCGTTGGATCCTGGCGATCGGACGGCTGAAAGCATTATCGCGATTACTGTAGCGGCTATAGTAACCGCGAACTTTTTTTCAGCCGCCCGATTGATCGGATCCAATGGATCGGATTCCCCCGGACCGGAATCGCGCTGTTACTGTGGCCGCCACAGTAACAGCTGCGAATCCGGTCCGGGGGAATCCAATCCGTTGGATCCAATCAATCGGACGGCTGACATTTTGTCCGGTTTTCTCCCTTTGGGACTCCCGCGCCACTTCCGATCTCGCGCCGATTCTGGACACGTGGCGCGCGCGCAGGCAAGGGTGCAGCGTTCACGCTGCACCTGAGGTCCAGGCTCCCCGTCCCCATATATATATATATATATATATATATATATATATATATATATATATATATATATATATATATATATATATATATATATATATATATATATATAGAGAGAGAGAGAGAGAGAGAGAGGAATGCGGCATGCAGTAAATGTGATAATTAAATTTAGATGCACCTATAGGTTTTGGAATATGTTGATTTTTTGTGGACGTGTTATCCATGCCATTGATAGAACATGCACAAAAATCAACACATTTCAAAACATATAGGTGCATCAAATTTGAAAGGACTTTTTGTCGATCGTCTATTTGAATCATTTCAATTTTGATGCACCTATAGGGTTTGGAAGATGCTGATTTTTTGTGCATGTTCTATCCATGGCATGGATAACACATCCACAAAAAATCAGCACATTCCAAAATCTAGAGGTGCAACTAAGTTGGATTACCGCATGCTGCATTCAAGCATTCCTCTCCCTCTCTCTCTTTCTCTCTCTCTCTCTATATATATATATCTATATCTATATATATATATATATATATATATATATATATATATATATATATATATAGGGAAAGGGTTTGGTGAACTTGAGTTCACAAATGAATGATGAAACATGATTTATATTGCACCATATGTCCACTGAAAAGACATAAAGCAAGTAAAAGGGGATAGACATTTAGGAGGGTTGAACACTAAAAAGAAAAAGCAAAAAGTAAAAGAGGGTTGAACACTTTCTCAGGACATGTGGCAGCTTCTCCCTTCAAGTTCACAATTTGAATGGTGAACTCGAGTTTAGCTTCCCGAGCACCATATATATATATATATATATATATATATATATATATATATATAGAGAGAGAGAGAGAGGCGTGTTAGGATGCGGCGTGCGGTGCGTGCGGCGTCGCACCGCAACCGTCTGATGCACCGCTACGGTGCGTGCGATGCACGCAGCGGTGCATCAGACGGCTGCGGTGCGACACCGCACGCACTAACGCCGCATCCTAACAGGCCTCTCTCTCTCTCTATCTATCTATATATATATATATATATATATATATATATATATATATATATTCTGATCCAGTGAGAAACTCTTATATGTGAAACCTTATGCGAAACCAACCTAGAGGTTTCAGAATTTGATGAAACTTGGTAGGCATGTTACCTATGCCATGCTAATCATCCTCACCAAAATTCATCAAATTTTAAAACCTCTAGGGGCATCAAATGTTAGAAGATTTACCGACCGTTCATAAAAACTGTTAACTTGATTATCTAATTTGATGCCTCTAGAGGTTTTAGAATTTGATGAATTTTGGTGAGGATGATCAACATGGCATAGGTAGCATGCCTACCAAGTTTCATCAAATTCTAAAACCTCTAAGTTGGTTTCACACAAGGTTTCACATATAATAGGTTTCTCACTAGATCGGGACCCTATATAAATAAATAAATATATATATATATATATATATATAAAGAGAGAGAGAAAGAAAACCCCTCGAGTGCAAGGTTCTAAAAAGCGCTAGGCGCTAGTCGGGCGGTGGGGAGCCGCCTAGCGCCTAGGCGGTGCCTAAGCGTTTTGCCTTTTTTTTATTATTTTAATTATTATTTTGATATTATATAATATATATATGTTTAAAAATTAATATAAGTTCAAGATTATCCCAAACCATTATTTTGAAGAACAAGTATATAACTATAATTCAAGATTGAGTAATTAACAACAACAAAAGCAAACATGGTCCGCCTGGCCAACCTCAGCCCACCTGGTCCGCCTAGCCAGCCTCAGCCCGCCTAGGCGGCCGCCTTGCCCCGCCTAAACCGCCTTGCCCCGCCTAGCTTCGCCTGGGAGCTTGGCCGCTTTTCTGGAGCGCCTAGGGCCTAGGCGAGGCGGTGGGGGGCCGCCTAGCGCTTAGGCTCTGCCTAGGCGGCCGCCTGGGCCGCTTTTTAGAACACTGCTATAGTGCGATCCGGTTGGTGCGATTGGTCGGTGCGATCCAACCACTGTGGGCCGTCCGATTTAATTTGTACAGCTGTGATGCATTGTTCTCGCGGTGCATGTATCACAACTAACATATGTTGTCTCATGTGGACCGTTGGATTTAATTTGAATGGTTATGATGCATTGTTTGGGTGGTGCATGCATCACACCCTAACGTATGTTTGCTTGCTAACATCCATATGTTGCACTACTTCCATCGCATATGTTGCACTGGGCGGGCTGGGCGGTGCCTGCACACTAAAATCCACATGCTGCTATGCTCCGCTCCAGTGCTCCCAATGCATACGTTACTCGTCAGGGTCGCACCAAATGGATCGCACCAACAGGATCGTACTTGAGGGATTATATATTTATATATATATATATATATATATATAGGGAAGTGTAAATTTGTATGCCCATGCATTAAAGGCTTCAATGTATGCTCCTTTATTAACACACATAGAGGTTTCTAAATTTGCTAATATTTTGTGGATGTGATATCTATGTTGAGATGATCATCCTCATAAAAAATCAGCAAGTTCTGAAACCTCTAATCATTTCAAATAATCTCATCAAATTAACGGTTGAAATGGACAGACGATACAACTTCTATCATTTTGATGCACTTAGAGGTTTCGGAATTTGCTTATTTTTGGTGAGGGTGATCATATTTCTATAGATAGCATATCCACCAAAAATCAACAAATTCTAAACATCTAGGTCCATCAAAATATTAGAAGCTTTATCAGCCGTCCATTTTAACTGTTAATTTGATGAACTTATTTGAAATGCTTAAAGGTTTTAGAACTTACTGATTTTTTGTGAGGATGATCATCTTAACATAGATATCACGTCCATAAAAAAATTAGTAAATTTGGAAACCTCTATGTATGTTAATAAAGGAAGCATACATTGAAGCCTTCAATGCATGGGCATACAAAGTTATATATATATATATATATATATATATATATATATATATATATATATATATAGGGTCAGGATCGGATGACCCAGCAAATAACCCAGCACCCTTTGATGCACCTAGAGGTTTTAGAATGGGCTGTTTTTTTGTAGACATGTTGTCTATGGTATGTTGATCATCCTCACAAAAAATCAGCCTATTCTAAAACATCTAGGTGCATCAAATGCGATCTTCAAATCAACGGTTAAAATTGACAGTCAAAAACCGTTGATTTGAAGAGCACATTTGACGCACCTAGAGGTTTTAGAATGGGCTGATTTTTTGTGAGGATGATCAACATATCATAGATAACATGTCTACAAAAAATCAGCCCATTCTAAAACCTCTAGGTGCATCAAAGGGTGCTGGGTTATTGTTGGGTCAGCCGATCCCGACCCATATATATATATATATATATATATATATATATATATATATATATATATATATATATATATATATATATAGAGAGAGAGAGAGAGAGAGAGAGAAAACGGGGTATGAGCTGACAGCCCATTGCAAATTGAGCTGCCAGCCATGTGTCAGCTTTTAAATGGACAGAATCATAAAAAAAAATTAAAATAAAAATGACAGCTGTATAACACCGAATCCCTCCCCCCCCCTCTCTCTCTCTCTCTCTCTCTCTCTCTCTCTCTCTCTCTCTCTCTCTCTCTGTGTGTGTGTGGCTGAAACCCGACCACCGACCGCACTCCCCTCCGGCGCCGATCCACTTCCATCTCCGGCGCCGATCGCACCAGCCCCGACCGCACTCCCCTCCGGCAGCCCCCGACCAGTGGATCGCACTCCCCCTCCGCCGCAGCCTCGCCCTCCAGTACCGTCAAGCCCCGCCGGCGAATTGCACTCCCTGCCGGTGGTCGGGAGGGGAGAGCAGCCGTGGGCCTTGCCTGAATCCCTCCCCCCCTCTCTCTCTCTCTCTCTCTCTCTCTCTCTTTCTCTCTGTGGCTGAAACCCGACCTTGCCTGAGGGGTTCGCCGAGGTCAGGGTGTCTGCCGGAAAGGGGTTCGCCGAGGTCAGGGTGAGCTGTCAGGGGTTTAGGTGGCTGCCGGAGGGTCGCATGGGTCGGGTTGGCTGCAGGAGAGGGTCGCCGGGGTCGGGGTGGCTGACGGAGAGGGTCGCCGGGGTCTAGGTGGCTGCCGGAGGGGATGAGGTGGCCGTTGAAAGAGGCCGCCGGGATCGGGCTTTCAGCGGGAGAGGAAGAGAGAGGGAGAGAGAGAGAGGGGGGAGGATAAGGTTTACAGCTGTATTTTTTTTTTAAATCGGACGGTTGGATGGATTGAATCGGATGGCTAGGGGCTGACAGCTCAAATGGCCAAATAGGCTGTCAGCTCATACCCCGTATTCTCTCTCTCTCTCTCTCTCTCTGTATATATATATATATATATATATATATATATATATATATATATATATATAGGGTCGGGATCTTGTGCCTTAAACTTTTGCCATCGTTTTTTACCATCTATTTGATTTGATGTCCTAGAGGGTTTAGAATGAGCTGATTTTTTGTGGATGTAATCATCCCACCTTAGATAGAACATGCACAACAAATCAGCACATTCTAAAACTTCTAGGGGCATCATATATTACAAGCTTTATTCACCGTCCATTTTTATCCGTTAACTTTTATTATATATATGATGCCCCTAGAAGTTTTAGAATGTGCTGATTTTTTGTGGATGTTCTATCTAAGGTGAGATGATTACATCCACAAAAAACTAGCTCATTCTAAACCCTCTAGAACATCAAATCAAAATCGATGGCAAAAAACGATGGCAAAAATTTAAGGCACAAGATCCTGACCCATATATATATATATATATATATATATATATATATATATATATATATATATATATATATATATATATATAGAGAGAGAGAGAGAGAGAGAGAAATGCTATAATGCGGCATGCGGCAAGTGCGGCACCTACCACATGCCGTCTGATGCACCGCTGCATGCATGCGATGCATGCATCACGTGCATCAGACGGCTGTGGTGCGGTGCCGCACGTACCGCATGCCGCAGCATAGCATCCCCCTATATATATATATCAACTGGATTCATAAATTTATGTTCCTTCGAACTATCATGACCAATAAGCGTAAATGGATTTCTCATGCCATTCAACTTATTACTTGCTCCCATATTACTCTAATCCAAGGATTCACTCATCTACCCATGTTTAACTTTGTCTACTAGGTTGTCACATTCTCTCAATATATACAACTTAGATACATTAGTATTGTTAAAAAGGATGCTGCTAGCACTTACCGATCGAGTCTTTAAGACTAGATGATCCTAACACGAACTTATCCATCTCAACAACACCCTTCTTACAATTATGTGAAACAGAATTACTTGTAAAGTTCTCGGATAGCACATTTTGTTAGCACCAAATTAAGTTCATAGCCTTAAAGAACAAGAGTGTACCTCTAAACTGGTTGTTTGCTACCTAATTTATAAACCCAAGGCTTCCGCAAGGCTTAAAAGAGTATCAAGCGGACCAGCAAAATACTACTCTTTTTCCATGCCAAATAAACTTGAGACTAAATGTATCCAAGTGCTACACAAGAGTGCATCGAAATGAACCGTACAGTCAAATTATGGACTTAAAGAAGTAATAATAAATAATTAAGATGAAAATTAAAGCTTCATATTGTTTAAATTGCAATATATGATGAATGATAAATAGTAAGCCCAAATGATACTTTTAATAGAAATTATAGAATCAACCTTGACATAAAGAGTACATACTTGGATTACGCAAGAAACTAGATTTGACCTTTGCATTTCTGGAATACCTTCTGCCGGCATTTCCTTGACAAAATATTCTTCTGTATATAGCCTAGTAGAGGGATTAACCAATAACAAAAAGTCATATAAATGAAACAAATCAAAACCTTAAAAAAGGTTCACTGGAACAGTAAATTATGCATTCTTAAGAAAATATGGAGTCACTTGAAAAAAATAGTTATTTGGACCCCACCAATAGATAAAGCACCCAACTCAACAAAAAAAGAAATGCCCAATGTGTCCCCAAGACCTCTAAGGCCTAATGATAACCCCACTGATACCTCCACCACCGTCAGTCACATGCACCCCACCATTGCCGACGGTCCTCTTCCTCCTCCTTTCTCCGTCCCATCTTTTTCCCCCTCCTTCGCCCGTTCTTCCCCTCCCCCATCCTCCTTCCTCCCTCTTGCTTCATCTTCCTCGCCAAAACCCTAACACCTGGAGACGTGTCAGTGGCTATTGGTCGACATGATGAGGAATTGTTTGGTGGCTATCCACCTAACAGTTCCACACTATTTTTGTGGCTTCCGGT
Organism: Chamaelirium japonicum; assembly: GCA_947650365.1. NCBI lineage: Eukaryota > Viridiplantae > Streptophyta > Magnoliopsida > Liliales > Melanthiaceae > Chamaelirium > Chamaelirium japonicum. The sequence continues at coordinate 105,413,093 of OX393549.1, forward strand.
TGACATCGTCGGTGGTTTGGAACCACTAACATAGTGTGGAATCATTCAGAGGATAGCCAACGAACATTTTCCTTCTTCCACCTTGCCAAAATCTTAACCCCATGGTGTGGAATCGTTCGGAGGATAGCCAACAAACATTTCTACACCATGTTGGTTGATAGCCACCAACACGTTTCCATGGGGTTAAGATTTTGGAAAGGTGGAAGAAGGGGGGGAGGAGGAAAGGGACAGGAAGGTAGATGTGGTGGCGGCAAATCGGAGCTGGGAGGAGGGGGGACGAGAGGAAGAGGGGTAGAAAGAATGGGAGAGGAGGGCAGCGGCAGGCCAGAGCAGGAGGGGAGGAGGAGGTGCCCTCAGCAAAAGGGTGCTCCTATCAAAGCACCAATTCAGGTATGGGTGCTCGTCTATGAAGCATAGACACGAGTACGACGACACGACACGACACGGACACGGCGACATGGCATTTCCTCAAAAATGAAGGACACGACACGGCTAGGACACGGCAATTAATATTTATAATCTTATATAAATAATATATAATACATGAATACTACATAGGGATGCTTGACTTCGAAGAACAATTCATAAAGCATGCTCCAACTAGATGGGAAATTACTTTATGGTTATGTTTAAGAAATTTCAATGGTAGCACAATACCCCAATTTTACAACTACTAAATTTCCTCTTTTGGTAATTGCAATGATTCAAACTAATCAAATCTGAATTGAAGGGGGAAAAATGAAGTTTATTTACTATGGGGTCGGATTTGGTACTATGGGATCCTCAATAGAGGTCATAAGGGTAATGACAACCGTCTAATAAATACCACAAAATCTACAAAGTTCTAGAATTATTGCTAAAAAATTATCTTAATATTTGTAAGAAAAACCCTATTAATTATATCTTTCTTTTTTTTTTTTTGAGAAATCCCTCTCAGTGAATGAGGGGGGGTTCGGCCTAGACCCCTACCAGTCCATTAAAAGAAAGAAAGAAAGTAACCATACAACAGAGAGACCAAAAAATCAAAAAAGATTACAGATAATGTTATCTAGCTCAAGCTTCTTGCCTTGTAGGACAACTTTCCATTGCAACAGCCTCCTCTTGATTGAAAGCCGGACCTGGCCCAGAGACAGCTTGGTCCCCCGAAAAATCATGTTGTTGCGCTCGATCCAGATGCTCCAGCAGACAGCCATGACCAGGAAGTCCCAGCTATGCCGAAGACGATTCTTAATTCTCTTCTTCCACCAAACCGTCCACATCGAAAAAACAGAACCCGGAGTACCCTGGATCTTCAGACTTCTCTTCAAATGATCCCAGATACCCTTAGAAAACGGGCAGTGAATATAGAGGTGGTTGGTATCTTCTCTAGCTTGACCACAAAGCACACACGTCGTATCCGAAACGTTAGTATTCCCCCTTTTCTGGAGATTGACTTTCGTGAGCAGTTTCTTCTTGGTTATTGATGCAGACGAGCCACTACGTGCAGTTTTTCTACAGCTGATGGCGTATTTTCATCCGAGCCGGAGATCCAGGAACCCGATCGTCGATCCGTCTGCATCAGTGGAAAGCTTAATCGAAGCCCCACAGTTTTGGTTTTTATTTTGTTTCGATCCGATCCACGGATCTTTAGTTATTTCAGTTTTTATTTCTGGTTTGGGTAGGTGCGAGCCATGTTCGCATCCGGTTCGAGCCACAGATGCCGAACTGACTCATTTCCGTGTTAGAGTCTTAGCCGTAGGATCCTAAATGAGATTAAATCTCAATGGATGAGATTCCAAGAGAAACCAAAAATCCCAAAAATCCACCCGACCGGTCCTCTCTCTCTCTCTCCCGCGGACACCCGACTCTCTCTCTCTCTTCCGCGGTCTTCTCTCTCTCCTCCCGCGCGTCTCTCTCTTTCTTTCCTTTTTCTTGTGCTCTCTTTGATTGTTTCATCCTCTATTAATACTAAAAACCCTAATTGAGAAGGGGAGATGAATAGATGAATTGAAACCCTAGAAACGGAGAAGCGGCTCGCTTGTTCGGTTTATCTTTTCCGACGAATTCCTCCTTGCTTCTCAACCTTTTCTTCCTTCGCAAGCTTCTATCCCGTCGCCTCGCTATTCATCCTCGGCTTCACGGAAGATCGACGTGGAGTTTCTTCTTCTTCAAGATCATCGTCTTGGCTTCTTCACCCCGTCTTCTGGATCACACCTCCCCCTTCCGCGCCATTCCTCTGCAACACGGAGTATCGGAAAGCTGCCGGCATTGATCTCAGCACGGTTTGGTATCATCCTTCGATAATTTTCATGTGATAAATCATCTTTTTCCAACCGGCCTTATTGCTGAATTGTCATTAGGGTTCCTAAGTATTTGGTTTTTCCGAAGATCTCATCCATTAGGATTTTAACTTTTAGGTCTATGGTTGTCTTTGATACATTGGCATTATTAATTGAGATTGTGGTCATCGTTATTGCTGGGATTGGTTTATTATAATCTGAAATTAAATTATTCTCTTGACAGTTGTTATCACTTCTTTGAATTAAATCTGATTGGTGATGAATGAGTGCTGAAACGTGATTATAAGCATTGCTGAAATTTATTGATACATGCTGAAATCTGATTTTTATTGTTAAATTCTGCACTTGGATTCATTCAAGCATTCCGCATCGCATTTAGTTGATATCAGATCGTATCAAGTTGATACTTGATCGCATCAAGTTGGTATCAGAGCGCACTAGTCGTCGCGTTCTTACGCAACGGCCGGTCCTCTCGCATCATTTGCATCATCGCGTGTTTGCTGGAATTTTTTTATTTTCCCTATTTTCATTTTAGTTTGTATCTTGCATTACTTAGTAACACGCATCGCGTGATCGCATACATATTAGGACCTTCCCTTTTCTCTATGTAGTGAGTCGATAGAATCTATAATGGCTGGATCGTTGCCACCCCGCACTTGGCACGATGCCTTCATAAGGCAACAGGAACACATGGGTAGGCTTCAGACCCAAATAGAAAAATTGACCTTGGCCGTCACCAAACCCCAGAATCCACCTCGACCCCATCGGGAACACAGGACTAGAGCGTCGCCAGGGCATAGTTAGTTAGACCTAGAGTCAGGAGGAGCCAGCGTCAGTTCCTCTAATGGATCTGATAGGCGGAATAGCAGAACTCATAGGAGATCGAAGTCCCATTGGGACTGGGATCAGAGCATCAACATAGAAATTCCTGAGTTCGGGGGTCGGACGGATCCCGAAGAGTTTCTAGAGTGGGCCGAGCATATCGACCGGTATTTCGAGTGGAAGAAAATCCCCCGCGACAAACAAGTTAAGTTTGTCAGTCTTAAACTGAAAGGTCATGCACTGGTTTGGTGGAAACAGTTGCAGACCGCTAGGGGTAGAAAAGGAAAAGATAAAATTTCCACTTGGACCCACATGAGGGAAAAGCTGCAACGGAAGTTCCTCCCTTCCGATTCCAAACAAAGTGTGTTCCGGAATTCGTCCTCGAAAGTATCCGAGCGCACTAGTCGTCGCGTTAGGGAACAGAGCACAAATCTGATGGCAGACTACGTGCAGATCAGCCAAAACAGAAGTTGCCAAAACCTGCAACAAGAGCCCGAATCAGTAGATCAGCCAGGACACAAGTCAGCCGATTGTCCTCAACGACAATTCAACCCACAGACAAATCTGGCGGACAATGACAAGGAAGAGGAAAGTCATGGGTCTGAGGGCGAATACTTCAATGAGTTAGTCTTGGAGGGAGATGATGTGATTGCACCACTGCTGGTTATTCACCAGTCTCCATCACCCCATGCACCTAAAGCTCTTCTGAATCAGAACCAAACCTTACCACCACCCGCAGATAACCTAGTAGGGCGTTCATTTGTTCCGCTGTCGATTGAGAAGGGATTAGACAACATTTTGCATTCCATTGCATGCACATCGCATTTAGAGTCTGTAGGCATTCATGACACTCGCATTCATCATTTGCCTTCCATCTATACAATCATAGACCAATCATATGTGCATCCATATCATCCAAGTGTTGAGTCTAACCTTAAAGAAGATTTTGGCATGTTTGATCATTTTTCGAGGCAGAATATCTATGAATCATGTTTTCAGCTTTCAGACAACCCATTATCTTTAATTTTTTGAAATTATAACAATTGGCATGATGAGTTCTGTAATTTCTTATTTTATTCACTGCATCCGGACAATGATGACATGACATATCCTCTTGGTTTAGAACCCCCTTGTTTTGCATCGTGCGCAGGCCACATTGAGCAACACATAATGCACCCGCAACCCATGGCCTTCCAAATACACCATTGCCAATCGCGCAAGCCGATGACCCGCAGCACATTATGCTCCCGCGGCCTTTCTTTTTATATGTCATTTGAATTTCATGTCAACCCAAACTCCTATTATCACATGAAATTATCTGAGTCTTTTGATGATCTTATCGTGCCGCAGAGGATGTTGGTTTTGGCTTTCAGGTCTTCGCTTGGCGTCGAGAGGCGGAGGAAGCCTGATGGAGTTGCTGCATACTTGAGGAGGGTTACTTGGCCACCGGACCCGGGAGAGCAGTTCGAGCAGATTCAGTGGTTGCGGTTGCTACCAGGAGAGCCCCCGCCGGATCCAGGACCGTGCTCGACAGGAGTCGAGTTCTTTTGAGTCCGGGGGACTTGATGCAGACGAGCCACTACGTGCAGTTTTTCTACAGCTGATGGCGTATTTTCATCCGCGCCGGAGATCCAGGAACCCGATCGTCGATCCGTCTGCATCAGTGGAAAGCTTAATCGAAGCCCCACAGTTTTGGTTTTTATTTTGTTTCGATCCGATCCACGGATCTTTAGTTATTTCAGTTTTTATTTCTGGTTTGGGTAGGTGCGAGCCATGTTCGCATCCGGTTCGAGCCACAGATGCCGAACTGACTCATTTCCGTGTTAGAGTCTTAGCCGTAGGATCCTAAATGAGATTAAATCTCAATGGATGAGATTCCAAGAGAAACCAAAAATCCCAAAAACCCACCCGACCGGTCCTCTCTCTCTCTCTCCCGCGGACACCCGACTCTCTCTCTCTCTTCTGCGGTCTTCTCTCTCTCCTCCCGCGCGTCTCTCTCTTTCTTTCCTTTTTCTTGTGCTCTCTTTGATTGTTTCATCCTCTATTAATACTAAAAACCCTAATTGAGAAGGGGAGATGAATAGATGAATTGAAACCTTAGAAACGGAGAAGCGGCTCGCTTGTTCGGTTTATCTTTTCCGACGAATTCCTCCTTGCTTCTCAACCTTTTCTTCCTTCGCAAGCTTCTATCCAGTCGCCTCGCTATTCATCCTCGGCTTCACGGAAGATCGACGTGGAGTTTCTTCTTCTTCAAGATCATCGTCTCGGCTTCTTCACCCCGTCTTCTGGATCACACCTCCCCCTTCCGCGCCATTCCTCTGCAACACGGAGTATCGGAAAGCTGCCGGCATTGACCTCAGCACGGTTTGGTATCATCCTTCGATAATTTTCATGTGATAAATCATCTTTTTCCAACCGGCCTTATTGCTGAATTGTCATTAGGGTTCCTAAGTATTTGGTTTTTCCGAAGATCTCATCCATTAGGATTTTAACTTTTAGGTCTATGGTTGTCTTTGATACATTGGCATTATTAATTGAGATTGTGGTCATCGTTATTGCTGGGATTGGTTTATTATAATCTGAAATTAAATTATTCTCTTGACAGTTGTTATCACTTCTTTGAATTAAATCTGATTGGTGATGAATGAGTGCTGAAACGTGATTATAAGCATTGCTGAAATTTATTGATACATGCTGAAATCTGATTTTTATTGTTAAATTCTGCACTTGGATTCATTCAAGCATTCCGCATCGCATTTAGTTGATATCAGATCGTATCAAGTTGATACTTGATCGCATCAGTTATCAACCACATGAATATGCGTATCTTCAGTGGCACTCTAGACTTCCAAAGATGAGTGGCTACCGGGCAGATAACACCACCCTTATTAATGAAGCTGTAGAAGGAATTAGAGGAAAACTTGCCTGAGGAGGATAGACGCCAGGTCACCTCATCCTCCTCGTCGTTAACAGAAAGCAGTTGCAAAAGATTCTCCAATTCTCTCACTTGATATTGAAGGAAATCTGGAATAATCCGGCGGAATTTAATGCTCCAGATTGTCCTGTTACTACGAAGGACACACTGCGATCTGACAGAGCAAGACTTCGACCAAGCAAGTTCGTAAAGATCGGGGTACCAATTTTTCAGACAACCTTCGACTAACCATCTATCCTCCCAGAAGAGAGTAGATTTACCGTTGTGAACAATCAAGCTAGTACCACATTTGTAAATATGCCCAATTCGCTGAATACCCTTCCAGAACGGAGAGATCTTACCGGAAGCTCTGCTTCTGATCTGTAAAGGCTTGAAGCGTTTAAAATAACGACCTCTAATCACTGAGCTCCAAATATCTCCCTGATCTTCCTGGAGTCTCCACCACCATTTACCCAGGAGGGCTCTATTGTGATCTGCGAGGTTAATGACACCCAACCCCCCTTCATCTCTAGATCTGCAGACTGAGCCCCAATGAACAAGATGGTAAGCTTTGGAATTGGGGTCAGCTCCCTTCCAAAGGAAGCGGCTCCTGATAGAGTCAATTTTCTTAACCACCCACTTGGGCGTTAAGAAGAAAGACGAATGATAAGAAGGGATAAGAGTCAGAACCGCATTGACCAGGTCAACCTGCCTCCCAAAGAAAGATGTTTCCCTTGCCAACCCTTCAATCTAGAGTCCACACGCTCGATAACCTTATACCAGTCGTTTCTCTTCAACTTCGCCGAAGACAGGGGGAGGCCAAGATATTTAGTAGGAAGGGAGTCTAATTTGCAATTAAGGACAGCAGAGAGGGCCACTGCCGAATCGGCATCATTCCCCAGATAGAAAAGGGAGGTCTTAGAAAAGTTGATCTTCAGCCCTGAAACTACTTCCAGCGAGTAAAGAAGGATTTTCAGCATACTAACCTGCTCCTTCGCCTTGCAGAAGATAATCGTGTCATCTGCGAAATGCAGGTTAGAAGTCCTCCAAGATTCTTCTCCAATCCCTTCAATAAACCCTCTTGTTTTCACTCTTCTGAGCATAGAGTCGAAAACATCCATGGCAAGGATAAAGAGAAAGGGGGAAAGTGGGCAACCTTGTTTCACCCCTCTTCCTGCCTTAAATTGCTTCCCAGCTACACCATTCACTAGACAAGAAAGGGTGGATGTGGAAAGGCAATTCCAGATCCAGCTGATCCATCTGTCAGAGAAACCTTTCGCTTTCAGGGTGTTGAGGATGAAGCTCCATTTGAGTCTGTCGAAAGCCTTCTCGAAGTCTATTTTCAAGATGATGCCTTCTTCCTTCTGCTCTTTCAAATGGTAAATCAGCTCTTGGGCAGTCGCCACGCTGTCCAAAATGAATCTACCTTTGATGAAGGCTGATTGGCTTCTGTAAACTAGCCTATCAAGACTATCGGATAATCGGTTGGCAAGAATCTTAGCCACTATTTTGTACACACAGTTCGCCAAGCTGATAGGACGGAAGTCACCAATAGTCTCTGCTCCTGACTTCTTAGGAATCAAAGTCACCCAAGCATAATTCAAGTTATGGAGAGAAATATTATGAATGAAGAAATCAAAAAGAAGTCTGCACAGGTCCTCCTTAATTATATCTTATGATGTTATAGCCTTAGAGAATATAAGTTAAAGCCAAATCTTAATCACAACCGTCCATTACACCAAGCCCCAAACAAATCATCCAATTCATGCCCGATCGCTTGCAAACAACGGATGTGTCGTGTCCCTGCCGTGTCTTGGCTGTGTCCTAGTCGTGTCCGGCAGTGTCCTTGACAAAAAAAAAACCAGGACACTTCGGAGTCATGTCCGACAAGTGTCCGGGCCGTGTCCGTGTCCGACACGGACACGGGGCCCTCTAAGAAGTGTCCATGCTTCATACGTGCCCGTATAAATTTTGGGGCCCTTATCAATTTGTAGGGTGCAAATAACAACCACCAATGTAGACACGGATACAATACTATAAAAGAAGAAACCAAAATTGTTCATAAAGAGATCAATATGGCTGGGTAATCCAAGAAATCGCATAGTGCCTACTCTCTCTCTCTCTCTCTTTATATATATATATATATATATATATATATATATATATATATATATATATATATATATATATATATATATATATATATATATATCAAGCTACAGCATTTACTTATTTGCATTAAGAATATCAGTTACAATATTATCTGTGTATTTGAAGGATTTATACATCATGGATATTTGAAGGATGAGAAAGTATGAAATGATAAATATTGATACAAAAAAAGTCCTTCCAAAAGGAAAAAAATTCTACAAAATTGATGAGGGAATCAAGGTTCTAAATCTCAGCCGATACCGGTACGTACCGACAGGTACGTACCAGTTTTGGCCGGTTCGAGACCGGTACTGTATCCGATCCTGATACTTGGCCCGTACGGGCCGGTACCGGTACATATCGGCCAGTCCAGGCCGGTACCGACATGTTAATTTATTTTTTTTTTTCCTCAACTGGTATCGGTCCGTATCGGCCAGTATCAGTACATACCGGTTCGGGGCCGACCGATACTGTGATTTTAAGCCTTGGTGGGAATGCTAGTATTATGAGTTCAAAAAGGAAGAAAAGTGTTGGATCGCCTTCAAAACAAATACCTATGATGTATTAAGTTAGTTCAAAAACCAACCTATAACTAAAAAGGTGTAGGATTAAGACTACCTCGTGAAGCCAAAAAACAAAAGCAAGACCCAAATGGGAAGATCGTGGGAGGGGAGAAATGTCATAATTGGAGGTTTGGATAAGACCTATCAGTAATGACACTTCGTGTGTAGTAGGTTCTACAGTATCACGTTAACAGCTCGAATAGTCCTTCTATCATGTTAGTCACCTCTACATCTTTACAAATTACAATTAGAGATTAGAGTTTTGGTTAACCCCATGAAATGTATTCTCTTCATTCTTAAAACTTGCCCCTATGCCATCTTCTTGCAAAGCCACACTAAAAACATGTCACTTAGCTGTCTCCTAAAACGAATCCACTCTCCCATCTTCAGACATCAGTGCCAACTTGCACTTCGGAGCCTATCATATGCTACTTATTCGTCTACTAACTTACTGGGATAAGAGACATAGGGCTAAAGAAAGTCTTTTGTCACCCGGTTGTTGTGTCCGGGTTCATTAAGCCACTCTCATTAAATTGTAGTATGTGAGGGACTCCATGCAAGTCAAAGGATTTGGACAGTGCAAAAAGTTGGCAAGATATATCAACCGGAGAATCCAATAACCTTCCATCTGCTTCATCTACCTTTTGGACAACAATATTTTTTGTTTTCAACAAGTAACCTAATCATCAAAATGTACTTACAATTTACAAGACCCTGCCAAAGCACTTTCTCAGTCGAGAACATTATTGGTTTAAATGGGTTGTACATTGATGGAGCACTTGATGCAGCCCCATGTCATTGATCGAATATTCTGTAATATCTTGAGAAAAGATTATAATTTAAACTAGCTCTTGAGTTATTTTTCCTACCAGATTTCTCAAAATAAAAATATATTAATAAACTAGCTCAGAGGCCTTGAATTTAACTACATGTGCTTTCAACAAGAAATAGATGTGCTTTAGGTGATAAGCATAAACTAGTTAACCAATTGGAACAAAGCAAATAACTCTCATGTATAATTTCAACAATCAATCCCAAAACAGAATTTAATACCCATAAACATAAACAAAGGACATCACAGATAATGCCAAAATACTAGAAACACTAAGGGATGATCTCACCAAGAGCTGGGATCAACATTATGCAATTTAGAACCCAAATCAAGTGATGTGGAGATGAGATAAGGTACTGATTTCTGCAGCACAGCAAACAGTAAGGGTAGTGAAGGGCCTGAAGGCACTAATATGGCTCCAAATAAGGGTGAAAAAATAAGGATTGTGGTTACTGCCTATAGGAACCCAAAGAATAACGATTGTGCCACAGAGTATGCAAGAACGTAGTCAGCAATAGCCCTTCTAATGAAGAAGTGGTGGAAAGAGAGGTGACTCGGATGACGGGGCTTAGAAGCCTAGATGATGATAATTTCAAGGTAGAAGCCTCTTTAATGCAAAATCTGCACGAAAGAAAGATGAAGATAGGTGGAGGGGTTAGAAACACCGAACAAGAAGAACAAAGTATCGAAGCTTGGAGGAGGATGAAGATGACGATGATTCTGTGAAGCGATGGCTCCAAGAAGATGGCTTCTCTCATAAAATTTCAGATCCTTCTTTAGGGTTTGCATTCAAGGATTTATACAAGAGAGATAGAGAGAATGGGGGAGAGAGAGAGTACGTGGGTGGGATTCCTGAAACAAGAATGGGAAGCCAAGGGTTCCATGGGGAAAACAGGAATTACCGCAGGCTGATGAATTAGGGTTTGGCTTTTGGGCTCTTGTGTCGTCGAGGTGATCTCAACCCTCCATTGTGAATTAGGTCGCATTTATCTCATCCATTGGATGAGATGATCTCGGGGTGTATCTATCTTTTATTAATCACTTAAGTTCAGTCGGTTGGGTCGAACCAACTAGTTGAGTGCGAACATCCCTCGCACCAAGACAAACCAGAAATTAAAGCTGAAATAAGTTTAGATCCATCGGTCGGATCAAAATGCAATAAGAAACATAGTTCTAAATAAGAAAAAGGCTCTCTAGCGGGTCTTGTAGATCATCAATCGGGTCCCGGATCTCCGTGGGGAAGCGAAAAGCTGAGTTGTTTGGAAAATACATCAATGCTTAACACTTAAATTATGCATAGAGTAACGCAGCATGAGTAAATTCAAAATCCAAGGGTTTTGAATGATCTAACAAAAGGTGTTGCCCAACAGTGCAAATAATCCCTCATTGCTAGCAATAGAAAGATGGTTTCACTAAAAGAAACCTGCTACAAATTCAAGGATAAGAGGTAACTAGGTGAGCTATCGGATAACTTATTGCAGAAACTTTCATCATATTTTAAATCATCCAAATTGGAGCTCAGATGGTGCCATCCAAGAAATAGTGCACACTCCAAAAATTAAGAAACTACAAGTCTACAACCATTGCAACTAATAGTTGCGTTAGCGATGAAGTCGATTCAATCTCAAAATTATGCAGTAACTTCTTCACTTTTCCTACTTGTTTCCTACCAAGGGTTGGTCATACAAGTTTTAGGGCATCCAAGCCTTCCAAGGGGTTGTTGCAATCTTGTATGATGAGGATTGACAAACTTTAATTGAAGGCTAGGATTAGTTGAGAGCTTGTGGGTTTTCTTCTACTGCAGTTCTATAAAAAACATCGAGTTATGGCTTTAGATGGATGGTTGTTCCTTTTGGCATAATTATGAAATTGAAGCTTAAGGTTTTTTTCCTTTCAGTAATCCTTGCTTTATTCCTTGGTGTTTTATCATCCCACTCTGCAACCCTAGGGTAAATTATTCCTCGATCTACTTATAGAGATGGTCTTCACTTTGAGGCCCTATATCTATTTGGTCACAAAGCTCGATGGCACATATACTACTTTTGTATCAGATCTTAGTACTATCCACATAGAAGACTAGCAATCTCAAATTCAATATTTTATCTCCTATCATGGAACCCTAATGTCGTTACATGCAGGGGCCAAATCGTGTTGCATTAGAATCAACTTCCTCACATTATTGAGATTGCTTGTGTATCATCGTCTTGATTATCATTGATGTTTTAAAATGGGTATCGATTGCAGTATCGGTTCGGTCCAAACCTAGTCAACTTAGGTAGTTAACTTGGTATCGATATGTTCGAACCAATGCCAGTTTCAGCTTTCTTTTAATCCTAAGAAAAAAAAAACATTTCCAAGTCGTATTGGCAGGTAAAGCTAGGTATCGACCGAATTTTTAGAACTTATTGTTCATGCCTTACCAGTTTTGGGAGGTATATATGGGTACCTTAGTTGTTCTACCAAATTTCAATAAGAAAAAGGAGTTCTAAAAAAAAGACCGATTAGTGGAGAAGTTCTACATAGCTCGCCTAGTTGGTGATGGTTGTGCTCAAGAGTATGGCACTGACTAAACCATGGCCTTCATCAATTCGATAAAATTAACTATTGCAGGTGCCTTTGTTGTCATCGATCATGATCAACACTTTACATTCTTCATTGAGATCCACTAAGGTACATATGCAAACCTATCCCAACCTTTAGCTCTGTTCACAGTGTTTGTTTCATGTGCATCCAATTACAAGCTTAAACTGATTCCCTTCCTCGAGTCATCTGCCACGTCCCCCTCCCCCTCCCTCCTCTCTATTCAACGTGATATTTTCTCATGCCTTCCCTTCTTTCATTCCTTCTCATCCACTATAAAACCCCTCCATTAAACCATAATGATGGATTTTTTATTGAATATTGAACCCTATTTCAAGAACGGAGCATGCATCACTAGTTCGTGAATCTTCATCGACTATTTGTCTCTTCTTCACCCCTTCTTTCTCCTGCAAGCTTCTACCCCTCCGCATCAACTTCTTTCACATCTTAGCAAGAGATTGGCATTGAGATCCCCTATCTTCAGAGATCACCTCATCCCAGCTTCTTCACCCCGTCTTACGAATCATTCTCCCTTCTCCACTGCTTCATCATCGACGACTACTGATTCTGGATCACGATAGGCATTGACCAAGGAATAAATAAATTAGTTAATATCTTTCTTGCAGCACATCGTTCAATCTTACCTTTTGGCCTCTTCATTGAATTTTACCTTTTGGCCTATTCATTGAATTATTTGGGTCTTTTCATATTTCTATTGGCTTCATAGGTTTCTCCCATCATTGGTAATTTTATTAGATCTTATCTTTGCTGGTGAAACATAACCTTAATTTGCGATATTAATATGTCTTTGCAGCGATTATATATAATAAATGATTATTGCTAATTTATCGCAATCCTAGACCAAGTCGGTTCCAAAATAATAATACATGTGGTTATAGGCAGAAAACCCTTCTAGATAACAATGTGAGATAGAAGTAGATAAAAACCACTGAAAGAATAAGATTAATCTTTGCCATATACCTATAGCACTTTCCTGGTCGGACTCTTCCAGCTCTCCCTGTCCTTTGTCTTGCAGAAGCCTTGGATATTGGCGCCACCACCAAATTCTCGATATCAGAAATCTAAGAAGAATATGAGAGAAAAAATTCATGTATCAAATCACTACTCTATGCAAACAATAACTGGAAGGGAAGCCCTTAACAAAGAATTTGACTATTAATTTCATTAGGAAAATGAATTTTATCAATTTGATGAAGACTTGAGAAACGAAAGTGGTAATGCAACATAACATGCGAGGAAAAATTGAGATCATGGAAAGACTAAGAGTGATAATTAAGATTACTAGTATAAGATAAAACAGATTATAATTAACTATCAAAGTGCCCATGTAAGATAGTCTATAGAAAATAAAATACTCTAGAAAGACAAATCAAGAGCCTTATTATTTCATAATTTTGCATCAATTTCATCTAAAAAGGAAATTCTACTCAGAAAACTAATCCTTCAGAAGTCGAATCTATTAACAATCCTCAAAGAACTTAGCATGCATAGTGGTTGCTCAACAAACTTACACATAAATAAATAAACACTCAAAAACATAATAAGTTAATTTAGAGGGATGTAATTGTCCCATCAATATTAAAATTCTCATAATGGGAACTTGGGCTTGGCTTTGGAGTCTAGCTTTTCCAAATAGATATAAGAAAACAAAAGGAAGGAATCAAAATGATAATAAGCATCATCAGACCAACATATGAAACCAAATGACAAGCAAAATATTGTCAATTATTATGGGATGCATCATAAAGATATATGAAAAAGAATGCAAAAAAGATCGATATAACTGTAACAAACAAGCCTCCCAAATATTTCAGTTAAGCCTATAAATCTTGATTTTCTAGTTCCAATTCAGAACCATGGAATCAAATTTCAAAAAATGTCGGTCGAAATCACCGACATATGTTGGTATTTGGAGGCTCCGACATAAAAAAAGTCTGAATTGTCGACATTACAATTTGTCGGTCGACATTGTCGGTGGATGTCGACAAATATCAGTGATTTGTCGGTGTTGTCGGTGAAAAGAACCTATGAATGTACAATTATTTCATTTGTCGGGCTATTTGTCGGTGACATCACCGACATTTGTCGGTTTGCCCGTGGATTTCGGTGAAAAAGCTGGGATTCCCAGCTATTGCTCTTCCTTTGTGAATAAAATATAAATTTTTGGGTTGGTAGCATTGTATAAATTGTATGCTTGCTTGTATTAATAGTTTGCAGTTGTATGCTTGTATTTTGTATGGACCTTGAGCATTCTAGTACTATATTTGTACTTTGTACTTTGTACAACTATTCTACAATCGTTGTTTATTCTATGGTTATGGATTCTACTTTCAGTTTCAGACTTTGAGTGGCTTTGAGATTTTATATGGCATTCTACTTTGTAATTCATTAAGTGGTTTAAAATTTTAAATATGAATCTAAAGTCCTAGATAAGTAGATATGCATATTTATGTCATAGAAAGGTTATCTTGAAGTTTTGCTAAAATATTCTATCTTTTTCATATCAAACGAACAAAATCAAAATCTGACCGAAAAACGATAAATTTTCATCGAAAAACACCGAAATTTGACCGAAAAACGAAATATTTCCACCGAAATCTGTCTTTCCATTTTACAATTTTTCCGCAACAAATTATCGAAAACAAAAAATTTCCTTTTTTTGGCCGATCGACATGCACACCAAAAACGACATTTAAAACCTTGTTAAGAACCACATGATAAGCAAAAACTGATTGAACCATCTCAATTAGTTTTCATTAACTTATACATATGAATTAGCATAAAAAGCCATAATTGGCTTAATACGATCTGTCTGGGAATAACTTTATGAACCCTTCACCATTTGTTCAGCTACAAGGTTGCAGCTCTGTCCTCACCCACATATTCTATCAATTACTCTTTGGTATTCCACTCATTTTCCATTTCCTCTCACGCAAATCAAAGCCCTTCTCTTACTATCGTTAAATCTACATTGTACATTACCAATTATCACAGTGAATCCAAAACTACGTGAACCCTAAGCTTTTTCTCATTTCCTTTTCAAGGAAAAGTGGTAGCATGCAATCTGTGTTTAACAGTGATTTTAAGGTATGGTTATCCACTATGGTCACAAAGTACTCCTCTTAAAAGTAACAAAGGATAACCAGTCATTAAAAGGCCATAATAGGTTAGATCCACCAAAATACAAAAGAACAAGTGATTCCCCATGTACCCTCAGTTTTTTCTCATTTCCTTCTTCAAAAAAAATGTGGGAGCACACAACCTGTGTTTTACAAGTGAAATTAAGATAGAACACTCTAAGGAACCAAACTATGGTTACAAAGGAGGGGAAAAATAAACCATATACCCAGAAAGTCATAAAAGAAAACCAATTGTACAACAAAGGTCATAATTGGCTTAATCCACCAAACTAAAAAAAAGGAATTGTGATTACCTTAGAACAACTAGCAATGAAGAGAATATACAACAACCATCTCAGCTAAACAACAAACCATTTCCGAAGTGGCATCCCAGTTGGTTGGTTTAGGCTGATTTCACAAAATTCCTGCCTTTGATGTTACAGACTAGGAGAAATCAAGCCGGTACTGTTAGAAACCAATGGTTTCAAATGAAAATGGGCCATTTTAACCTTAATAGGCCGAAACAGGGTATTGCTGCTATTGCATATATTCTGTTGGTTCAGATTCCCAAAGTGAAATCTTTCATCTTTATTTCATATGACATTTTACTATTTTAGACCGTGCTTTGCTATTACCCACCTTATTGGCACTGTTAAGGTATCTAATATTCAGTCAAGGTTTATACATCGAAATATATTATAGTCAATAATATAGTGTTGTTTAATACTAGAATGCTGGTCAGAGTTGATGAAATATTTAGTATGTGAGCTATGTCTATCAGCAAACATGTATGTTTGAAATTATCATAATGTGTGACATGCTTAGATTAGGCAAACATGTTGCAGAAAATTTAAAAGAAAAGAACCTCTGGTTATACTCTAAAAATGATATATATACAAACAAGATTTTGTTCCTGATTAGTTTCTTAGATGTATCATTAACCTTGATTCAAGTTTTGGAGTACCACATACCCAGCAATGTATCTCAGTTCATTACAGTGCAAAATATAAGTCTTAACAAGAAAAAACACGAATGATTTGAACATCTAAAGATTCTAAACCACATTTTATCTCACCTAAACAAATCTTAGAACATAGATTATCTAGAGTGTCCGTGTCAGTTCAATACATTGAACCAATGGAGGAACAATGGAAATATATACGCATGAAGCCATGAAACAATTTATTGATAAAGTTATGTGATCAAAAGTCTAAGACTAATATTCGATAATAAACATTTACAATGGCTTATGAGATAATGGCGGAGAAGTTTCACATCACCTGTATCATCAAACATGTTATCAAGTATTACATAATGATAGTCAATGGCAATCAGTTTGCAGTCAAGAAAATGTCGATCACTCTTTACCCTGCTTGTAAAGCTGTCACTCATGCTTTATCAACTTGTTGGCCTTAGAAATCCATTGCATATCATCCAATTGACTTTGTTGATGACAACCCTACCAGGATGAAGTGTTGGCTCCTCTAACTAAAGTATGTGCCAATAGCACGACATCCAAGTGTAGATATACAAAGTTGGACTGATCACCTTGCTAAACAGAATGAGAAGATATGGCCATATAGAAAGCTTGAAAGAGAAGTGTCTATATCAGTCAAATTGTCCAGAAGTTAGCAATATGAGAACAAACAGGACAACAACATCCGAGTCACTAGATAGGAGATGATAGGTCAACCAACCAAAAACTCCTTGGCGTTGGATTAAGATGAGGAAAAGAACGAGCCAAACGTCGCAAAAGAACAACTGATAGTGATGGCCCAGTTGTGCAAATGCTTATGCCAATGAGTTGAACCACCATGGTAGGTAAGTAATCTTGTGACTTGTCATCAATAGGGAGTCAGTAGCTACGGTATCAAACCAATGCGTCGGAGAACAGCGAGATATGGAGACAACTGAGAAATGTTAATACCAACAACAGATCTTAATTGCAAGGGACTACGCACATACATCTACTCGTACATCTTATTAAGATCACTATCATTCTCATCAAAGTCCTATGCCATTAAAATGTGGTTGACAACGAAGCACACTTATAAATTATAATTAAGAAGGATCGCATAAAGATCAACCAATTTTCTATCAACTTAACGCCAATACTCTAAGATCGGTGTCGAAAAACTCAATTAGGAAACTTGAGAAGAGAGCAACCTGCCACCAATTAGCAATTAGGGAGACCTACCTACTTAATTGGTTAGACAATTATAGCTCATGAAACCATGGAACAGCCCTCCAAGGTTCCCCTGGACTAGAAAAAAGTCTAGACGAAGAGGGGAGAAGGCAATATTTGATACTGAGAATTGCATTCATCTGTGTGCCACCATTATAAGACAAAGAACCGAGTGAAACAACATTTACACTATATATCTTATTTTGCATAAACATGAAAATTGAACAACATATTACATTATTACCGGATTATAAAAACGTTGCTTTGAAAATCCACTATCCACGACATATACCACTCCCTGCACAAATCAGTAAATATTAAATGAAACATACATTTTATTATGCCTTGCAAATATCACAATGAAAGTTATTAACAATGCCTCTAAAGTCAATGATGTCTCCGCAATATTTGTTGATATCACAACTTTCCTCTTTCCTTTGGGGGTGGGAGCAAACACAAGGTCCTGAGGACAAATAGCAATGGGAGTAGTGATTACATTTTAATTGATTGCATATATGTTATCAGAAATCATCATATTGATAGTTCTTTCTAACCTGATCTGAACGAGGGAGCCCTGAGTATAGTGGCAAAACTAACAACTCTAGGAAAGAAAAGGATTTAATAAATTAGTGAGTATGAGTCTCTGTGTCCTGAAACATTGTGGAGTCATCTGACATATAAACAGTGAATGAAAGAGGGGTTCTATAGCTTTAAAAGATACATACCAAAAAAATATTAATGTAGCAGCATAAAACTATTTACAAATGGGTCACAATGTGCATATAGTTTTGTCCAATATGTCAATACACCTCAGTAAAGATGCAAAAAATTGCATGTATTACCTCCAGGCATGTGTTGCAGAGCTTTAAATTTTCTTTGAAAAGCATGGCATTTATCAAAAGTGTTTCAGTTTTGAGGGCTGAACAAGTTGACATGGGTTCAAGACAATTGTTTGAGCATTCAAGCATTGTTCCATCATGTTCATGATGAAAGCCACGGTTTTTCTAAAAAAACGTAAAGGCCAAAGCAACATCATGCATGGAGCCATTTCATTACAAACCTTCATTGAGTGAAGAGCAGCAGTACTATCTTTGCTCGAAATGACCATCTATAAAATTCAGGTGCTAGAAGCACATTAGGGACTTTTAAACAATACTCACACACAAGCATAGTTTTTGACACGTGCAATACACATGCAATGTTTAAAGGGAAGGTATTTGAGATGACATATGGTATTACTATACTTACAAAAAACTGCATGGAAGTTGGTGACCAACAAGAAGACCAATTGAACCATGATGTAGCAATGATCAGGCTCTCAAGCAAACATCACAAATAAACTAGAAGCAAACAATGTAGAGAGAGAGAGTAGTAGTAGAAGGCTTCTCCAAGCACTTCTAGATAAATTTCAACTATGATGAATCCTAAACTTTAGAGAATCGAGCGATGAACACAATGTATGGGGGAACCCTCCTTGTATAAAGCAAGATGCAAACTTTTTGGGGGAAGAAACTATGAACAATCCTACAAGTAAAAGAACTACTACTTACATACTTCCTTCCTAACTATTATTCTGGAACCTTGTGTAATTCTTTATGCATAATAAGTGTTGGTTTTCAGTAAATAAAAGAAGAAGTCATGGATGACGCCCATCTATATACTGACACATATAATACATACGTATATGTCTGTGTATAAGTGTGATTTATCTGGTAATACATAACCATATAGTGGGCCATTCAAACAACAACAAAAGTGTTTATCATGATCTACACATCCTAAAAGATATTGTGCACAAATCAAATGTATCCAAGAACTCTAAAAAAATCAATTAAGTAATCAGAGAATGAATGGTTTCCTAATCACCAGACTAATGGTTCATTTTAAGATCATTTTTGTTAGGAAGAAATTACGAAAGTATTTAATCTTTGGTCCATATATGTTTTAAGATGTATAGATTATAATGACTGGTGTGGAACACAAATTTGGAAGACCTGCCATGCATTATATTAAGGATTCGGATCCAAATTTGGATGATTCAAATGGATCATAGTCTATTTCCCTTATATCTGAAAAAAAATCGAACCAACTTGCAACCTTCGTTCAGGAATCAACTATAAGACATGTTCAAGAAAGCCCAGGGATAGGGAAGTTGACAAGGGTAAACGAGGATGGATGGCGACTTATGGCAACTACTGAGGCGATGCAACAATGTAACTAGAGAAGGGACCAGTCTCCAAAGCTGTCTCCTGCCTCTTTCATCCTCTAACATTAGCACAAGTAGCAATCATTCCTCAGGATCTCATTCAGAAGGCCACCTATCCATTAGGTCACCTCGAATAGAGAAGCAGATCCACGAACAAGACTAGTTCATCAATAACATCGTAAGTCTCCATCTAATGCTTCTCACCATACATGATTTCCTATTGTTTTCGATCAGGTAGGAGTGGGCCACCAGCACAAATACCAAGAAGAGAGGCAGGGCTCATTGAGCACGAGGCCAGTGTTACCAAAATCGCCAACATTTTGAAAAAGTCATGTTTTAATCGCGACTTATTCCCCAAACGTTTGCGATGGGAATAAGTGGGGCTGTAAAAAAGATGGACACAACAAGTGTCATTCTCTCTTTGGCAGCAAACAAATTATGGGATCTTCACCAACTTGATGTGAAGAATATCTTTCTACATGGATACCTCATGGAGGAGGTGTACATGGAACAAGCTCCTGGATTCCGCCTAGCATCTGGGGAGTATAAGGTGTACAAGTTGAGGAAAGCACTTTATGGGTGAAAGCAGTCACCTAGAGCTTGGTTTGAGAGATTCAATGGGGACGTAAAAAAGGAGGGGCACACTCAAAGGGAAGCAGACCATACATTGTTCATCAAGTTGCGTGAAGGGAAGGTAACCATCCTCATAGTGGATGTGGCTGACATTGTCCTCACCGGATCTGACCCTAACGAGATTAGGAGATTGAAGACCTAACTTGGTAGTCAAGAACCTAGACCACTTAAGATACTTCTTGAGCATGGAGGTAGCAAGGTCAAAGAAATAGGAATATTTAATTCACAAAGGAAGAATGCACTTGACCTCCTTGGAAAGGCAGGGATGCTTGGGTGCAAGCCCTCAAGTGTTCCCACTGAGCAAAACCATAAACTTGCCGAGAAAAGTGGAGAACCACTTCAGGAAGTTGGAATGTACCAAAGGTTTCACGTACCTGTCCTAACATTGAATACTTTTGTTTCTAATAGTACATGACTTATTTGTTTAGTACATTTTTGCATCGTTCTTGACCTGATTCATTTAAAATGTTTCAGTCTCGTCCAAAACTTTTATATTTTGAAGCAAGCTGATATACTCTATAAAAATCAAAATCTTAAACCTTGCTTTATAGTTTGTGTTTGAAATATACCATTGAAATACTAACACGCCGAGGAATCAATAAATAAGTTGGGTAACGCATCGAACCAGCTCAAACAACACAAGTTAATTAGCTCTTACAGTTTCCAAGAGTGCCTCATTGGGAGGCTTCCACTTCACCCAATGCATTACAAAAAATACGATGCAAAATCCACTACAATTATTCTACCTTCTGTGTTTAAATAAAAAGAACAACAGTAGCATATATGATTGTGTCATGCTTATATCCAATGGTAATATAATGTAACAGTGATGCTTGTCATATTGCAAAATAAAAGATATATCAGAAAAAAGGAAGCAAGTAGAGGCACATTGGTAAGAGATTATGCTGTAAGGCTCAATGACTCTGACCAAAGAGAGCATAACAAGGTAATAACAATTGCGCAGGATTGACAATTAGAAACATATTTTCAGCATTTTCAAGAGATTTATTTAATGGAAAGCAGTGCGCGGGGTAGGGGTGGATGTAACCAAGTGGATCAAGGCAGTGGACTGTGAATCCACCATGTGCGGGTTAAATCCCCTTCGTTCACCAATCAGCCCATCCCAAACTTAGAACATTGGTAAGAGCAAAGGTTGGATTTCTACAATTTTTTGCCCAAATTTCTGGAAATATTTTTTGTTATATTTGAGCACTTTTCACTAGCAGTTTCTCATTCAAGATTCCTATAAAATGAAAATATACGCAAAGACAAAACTACCAGAAGAGCGGCTGCTACTATTTTGGGCATCTTCCGTGAGTAACTGTACAGCTGCATCAATATCATCTTGACCGGTGAGGAACACCAGAATATCACCCACTGGCTCCTGCACCATAATGACTGATTAGAATAGTTTTTTTTTGCTCAGAATTAGAAAAGTTGAGTTAGGTCTAATGTAGTGCAAAGTGCTGATATGGATAGGGCAATTTATATAAGTATGAAGAAGAGACATGGCACATATGAATGGCGACATGATCCATAAATTTAATCCTGAAATTTTTAAAATGTGGGAGCACTTAAGAAATATCTGTAAAATGGTAAATTTTATTACTCTTAATTAATGACCAACTTAGAGGTGGTGTTGGAGGATACTCAGGATAAATATATCTCGGTTCTAAATTTACAAAAATGGTATAGAATTGACTTTGCTAAGCATAGAATGATCATGCATTAATTAATGACCTATGCTTTCTAGTAACAATAGGTGGTGATAGATTAAAGGGGAAATTACAAAAACCTCCCCTGAACTATGTCCCTCAACTATTTTTTTGGACAATTTGATCCCTGAACTATGCTCCGTCTGCATTTAGCCCCCTCAGTCAACTTTTATTCCGAAAATACCCTTGTCCTAGAAAGCATAAATTAAATATTTTAAAACAATTTTATGTCTTATGGGAAATTGATAAGGGTATTCTCGGGATAAAAAGCTGCGGAGGGGGCTAAATGCAGGCGGAGCATAGTTCGGGGATCAAATTGTTCAAAAAATAAGTTGAGGGACCAATATGAAATGAGGTGTATAGTTCAGGGGAGGTTTTTGTAATTTGCCCTAGGTTAGAAGGAAAGAGAAAGAAACATCTACAAGTGGGAAAGGATTTGGATGCAAGTGGTAAAGCTGATGGGGAAACTAACCTAGAAGGCTGCTGCATCTTCTGTAATGGTCCTCTCTCATAAGTGGAGTTCAGACAAATATGCTCTATGACAGCAAAAATAGAACTATCGTTTTCCTAAAAATGATTCAAGCAGGAATGTACCTTATCATGAATTGCCAACACTGTGTCAACAGCAGCTTGCAAATAATCAGATACAGGCTCCTCGAGATAATTAATTTCCACAGAAAAGCCTTTGCCCTAACACAATTTAAAGATAATTAGCTCATGTTCGGACTTCTGACATAGGGTTAAGATAATTCTGATATTTTTTTAAGGTCAATGAGATACTGAGAAGATAGATCCTCTTGTTAAGCATTGTGATGATATTTATAAATGTAATGGCAAGTTTATAGCTTACTTCAACAGAAAGAATGGCAGGCAGTGTATTAGGTCTACTATCTTCAGCAGCTTGTCCTTTATTCTTCTTTCTGAGTGTAATAAAAAGATATGAAAACGAAAGTTAAGAGAGCATACAAAACAAAGCACTTGCTAAGGAAGAATTTGGTATTTTTTTTCTTACTAAAGCAATGTCAAGATCCCAAATTCATGAGAAGATCAGCCAATAGTGTAAGAAAAGAAATAAAAGAACATGCATTCCGGGTTATATAAGATTTGCAGACTAATACATCCTGTGTTAGATGGTGCGTTAGATGCTTGGCATATATGAGTTACATGATCTATAGTAGCATAAATAAGTATTTACTTGCCATGTTAATCACTATAAGAGCTCTGGCAGGGTTTCCACAGTTGGAAGGGTTCCCATTTTATACAAAGGGAAGGTCATTGTGGTTGATCCTTTTATCCAACATTTGAGAATGGGAGGGATGGGGGTGGGATCTTGTGGAATCTAAAAGGAGATTTATCAAAGGGGAATGATCTGGAGAATTTTGTTGTTCCACTTGCTGCCAGTGCCACATATAACCCTTCTCAAGATCGGCCAAGTGCGGCAAGTAATGTTCCATTAAAGCCTTCCATAAACATAGAGCCTTGTCACATCAATTTGGGGGTCGACTTTATGATTTCATCTTCGCCTATAATTCTATCAAGACCTCTCAGTTGTCACTGAAAACTTTTCCATATATTTTTTTAACAACTTCCATCCAAGTTAGTTTGTTCTTCCCCCCATCCTGCTTGACCCTTCCAACTAATACAAGACCCTTTCCTAACAGAAGTCGCCTCTGCTCTCCGTTGTACACACCCACACCATCTTAATTTGCTCTCCATAATTTTGACCTCAATTGATGCAACTCAAATTCATTCCTCATGCTATCCCTCCTAGTTTTGCCACACGTCCACCTCAACATCCTCATTTCCAACACGCTCATCTTATGTGCTTGAGTACTCTTTATGGCCTAACATCCTGAAGTATGTACCATTGTGGGTCTTACTATTGTGATGAAAAAGTTACACATAAGTCTTAGAGACATATGACTATCGCATAGCACCCTGAAACTCCTCTCCACTTCATCCAACCAACTCTAATACTATTGCAAGTATCCTCAATAATTTCTCAATTCTTCTCTGTGATAGGTCAAAGATAAGTAACATAATCACAGTCTTGTAATTCTTGGCCATCAATTATTTAAAAGGCTTTACCATCATTACTATTTTCATTAAAATTGCACTCCATATACACCATTTTAGCTCTACTAATCTTTAAACCCTTATTTTGCATAAATTCCCTCCATAATCTCAATTTAGCATTTAACCATATACCTTGTCTTGTCAACTAACAGTAAATCATATGCAATAACATATACCAATATACTTCTTGTATATTAGCAATAAGTTCACCAATGACAAAAGAAATGAGATATGGGCTGGTTTGCTAACATTTGGGTGAAGTCTCATCTTGATCGGAAACTCATTAGTTTCACCACAGTTACTTCTTGCGCTAGAAATTGCTCCCCTCATACATTCCTCAAAAATTCACTAAAATTGTGAGGCACCCCTTTTGTTTTGAAAGCCCACCAAATTATATCTTGTGGTACTTATGCACAAATTATCATTATGTCAATAAAAACCATATGAACATTCTTTCTCTTAGCCCTAAATATTTTCATTTGATGTCTTATCCATACCCTATATATAAAAGCAAGGTTAGGTTTTTCTCTCTATGTTCTCCCTAGTTCTCTCATGGCATCATATCTCATAAGATCATATCTCACCCGTTTTGATAGATTGGGAGTGAACTTCCATCTGAGTGTTTTTTTTTTTTTGAGAAATAACTTCCATCTGAGTGTTATGTCATTAGAGTCGTAGTGAGTGCGTGGGAGTCACGTATCACAGGCATCACAGCTATCGGGAGTGTTGTATCGATTCTACTCCATGGGCAATTTAGTGACATCACTGACATTGGAGCAAAATCCTAAAAAAGAGATTTGCAAACTGCAACCACAATTTTCTTTGCTGCTGATCCTTGCAATGGGATCTGCAAATCCTAGCAAGATCGGAGATCCTCTCCAACGGTCGATGGTATACATTCCTTTTCCCCACCTCTCTCTCTCTTTCTCTCTCTCTCTCTCTCTCTCTCTCTCTCTCTCTCTCTTATCATGATTTTTTGGTGATGAATGTCCTTTTTCTGCCTTGTGATGATCTCAATGGCTCCACCACACAACACCGATAACACCACCAATAGAGCTGAAGAAAGCATCTACGCATGGGTTTGTAAAAATTGGCAGAATATCCCTTAGTTCCCAATAAATATTTTTCGTGTTAGAGCATATTTGTTTGGGTATTGAAAGGATCTCCCTTGATTTCCTAATAAATGTTTTTGTTCTTTTCAAGGTCGTACATGCAACTGTTAACTTTATCAAAAATCTGTTAAAGTCTGGAGAACAATGTTCCAAGCTAAAAAACGAGGCTAGTGTAGACGCTCATCTTGTCACTAAATAATGAATACATGATCCAGTGAGTTATATATTCGTCATCCATTTCAAAGTCTCTTGTGTGAATTTTTGGTTTTATGATGTTGGTCCTTTTGAAAGAGGGTTCTCTCGGATGGATTAATATTTCTGCAATCCATTGTTTCATCACTGCAAAAACATATTCGGATCCTTCACACAGTTCATATTAGCATCAGTTGGTGGTTTCATTCTATCAAAAAGAATACTCCCACGAGTGTGTATTTTCTTTCGTGGTGAGGATCGTGGTCTTCAACGTACAATGAACACAGTGGGGGTAGAGTCCTCGTAAATATTACCCACACCCCACCCCCAACCCCCCATGTACTCATCAAGCTTCGTTAAAGAAAAATGGCACACCGAATAGCTATAACAAAAAAATAAAAACATAGAGAAAATTTTTTACTTAGTATAGAATAACCATCATAGGTAGCTAGACTAATCGGGTATACTAGGCCCTGGCCCGACCCTGACCCTTTAAGAGGTCGGGTAGAGGGCCGACTCCTCTGAGGCCGCCTACGTCGAGTCCGGGTCAACCTCGACTCTCCCAAGAACCAACCCCTTGATAGCCTTAGTGGTGGAGGTGGGATGACCAAGAAGTACAGGATAAGAAGCGAGATGAAGTTTTGTAGAGTAGAAGAATGATACAAACAAATGTCGACACTTGCTTTAGTGCAAATTGTGTGTAAAAATACATGAAGAATGGTTGGATAAGATGGGGAATGATCAAGACAAAGAAGACTAGAAGATAGATGAACAAAAGGGAGGGGGGGATAGAAACAATGTGAAACAACACTTGGGGTTCTTTTCTAATTCATCATCAAGGTTGTCATATCGTATATAGTATCGTGTATTGTTTTCCCTTTTGTGTATCGTCTATTGGATCGTATCATGTATTGTAATCGGTAAATTTTATGTACAACTAACAATATATTCAATATAAAGAAATAAGAAAAAAATACAAGAAAATTAAATATGAATAGTTAGGAGTAGAAGAGTAAGGCATTCCCTCTATTTCCTATCAAATGTAAGATTGTTCTATACAAAAATATGATGTGTATACTTGTATCAAAAAGAAACCGTAGAGTTATGATATGTGACTTGTCCATATATTTGTTTCATCATAAGCTTTTCCCTTCCCTTTATTTAGCATTTTAAGCAAAAAAAGAATCAAGTAGGAAAGCTTTCTTACCACATTAATGCACTCGAAAAATAAATTTGAATTTCAACGTCTTCAATAGCTCCTTGTGGATATCCAACTTTACCTTTGTAAAAATTATTTAAAGCTTGAAGAAGTTGTATACTTGTATGTATCCCCCACCCCCCCAAGCTCTAGAAGCTGTAGAAACAAACGTCATTGGTTTTAGACTTATGAGAAAGATAGAAGTAGATTTATGAAACCCTTAAGAACCCTCTCAAAAACCCCAATCTCTCTTCACCCTACATTAGAAAGGGTTAAAAGTGTTCTTTTAACTCTAGGGAACTTATATGATCCTATCAGAACTTAATTGACAAAAAAAAATAGAGAAAAAAAATATATCAAAACCCTCACTTTCATTGTATCGTATTCTTATGATATGAATCATATCGGGTATCATATGACATATGTATTGTGTATCGTAAAATACTGGTCAAACTGATATGTCCACACAATATGTATCGTTTTCCTCCCGAAAGGTATCTGGGACCATCTGAAGGGTGGCCTTAAAATCTGAGGTAGTCCCGGCTCAATATTCTCTTTGTGGACAGTATGGCAGGTGAAGAGGATTATAGCGCACTTGCGGAAGAGTTGGGACTTTCTAGTCATGGCGGTGTGTTGGAGTATCTGGAAAGAGAGGAACAATAGAATATTACGAAAAATATCACGGGAAGAGAGACAATGATGAATCTCATTAAAATCCGATTGGAGCAATGGAAGATAGCACTTCAGGGTCAGGATTTAGAAAAATTAGACAATATTATATGTAATCTTTTTTGATACTTTTTCTTCTTTTCGAGCTTGGCTGGTTGGCCCTTGTACTCTTCATTTTTATTTAATATGCTAGTAGGGGTCTAGGCCGAACCCCCCTTCATTCACTGAGAGGGATTTCTCAATATATATATATATATATATATATATATATATATATATATATATATATATATATATATATATATATATATATATATATATATATATATATATATATATATATATATATATATCGTATGGTAAACGTCATATGCATCGAATCTTGTATCGTACGATATTAACAACCATGTTCATCACAATCTGAAAACAGCATTGTTTGACCTATCAACATTTTTGCTGCCTATCAAAACAGCATTTTTGCTGCTTTGAGACATTGTTTGACCATCCTAGAAGTTTTGGAATTTAATGAAATTTGGTGAAGGTGTTGTCTAGAGTAAGATGATCATCCTCACAAATTTTCATCAAATTCCAAAACTTCTAGGATGGTCAAATGATCGAAGCAAAATGCTGCAGATTTTAACGGTGACTGCAGACGACTGATTTTGCTTCGACCATTTGAACCCCCTAGAAGTTTTGGAATTTGATGAAAATTTGTGAGGATGATCATCTTACCCTAGACAATACCCTCACCAAATTTCATCAAATTCAAAACTTCTAGGATGGTCAAACAATATCTCAAAGCAGCAAAAAATGCTGTTTTGATAGGCAGCATCCCATTCCTCTATATCTATATCTATATATATATATATATATATATATATATATATATATATATATATATATATATATATATATATATATATATATATTGTATGGTAAACGTCATATGCATCGAATCTTGTATCGTACGATATTAACAACCATGTTCATCACAATCTGAAAATAAATTGGTCATCTTGAATGTTATTCATTAAAGAAGAAAGGAAAGAAAACAGGAGTGATGCATGGATGAAACTATTAAAGTGGGTTCATTGATTTGGCAAGAATAAAGAGGGATGAATGGTACTTAATGGGAGAAGAGAGAGAAAGAAAGGGGGAATGGATGGCTTACAATAGATCTAGAAAATGGGGATGTATCTAGAAAATGAGGATGAAGGAAGAAGAAAGTGAGAAGAGAGAAATAAAGAAAAGAGATAGGTAATAGACGGTGGGGAAGATGGGATGAATCTAACGCAAATCTGGGAGATGCATCCCTCCTACCTACGGACAGTACAGAGGAGAGAGGGGGGGCCACGACTTGCATAAAGAGGAGAGAAATGGCATGAGGTGGAGGGCCAAGATCACAAATGGTCGCCTCCAACGGATAACTGGAGCCCAAAACAAGTGTAGCCTAACCTCACTGCACCTAGAGCAATATATTCCACACATGCACGCATCATAAGTCATATATGGGCGACCGCCGCATCTAAGGAAAATACAAATCAAGATACGTCGGTCCAATTGGAAACCGGAGGCGACTGATGGAAAGCTAACGGAAAATAAAAGAGATCCAGCGGATAAAAATGAGAAAATAGGGGGAAAATAGTTACTTCACAGAAAACGTACGAGTCTAATCGATGCATCAGCTTGCATCAATTAGCGAAGGTCCGCGTAGCTGTGTAGGTCAGCAAATGCACATTGGAACATCTTTAATCTTGTCACCTCGATATGTGCCACACTTGGCATCACTACACATTAAAAATCAGAAATATGACAAACAATGTGAACAATTTATTTTCTTCTTCTCTTTGACAATACATTAAACATGGCATCAAATTCAAGATAGACTACATGAAATAAGTTATGAGAGAATGATTGTCAATGTTGCTATGTTTAAGTTAGACCCTTACCACGGAAAGAAAAAAGTAAGATGTTGTCATGATCACGAAGGTAACCAGAAGATATTACTATGGTGTACAATTAAAAAGTGGAAAGAGCATAAGAAAACAGATACAAATCATCTTTGGGTGAGGTTTGAGGAAATAAACTGAAATTGAATCATCTATAAAAAAACACCTACAACAAACTGCCCTACCAGTGAAAACAGAATAGATTGGTGCTACTAAATGATTAAATACAGTTGCAAAAATCATTGTCCAATTCAAATCATCTTGGGGTGAGGTTTGAGGAAATTAATTGAAATTGAATCATCAGTAAAAAAAACCTACAACAAATTGCTCTACTTGTGAAAAAAAAATAATAATCAAAGATTTGTGCCTCTAACTGAAAGTACATAGTTGAAAAAACCATTGCACACTTCCTATTAGAAGAAGCCAAGACCTTGCATGGAAAAAGGCTGCCATTGATTTTGCCTCAATTGTTGCGGATGAAATGATTAGACGCAAATCAGGTCTACGGCTTTGGATCTGGTACATTCATGAAGAAAATTAGCCTATAGACGATATCGAGAAAGTACCATTAGAAACAGAAAGGTTCAAGTAGTTTAGAATCAATACCTTTTTCAGGAGGCCCAGTAACATATCTGTTGAAATAGATCTTTCATGAGCCTCATCCACCATTATGACACTAGTAAGAAGCCAACAAAAACAAATAGTTCAATGAAGATCTAAACTACTGCACAAAACAACAGACTTAAGAAAACAAACGAGATGGATAAATAGTGAAAATGTAAAATAATGTTGGGGAAGCAATAACATTTTTATAAAATGAAAAGATGCCATTTTAAGCATTGTTGGGGTATAACATGTTAAGATTACTCAGTTTTTAAGGGGCAAATAAAAGATAACACATGAGATACCAAGTATATAGAAGGTCTGAAGGACGATCAATAAGAGTAAAATTAAGGAAAAACACGATGTATATTCCCAAGGAAAAAAGATCGCAAATGAACATTATTTTTTCTCTAAGAAGCATGTTTTAGATGCAGATCTATGTAGAGTAAAGTTGTTTATTGAGGCATAAAAGGTACTAGTTCCATGAGTAGAGTAAAGATTGCTTACTACAATGGTACGTGTGAAGCCAGTGTGATTAGGATTTCCTGCACAAATTATTCGATGGACTCATGATGCTAATAAGATAATCCAGCAGCTTAATCATAAGGGAATAGCATTCTTTCCCGTTTTGATAACGGAAGGCATTCATGTTAGGTAAGCTTCGTTCATCGAAGAACTTTCCTATTTGCGAGCGTACCAGTAAGATCTTTCCAACTTGTCATATTTCCTTCATGTGGAGTTCTCACTAACTCCATGAGGCAAACTAAGTCCGTGTTTGAGGATAATAAACTAAGACACTGTGTTCTGAAAAAAAAATTGGCAGTACACCTTTTAGTGTAAATTGCACACGCACAGGCACATATGTCTTCAAGGCATACTAGTTAAAGAAAATGCTAAACAAATATGTTGCAGCAATTGCAGAATTTAGAAGTTAAAACCAAGATTCTCAAATAAACATTCACTATCCTCAATGACTTGGTTACCACAATAGGATCTAGTTTAAAATCATATTAGCAAATACATAGGAAAATATTGTTTCAAGTTCTGGTGTAGAACTAAAAGTGGAACATCGAATCTCACAGAGGGCCTGATTTTATTTCATTGACTCCGAGTCTGCTGCAGATAGATATACACAATAGTTGGTTCCAGTGTTATTAAAGGCGCGTCTAGGCGCGCGCCTTGGCTCAGGCTCAACTAGGCTCACCCCCTACGCCTCAAAAAGCACAAGGCCAGGCTCTGTTAGAAAGGCGCGCCTAGGTCTAAGGCGTGCGCCTAGGCTCCAGGCTCCAGGCTCCAAGTGCAAAAGGCACGCCTAGTTGAACCATGTGCAATTATGTGCTTGCAATTGATATTTTTGGCAATATGATTAAGTTATTAAGTCGATTTGATTCATGAATACAGTAGTTTGAATATTGGCACATTTGATTAAATATTATTTACATTCAAAATTATTTGTTATAGTTCTTAGGTAGGACCATATGAGCAATTGTGGGTTGGATTTGATAACTTTGATATTATTTCAACTATTACAAGATTCAATGAGTTTTCTTTTCTTTCTCGATTTGCATATTTCATACTGATTTAGAAGCATGTGCACAAGCACACGAATGAAATAACACATTCAATCATGCACTATTTATTTTTTGTTTGCTATAATATCACATTTGATATCTTATAAATGGTTATTGAATTTGAACTATACATATTTGACGATTAATATATTTTAAATGGCTTATTTAGAGCCGTAATTCAAACCTACAAAGCTACAACATTTGTGTTGTTGCAACAATGATCTATCCAATTTATCTTTTGTTTTAAGATTCATTTTTTTAGTCTAGTTATGCATGTTTTGAATATATATATATATATATATATATATATATATATATATATATATATATATATATATATATATATGCGCCTTACTTCAATCAGGCACGCGCCTTGAGTTGCGCCATGCGCCTAAGCTCTAGGAGACCTTTGCGCCTCATGTGCGCCTTGAGCCTTTCAGAACACTGGTTGGTTCCAAGCCACAAAGAACAAGATTGTATTATGATCAGTTCTCATTCTGCATATTGATATACAATAATAGTTCACAAAGAACTCAAAAACAAATAGCAAATGCCATAGAAGATTAACATACAAAACAAAAGAAAATCCCCTTTCGTATTATATATATATGGGAAAAGGATTGGAGGGAAACTTACCTCCATATGCAGAGATTTCATGACCCATGAGACTCCAACGAAGGTGATTCTTTTTTCGAAGATAATCACCGTATCTTAGATACACATGCCAAAAATCAGCACATTTAAAAACTTCTAGAGCATCAAATATTAGAAGTTTTATCGGTCGTCCATTGTAATTGTTAATTTTGAACATCATATTTGATGCCCCTAGAAGATTCCAAATGTGCTGATTTTTTGTATGTGTTCTATCTCAAATAAGGTAATTATCCCCGAAAAAAAATCACCTTCGTTGGAATTTCATGGGTCATGAAATCACTGCATATGGAGGTAAGTTTCCCTTCGAACGTCTGGAGGCTAGCTTATCCTGATACTCGCCCCTAAACCAGAAGTCCATCCACGACGAGTGACGAACCTGGTCTGATCAATCATGCACCGCAATAATCGCATACACCTTGAACAACAAGAGGAAGAGCTCGGGGACAAACTGGCATCCATCAGATCCATCAAGGTGGGCACCTCCTCATGGTAATAGTCCCGCACCTCAGGACATCCAAAGACAATATGGATATCACTGAGGGAAATCCCTATCTCCCCCACACTAGTAACGAACGTATTGGTGTCTGGGCACCACAGCTCGCAGAGAGCCCGATACATTCCCTCAGAACGGCTGTATTCTTGACGAGCCAGTGCTAGGAAGTTCGCCAAGGATTTTGTCTCGGGCTCAGCTCCGAAAACTTCTGAAAGCTCGCATATTCATTCGTGAAAGCCGCAGAGGTGCTGCACATCCCCACGAGGCTAAGAGTCGACTCCCCATTGAGTCAGACGAGAACAAATCTTCGTGGTCACTACCGGTGTGGGAACGAAGTCTTCGATGCAATGGTGAAAGGGCAAGCTCAGACTTGGACGCATAAGCTTCACGGAAATTGCCTCATCAATGTAGACTTTCTCGCTTAGCATCGACATCCCACAACATGCATCGGCAACTCCGTCCTCTGTAATGTGCTCATGGATGAGAATCCAGAGCATCGACAAATGGCTGTCACTTTTCGAGAGGTGATAGTGGTACACCCGAGTAAGTGAAAAGCGAAGGTACCTGCTTTCGTCGGAGAAGCCCTCAGCAATCCACCCTAACGGAGCTAGACCCTCATAAGCTCGGACCTGAAAGAAGAAAGCATACAAGTCAGATCCATCAAAAAAGATCAAAGCACAAAGGGAAGTAAGGTCTTTTAAAAATAAAAAAAAACTTACGGTTGTGGTCCCCATGCCATGGGCGCCATTGCCCCTTATGAAACTGCAGCCGCCAAAGGAAAGGAAGGAAGCAGCAGCCCCCTCTCTCTCCAACAGTAACCCACAGCCTACATGGGGAGGGGGGGGGGGGGGGGGCACAGGCCACAACCATGGGGAAGGGGCCTGCAGCCCCCCTCTCTCCGTTCGAGACCCGCAGCCCATGTGGGGGCCACAAGCCACAGCCGGGGGGTCCGCAACCCCACCTCTGTCCGAGACCCGCAGCACGCGGAGGGCTCACAGGTCACAATCGGGGGGCCTGCAGCCCCCCTCTCTCTCCGATCGGGACCCGCAGTCCGCGGGGGGGGCCATAGGCCACGACCGAAGTCGCAACCCGCGGGGGGGCCATAGGCCACGACCGAAGCCGCAGCCCGCGAGGGGGGCATAGGCCACGACCAAAGCCGCAGCCCGCAACCCCAATGCACACAGGTCGCCGCGGGGAAAGAAAAAAAAAAGAAAAAGCAGAGGAAAAAAAGAAAAAAAAGGAGAGCACGCACCTCGGTTGCAACGCCGTCTTCACCACCTCGATCATCCTTCCCTCCTCACGTCGAGTCCATCTTCGGGACGATCTTCAACTCACACCATCGCTGATCCTCTGCAAGAGCCGCCGTCAACGACGAAGGAGGCGACGGCTAGGAAGACGGAGCAAGTCTCGTGTAACCCTAGGTAGCCCCTTCACTGATAATATCTAGGCGTCGATCCTCCACGGGAGCCGCCGTCAACGACGAAGGAGGGACGACTAAGAAGACGGAGCAAGTCTCGTGCAACCCTAGGCAGCCCCTTCACCGATGATCTCCAGGCGTCGATCCTTCGTGAGAGCCGCCTTCAACAACGAAGGAGCAACAACTAGAAAAACGGAGCAAATCTCGTGCAACCCTAGGCAGGCCCTTCGCCGATGATCCCCAAGCGCCAATCCTTCGCGAGAGCCGCCGTCGAATAAAAAACAGCAAAAGGGTAGGGGTCTTTAAATAAGACTCTACCCCGTTCATATAAGCAATCAAGGACAAGTGTTATGCATTTCCCACGGGCATACTCATCCTTGAGGGGGCATTTATACACAAAAAATTGCCTACGCAAAGGCCCAGCCCGTACACACAAACCTGAGGCCCGAACTCGACTAGACGGGGCCTGAATGGGCCTGCACCATGCGAGTGGGATCCACTAGGCCCACCCCAAACCAAAAATAGGATAAATGGGCCCATCTGCAAGTGGGGCCCACCCGGCCCCCCTTTGTGAACCGCGGTCCCCCTCCCTCGGGAAGGGTGCGATCGGCCAAGAAAAGAAAAAAAATTGAAAGAAAAAGGAAGAAAAAAAAAAGAAAAAAGGAAAGTAAAACCACAATATGCGGAGGGAGGTTGCGTAGAAGTCTACACAAACATGGATCTATGTCGATCCCTCGATCTGACGAACAAGAAAAAGCTCGGGTCGCCATAAATTAAATGTGCAAGATCAAAATAAATATTAAAAAGATAGAGCCATTACTACCGTGCCAGAAAAAGAAAAATAAAGATTGATTCCCCCCAATAAATGAAGGAATGAATCTCAGGTAGGTATGGGAGAGATAATCAAGGGATTCAAATAAATCTTCCCATATCTCTCCCACCCCCCTTCGCCTATAAAAAGAGAGGGAGGGGGAAGACTCAAGAGGTCGGTCAGAAGTCAGAAGACGAAGACGAAGAGACGCCGAGACTCTGCAAAAAAGAAGACTCACCTTCAACGACCCAAGGCTTCACGAGGCTCAGGCAAGTCCACCCTATTGGAACGGCTTAATCCATTGAAAGTCCTTATCAATGTGAAGACCCTTGCACAAGAAAATCAACCTTCGACTCCACGCACGGAGAATAAGAAAAGAAGCCTTCGACTCCGACAATGCCAAGGAAACCCGGAGAAGAAGATCGAAGCGGCATCACCCAGTCATCTTCAACAAGCCCTAGACTCCGAAAGTGCCAAAGAAGCCCAGATAAGAAGGTTAAAAGCTGACGCAAAAACCGTCGTTGCCAAAGCTTCATTCCCAAAAGGAGGCCAAAGAAATCAAAGAACTCGGATGAACCGTCATCATCACTCGAAGTGAAGATCACACCAAAGCCAAAGCCAAAAGCCAAAATCAAAAACTAAGCAAAGCAAAGCAAGAGCTACGCCTGCGCTAAAACCACGCACGTGCTAAAACCAAGCAACT
Organism: Chamaelirium japonicum; assembly: GCA_947650365.1. NCBI lineage: Eukaryota > Viridiplantae > Streptophyta > Magnoliopsida > Liliales > Melanthiaceae > Chamaelirium > Chamaelirium japonicum. The sequence continues at coordinate 105,448,561 of OX393549.1, forward strand.
ACGAAGGATTACGAGCAAAGCAACGCACTTTCTAGCCTATACGACACGAAGTCCAGAAGAACGAAAGCACCGTAAGCCTCTACCCCTTCTACGTTCAAGCATTAACGCCAAAGTTACGCCGACGCCAGAGCTACGCTAAAGCAGAGCCAGACGCCAAAATCCAAAGCCAACGCCAAAAGCAAGATCGACGCCACAAACCGACGATCAAGGACGTCGAGGTCTAGCAACAACCGAGGGAGACGCGAAGACCGAGGAACAACACTAAAAGCCCCCTAGCCGAAAAAAGCTCAAATTACGGAAGGGACAAAAGCAACAGCGAAGACTCCTTAGCCTCTCAACTCTCAAGAAACCCTCGCCCTGTAAAGACCTCTGTCTTGGGCAACCCCTACAGAACTCTCGGACGAAAGAATGTGGAGACGTGGATCAAAGGGACCCCCAGAGGATCTCTCCCACAATATCCTGATCAAAACCTTCGCTGCACTCGGCTCACCACCCCCGAGTCACTGGGAACCGGCTTTATAATCTCTATGTGCGCAATAAAGACAACCCGAATCTTTTTTCGGTGCATACAATGACGAATGTTCTTCATTATGTCAGTTTAATTGATGACTTTTCTTGTTTTATATGGCCGTATTTGATGCGTCACTATTCTAAGTTTGCATGGATTTATCGCAAGTTCACTCACATAGTTCACATACAATTTCAAAAGCACATAAAGATTTTTTACTCTTATTGTGATCATGAGTATATATCGTCTGAGCCGCTTGTGACTTTTTCCCTCATGGCAAACTAGACCGACAATCATATCCTCATACTCATCAGAAGAATGGTCGTTGAGAGGAAGCATTGTCACATCCTCGAGACTGCTCGAGGACTTCTCATCTCTGCTTTTGTTCATAAATCCTTCTAGGCAGAAGCAGTTCTCACCTCCATCAACCTTAGCAACATACCCATTGCTTCGATCTTTCAAGTGTCTCCCTTTGAGCAGTTCTATTCTTCTCTCCCCGATTATAGCATGTTACACACTTTTAGCTATACATGTTTTGTTCTCCTACCTTCCCATTAGCGCCCTAAACTTTTCCCTCATTCTATCAAGTCCGTTCTTTTTGGGTTTAGTACCGAGCATAAAGTGTATTGATGTTATAATCATGTTATTTGTCTTTTACCCATTTCTCGCCATGTCACCCCTCATCCTCCTCTACCAGTTCCCTCTTCGACCACAACTTCTGAGTCTATTGTCATACAGTCTTCTCATATGCATGCTCATCCTCCATCTCTCCCTTTTGAGAACACCACTTCGGCACCCTTTGCTCTTACCCCTCTCCGACTAGTCCTCTTGCTATGAAAAGTTTCTAGTGAGGACCTTTTGGTATCATTTATTCTACTATTCCTGTTGATGCTGCTTTTGGTACTCCTCTGGACCCATCTGGCACACCTCCCCGGCTACGTATCATGTTCCTTCCCGCTGGTATCCTTTGTGTAAGAATCATCGTCCCCCTTATCGCTTGGGTTTTTCATGTCTGATTCCTATTCTCCCCAATTTCACTCTTTTCTTGTGGCCATTCATTTTCATTAGAATCCCTAGTCCTATCGTGAGACGATTAAGTACTACAAATGACAGTAAGTTATTGTGGGGGGGTTTTCTAGCTCAAGTGGTAGACACAATCTAAACCACACCAAAGAGACAAAAGACCGGATTTACGTAGAAAAACCCTTCGTAGTGTCAAAGGGAAAAAACCACATGTTAAGGCGAGAAATGCATTATAAAACTCAGAAGTTGTTACAAACTCATACGAAGGTCCATACACCCTGAATTTATCCTCCCAAAATCGGTCGGTACTTCTCTCAATCTCTCTCAATTTGAAAATTACAGAGGAATAGCGACAGCACCTCCTCTTCCAGAATTCGGATCCTTTGTTCAGAGGGGGTAGGTCCCCTTTTATAGATGCTCGAGATGACCGTTGGGGCGCTCCGTGCGGGACCGAATTGATGGCGTGATCCCATGATTCGTGTGAACGCCTCCGTGTGGGCAATGTGTCGCCTTGTGACTGCATGTGCTTGCTAGGTAGTTATTGATGAAGATCTGTTTTACTTAGCTGTGTGGCCGGAAATCTCGAGACATGGGTTGTCACTTCATAATTGTCATTTGGGAAAGATCCCCAAGCGGGATTATCGGACCTTCTTGAAGCGAGATTCTCGGACCAAGCCCCAGCGTGAATGTCGAAGCTGAGCTTACGCGAGAAAGACGAAACCGTCCCTGTAATCCGATCCTCATCAAGCTGGGTGATCGGTCGGCACCCTAGGCCAACCAGTCAGTCGGTAATGGACTTCCAACAATCGGCCGGTCGGTTAACTCCCTTGAGTTGGCCGATTGGTTAGTCCTAAGTCTTCATTTAGCCCGCTGGTCGGTCAGCGTCCCTAGGGATGGCAATAGGTCGGGTTCGGGTTTAAAATTCCTATTCTAAACGGGGAGGGTTCGGGGCGGGCCTATTCAAAAATCATAAAAAGCAATTCCCAAACCCGCCCCATTGCCATTCCTAACCGCCCCCGGATTGTCTGGCCAGTCGATCATAAGACTTTATTTTAGTCGATCCGTCTGTCTCCAATAACCGGCCGGTTGGTCATCACACTAGGACTGGCCAACCGGTCGATCATGAACCTCCAATTGACCTGACAGGTCGATCAATACTCATGGGTTGACCGGCCGGTTGGTTGTTCAATGCTCTGGTTCCTTCCATGTGTCTGCTCTCCATTGGCCATAGAATCAAATGTCGACAAATTTCCTACGAAATCACCGAAATGTCTTTTTTTTAAGGGTCCGATAGAAATTGATCGAATTTTTAATAGTACAAAATTTCTGTCCGACATAATGAAATGTTGCCGAAATGACCGACATTTGATAGAAATTCGACATTCTATCTTTTTTCCAGACAATTTCACTGAAATTTTTTATCTTTTTTAGTGAAACAAAACTCATCTTTATAATGAGAAATTACATTTTTCGTCAATTTTGATTTTTTTTTCATAATAGATAGTATTTTACTGACATTTGACCTGGAATTGATTGATATTTGACCAAAATCTAATAAATTTCTACCAAAATCTTTCCTTAAAAAATACAAAATTTCCACCGACTTTTAACCGAAATACGACAAATTTTCTTTTTTGACTAACCGAAACCGACATGGAAATCAACATTTAAAACCTTGCCATTGGTCTCTCAGTACATATAGTTATGGCTATTGAACTTCAGACCATTAAGTAGACCATAATTGGGGCCTTGTTTTGTTCCATGCTTGCAAAGTTCCATCAACTGTAAATGGATATACAAGATCAGGACTCAATAAGATGGATCATCGAGCAGCATAAGGCTCGATTGGTTGCACGTTGGTAAACTCAGAAGTACGGCATTGACTAAGATTGAGACATTTCTTATATAACAAAGATGACTTCCATTCGCATTCTCATCATTGTCGCTATGTTTGTGGGTGGAATACCTCATAGTCTTTCCTCTCCCCCTCAGCAGTTTATCATCTTCGACGTGCCATCTATGGACTCAAATAGGCTCGTGTCTCGTTTGAGTGCTTTTGTCGGGTTGTTATAGTTACACGCTTTGTGGAGAGCTCTCATGACTAATCCCTTTTTTGTTTATTTCGCCCCTTGTGGTTGAGCCATCATGCTACTATTTGTTGATGACATGATCACCATTGGCGACGGTCCTTCCACCATTGCCTCTTTGAAGAGGTACCATCAGCAGCAGTTTGAGATGAAGGACATTGGTCCTCTAAGATACTTTCTAGGCATTGAGGTAGCATTCTCGTCTTGGGGCTACTTGGTCTCACAGAAGAAGTATATTGTCAATCTGCTTAGTCGTGTGATGTTCACTGACAATCAGACTGCAGATACTTCGATGGACATCCATATGAAGCTTCATCCTACTAATGATGAGCCACTTCCAGATCTCACGTGGTATCAATAACTAGTTTGCAAGCCCGTCTATATGACCATCTCTCATTCAGACATTGCTTATGTCGTAAACACTAGGTCAGTTTGCCAGTGCTTCCCGCTTTATCCATTATGATGCTCTATTCCAGGTCCTTTGTTCCCTTCAAGGCACCAGCGCTCGCTCCATCTCCATGCCCTCTTTGGAGCGTTCGGCCCTTATTGATGTTGATTGGATGGAGATTCCACAGATTGTTGGTCCACCACATGGTTTTGCATCTTCCTTGGAAACTCTCCTATTTTCTAGAGGAGTAAGAAGCAGGTTGTCATCTCTCACTCGAGCACTGAAGCCAAGTATCATGATATGGCTAACAACTCGACTAAGATCGTATGCCTTCAACATCTTCATGACTTGGGTGCCTAGTTTACTTCCCCCGCTCTTCTCCACTATAATAGCAAGAGTACCATCCAGATCGCTAGCAACCCGGTTTTTCATGAGTAGACAAACACATCGAGGCGAGGTTGACTATCACTTCCTTCGTCGTCACTCTCTGTGACACCATCACATGGTCTCATGCACCTTCAAATGCCAAGATTACAAACCTCTTCACCAAGTCACATACGATATTCCGCTTTTGGTTAGAGAGGAGGGAGAGGTTCATCTCTAACTCTAGCACCAAAGCCGAGTATCATGCTATGGCTGACACCTCTTTCAAGATCATATGCCTTCGACATCTTATGACTTGGGTGCTTAGTCTACTTCCCCCGTTCCTCTTCACTGTGATTAACAAGAGTGTCATCCAGATCGCTAGCAACCCATTTTTTCATGAGTGGACAAAGACATTGAGGTTGACTATCACTTCCTTCGTCGTCACTCTCTGACACCATTACTCGGTCGCATGCGCCTTCAGATGCCCAGATTGCAGACCTCTTCACCAAGTCACATATGCTATTCCGCTTTCGGTATCTTTTTGGGACACTCGTTTTATAATCCATCATGAGGTTATATATATATATATATATATATATATATATATATATATATATATATATATATATATATATATATATATATATATATGTATATATATATATATATATAGGGGAGCGTGACTTTGTATGCCCATTCATTGAAGGCTTCAATGTATGCTCCTCTATTAACATACATAGAGGTTTCCAAATTTGCTAATTTTTTGTGGAGATGATATCTATGTTGAGATGATCATTCTCACAAAAAATCAGCAAGTTCTGAAACCTCTAACCATTTCAAATAAGCTCATCAAATTAACAGTTGAAATGGACGACTGATAAAGCTTCTAACATTTGATGGACCTAGATTGATGTGGACATCTACATCGAGCTGAGCTCGTGGCACGTGTACCAGCACAGGAGGCGCCATCTGAGCTTGTGGTTGTGATCGACTAAGCAGAGCCGACCCCAGTTATTTGCGTTTATTTTGTCTTTTATTATTTCCTGCTTTGAGTTTAGTCCCACCTCGCCTGTCGGCTATTTGGGTTAGTCATTGTAAGCCTATATAAAGGCCCCCCTTGTTCCTTTGTAGGCACTGAATAATGAAATAAAAAATTGTTTCTTCACTATTGTGTTGAGTGACAACAGGGTGAGGTGTGTGAAACCCAATCCCAAATCCTAGGTGTGTGAAACCCTAGATTTGTGCTAGGTGTGTGAAACCCTAGCCCAACCCCCCTATTCCCAAACCACCACCCCTTACAGCCTACCGCCCTTCTCTCTCTCTCCTCGCGCGCGACCCCTTCTCTCCCCTGCCCTATAGCCTGCCCCCAGGCCCGACCCAACCCGACCCCCTCCCGCGCCCCCATCCCTCTTCTCCTTGCAGTCCAGTCCCGGCCCCGCCTCCTCTCTTACCGCGACCCCGCAGCTCGGCTCCGCCTCCCTCCTTCCCGCGACCCCGACTCCGGCGCCACCAGCCCCGCGCCCCCATCCTCTCGCCCCTCCTTCGCAGGACCCCGACCCCGGTCCTGTCCCGCTCCTCCCCTCCGAGCCTTCAGCCCCACCCAACCCTGTCCCTCTCCCTTGCAAACCACCCCAACCCATCATCCTCCCTCCCGAGTCCTCATCCCACTCTCGGCTTCGTATCTTCGGCACTCTCGGCATGCTTGCATGGCCGACCCTAATGTGAATCACGGCTTAAGCCAGAACAAAGGCGACTACCTCGACATCCGAACGCACCCGTGCACCTGAACGTCACCGCCCTTTCTACACCGCCTCTACCCGAGGCCCCTGAAGCTCCACGCGCCCCTCAGTAGGTACATCTCCTCCCAGTAGGGTATTCCCGGTTATTCCATTAATCTGGTCTCCGGTATCTTATCTGTGCCGACTGTTGTCCACCATCGTAAGGTTGTGCGTCCCCACCTGCCTGTTAAGTTCTTTAGTTCTTGATATTGCGGGACGGACTCTTGCCGCTTAATTTAAGCATTGATTATTTTAATTCTTGGAACCGAGATCGGACTGCCCCATGCTAGCGGTTTTCTTTTAAAATCCATTATTCCCTGTTGATGGCTTGAACAAAATTTCCTAGCTGAAACTTTTAATTTATAGTGAAACACTGCTAGTACAATTGAACTACTGATTTCCTGTCCACCTGCATCGTTTTGCATCATAGATGTTTCAGAATTTGTTGATTTTTGGTGGATATGCTATCTATAGCAAGATGATCACCCACACCAAAAATCAGCAAATTCTAAAACCTTTAGATGTAAAAAAATGATAGAAGTTATATCGTCTGTCCATTTCAACCGTTAATTTGATGAACTTATTTGAAATGCTTAGAGATTTCAAAACTTGCTGATTTTTTGTGAGGACGATCATCTCAACATAGATATCATCTGCACAAAAAATTAGCAAATTTGGAAACCTCTATGTATGTTAATAGAGGACCATACATTGAAGCCTTCAATGCATGGGCATACAAAGTCACGCTCCCATATATATATATATATATATATATATATATATATATATATATATATATATATATATATATATATATATATATATATATATATATATATATATATATATATCAAGAGAGAGAGAGAGATAGGGGGGGGGGGGGGGGTTTAGAGAATGGACACATGTTTTCCTTTGGTTTTTTCTTTTAGAGTGGTATGCTAGAAGTTGGTGACCACTCACCTCATTGTATATATACCTTGAGGTCATGCCTCAATGAGGGAGAGGTTCACGTTGCTCGATTCTGTTACATAGGGAATCCAATACCAAGTCCTTAAGTTGATCCAAATTTAAATATAACTCAGAATTGATTAAATTTGCATCCAAGCACCTGCATAGGCTGCATTACACAAGTTAAACATGTCTTTATAAACATTTATTTCTTCACGATTCCTAGCTGATTTATTGCCGCAACTAGTTAAGACTAAACAGAGAAAGTGAACTAATATATATTTATGATGGGTCAAAGGCTAAAAGTTGAATAGCTTGCCAAGTTGAAACTGGAAACTTAATAATTAAAGATTGAAGACAGAAATTTATGGCCGACCTTTGACTAAAAATTGAAGCTGCGTCTAGTGAAGAACCACGTACGAATACACCCAAAATTTTATATGAAGGCAGTAAAAGATGAGTTCCTCGAGATAGAATAGCATTGCAAAGATGGGCAACACAAGAAGGCGAGCATTGCAAAGATGAGTTTCTCGAGATAGATGAGAACGAGAGAAATACAAAAGATGGCATTGGTATAGTACAAAGAAGACAGAAGGATGCTCTATCAAGGAGAGATGCTTGGATTATGTCAGGCATGAACAGAGGATGTTGCTCTTAAAAGGTACAAATGGCAAACGAAGATTCACAGTCACCTAAAATAGTTATGTTAAAGGCTTGCTGGTTCTGGTTTTCAACCATAACAATAAAGGAGGATAAGAAGCTTTAATCACATAATATAAAAAAGAGAAGGGGCAGCATCTACTTTTGAACTGTGAATCGTACCTATACTTTGTCAGAAGAGGATCATCCATCATTTCCCTAAGCAACACCCCATCTGTGAGAAATTTGACCATGGTTACACCCTGAAACAATGTACATAAAGAGCGAGAGAAAGCAAAGAACATCAGTTCATACTCACCTAATCTCGACTATACAAATCTGCAAGAGATGAGAGAGGGAGAGAGAGATGATTGATATGGATAACTAAAGATATAGAAACATTCAATGCAGCCAAGTGAGATGTTCGGTCGCACAACTCAGGCTGAGTTGATCGCATATGCTATTGTGCGATAGCACATCCCCATTGTACATTTTTTATGAACAACATTAAAAACAACTCCAAAAATCTAAAATATTACGAAGATAATTAGAAGACTTTAGAACTCACACAATGGAGAACATCCTCTTGATTGAAGGGGGGTTGGCTATGATCCTATGACCCCAACCAGTATATTAGAAAAACAATTCGGGTTACAAATTTTTTTTAAAATATGAAAAAATAAATTAGTATCGTTATGAGGTATTATAAATTTACAATTCTACGAGAAAACTACTTGTTTCAGCCGGACAGGTGATTGTGTTGCCGCAACACTATGCAACCACACTACTCCCAGAGGCTATGAAACTAGCCGTTGGATGCAGCCGCACAACTACATTGAGTGACCGCATATAGTCTTATGCATCTATATAGGCTACTAAACGCATGTGTGTTATTCGCATAACTCAAATACCCTTCTACTTTCGCATATGCAACCGTACTTGATACATGAGAAACATTGGTTATGCCCTACAAGAACTTTGTGAGAGTGTGTGGTGATGGTTGTGCAAATAACACCAATTCATTGACACCTAATCTACAATATAATTCCTTATTCAACCATCTCCCTAAAAACTAACATGTTTGGAGTGTTTGTGCCTTGTTGTAAATAGTTATGCTATACATCCAGACAGCCGCTTCTATAATTTCTGTAATGTATACTTAAGAAAAAGTACACAAAGAACAGACGGGGGGGCCTACTGGATTCGTTTGATCTTCAAAACGAATTGTATACCCGACTTCTTCTCCAAGCTTGACTCCCATCTCTTCTGCTACCCGTGAAGCAACTGACTGTACAAAATACAATTTACAATCAATAATTAAAAAGGAACAGAGAGATGCATCGTCAGAGAAGGCAAAACAAAGTGTGCTACTACCAACTTGCTGTGAAAGCCACGAAATAGAAGTTATAATTGAAAGTTCTAATATGTAAGAGAGTGTTGATCAGAAATTGATAACAGCCAATATTTCAGTTACATAGTTGCTTATACAAGCGTCCAACAGGTATAGTGTTGAATAGTTAAATAAAGTAGTGAACAAGAGTTTGTAAGTGTTCACGAATTTCAGTAGTTAAAGCAAACTAATAGTATAAAACACTAATGATGTTTCAAATGGCACAAAAAACAGTATAAAATGTACAAGGACACATAACATATCAAGCAAGCATGACATTCCATGCTTCTCTTATTCCCAAAAGATGTGGGTTACATGTTCAATCTTGTTACTTCTATTGATTCATGAAAATATTAATAGCCCCACGATCCAAAGAATACCTCCATGATACTGCAAGCCCCCAAGTAACAGTTGCGTGTTCTACTACCATGAGGATTTCTAATATGCTAAAACCAACTCTAATTTTTCATCTATGAAAATTAAATAGTTTCAGAACCAGTGCACATCAAGTACATGAATATGATTAATGAGCATTGGTCCTGAGTTCCAGCAAGAGACATGAAGAATATGAAGTTGCAAACTTCATGTTAGTGTCTCTATATTAATAAATTTACAGTTCAGTCTATCAAAAAACTGATATATATATATATATATATATATATATATATATATATATATATATATATATATATATATATATATATACAATGTTTAAAAAGGCGTTTGAGGCTTACGCCTCGAGGCCCGCCTCAAGGTGAGGCGGTCCTATGCTGCCTCGAGGCCCACGCCTCAGCAGCCACATATAAAAAGCCTACGCCTCATCATTAACAGTAGTACACCTTCGTCCGAGGCGCGCCTCAAGGTGTACGCCTCTTGCACTATGCGTGAAATATAGGACAGGGAGGGGTTAAAACCAATGTTTGGTGTGGGAGGGCACTAAGGGTTTTATATGTAAATCGTCCACATGGACCCTTTTTTCACCCATTAAAACCTCATAAACCCTTTTAGATCTCTTTAGGTTTTGAAACCCCCTTGTCTCCAAAAACCCAAAATCAAGATTTAGTGTTCATTTATTTTCCGATTTTGATTCCGAAGTTGTATTCTTCTTCTTTGTGGATAGTCTACCAACTACAGGTGAGACTGTGAGAGATAAAAATTTGTTTCATGTTTAGAGGGATGGATCATGATCTTGTATCTTCTACTATGTTTTTCTATGTTTTTTTCTTTGTATTTTACCATTTTCATGTATTTGTATCATCTATTTGTTTTTTTTTAATCTTGACAATGTTAGTTTTATATTCGTATTTTATTGTTTGTTAGTAATTGTTAGTTGCTACTTTAATTATTATCTTGAATATTAAAGAATTAAACGTGTTTGAGCAATTTGACTTTCTATTTTGTTGTTAGATTGCTCGATGGAGTCCTCAATCGTGTCATATAAGATATTTTCTAACACATTGTGATTTATTATGTATATCTAGTTTAATTATTATTACACATCCAATAATAGTATTTATTATGATTTTTTTTTCTTTTTTAACTTTTTTTTATCAAAACGCCTTGAAAAAAATCGAGGCTTACGCCTCGGTGCGCCTTGAGGCTTACGCCTCGCCTCTCCATAGGAAAAACGCCTCGGTACGCCTTTCGCCTTTTTAAACATTGTATATATATATATATATATATATATATATATATATATATATATATATATATATATATATATATATATATATATATATATATATATATATATATATATGGGCTGGGATCCGTTGACAACCTGTTTCCTTGACAACCCGTTGACAACCCATCATTTGATGGGGCTAGAGGTTTTAGAATTTGCTGATTTTTTGTGAGGATCCTATCTATAGCAATGAGATCGCCCTTACAAAAAATCATAAAAATCCAAAACCTCTAGCCCCATCAAATGTCCTCCTTAAATGTAGATCGTCCATTCTAACATTTAATTTGAAGAGTACATTTGATGAGGCTAGAGGTTTTAGAATTAGTTGATTTTTTGTGGGTGTGCTATCTATAGTAAGGAGATCATCCTCACAAAAAATCAGCAAATTATAAAACCTCTAGCCCTATCAAATGATGGGTTGTCAACGGGTTGACAAGGAAACGGGTTGTCAACAGGATCCCAGCCCTACACACACACACACTAAAACGAGGCCCTCCCACCCATGTTATGACACATGGACCTCTTTTGAAGAGTCAGATTCCTTCTCTTGTGTGTGAGCGTGGCTCTCTTAAACAAATCCTATTAAAAACAATGGCATTCAATGGTCATTTGATGTTAAATAATTAGGAAAATCATTAGTATTCTCTCTCTCTCTCTCTCTCTCTCTCTCTCTCTCTCTCTCTCTCTCTCTCTCTCTCTCAAACACAAGTGAATTGCACTCACTCCATATTGCACATTTTTTCGGACGGCTGTGATGTCATCTGTGCCAAGTGGCATGCATCAAGTTTATCCGGGCATTGCCCGGGCTTCTTACTAGTCATAAAAAATTACATGAACCACCAGATAATCATGCAACATTATCAACAAATAGATATTAGCATGTACTAGTGACCAGTTATATATAGAAAAGTGGAGGATTTGATCCATCATAACAAGAACTAATTTTTTTTTAATAGAACTCATCCTTCTCCAATAATAGGGCAAGGAGTAAGATTTGTTTCCTATTTAATTATTTTATGGTATGGTAGAATATACTAAATTATTGAACAAAATGATTTAACAATCAGTTAGATTATGGGAAAATGGCCACAACATTATTCATCAAGGATGCTCAGATATAAAAGTCACATCGATAAATTTTGAGCCATGTAAAAGTGAATGCAAGAACTGTACAGCTAAGAAGTAACTAGGAAATGCTAATGCAATCTAGAGTTGATAACCATGTGTGATGTGTCACTGTGTCAGTGTTAAATTACGATATACAAGTCTTGCAAAAGTTTCAATGTATCAAACTTCTTGTGAGGAAATTGAGTATTGGCAAATTCCGTATTGGGTGATGAGAGCAAGTTGAGTTGTAAGTGTGTCATGCGTGCACAAGTCTCATTTATACTATCTCATAAGTCCAAGATGAAGTTTCAAATTCAAGCTTATCATATGAAGACTCATCAATGAATACAGGTAAAGAGATTGGAAAACCTTACTACCTTAGTTAACCTTTGGTTAGAGCACACACACATATTGTGTTCTTCGGAATATCAGTTGTACTTGTATCGTATTTTTGTGTGTGAAGTTTTTCCCAAAAAATGTTTAAGATATTAATCAAAATGTTTCTTTTAAAACAAATTTAGAAAAACCAGGTTTTAGATAACCGCCCGATCGACTGTGTTAATCCAACCGCCCGATCGACATTGTTAATCAGACCGATCAGATTCTTGTAAGGCGTTCCACTTGAAGAAAACAATCGTTCTGCACAACCGATCACAATATTGGTCGACCGATCGAATTTAGCTATAGGAATTTTTCTACGAAAAACCAACGAACTGGTCAAACAAATCTATTGACCGATTGAACTCTCCCAAGAAAATCAAATCTTTTGGAAGACTGATCTACCTTAATTCGGATCGATCTGATTTCGCTCACAATGTCTTTTTTATAGGATTAAAGTCTCGGGTTTAACCGACCAATCGAATAGAAGTGTCGACCTATCTGTTTCACTGTTTTTTCAGATCCGAACGAATTTGGATGTCTTACTTGGAAAGGATTCTTCTAGTTCTAGGTTTTAGTGGCTCTATATAAACCTTAATTTGGACGAATTCTGTGATTCTCTCCTTTACTTTAGTTGTTTTATATTGTTGAGAGAATCCATGACTTTTCTAGTTTAATGTTCTTAATTCTAAGAAGCAATTGTCTATATCCTTGTGATGTTGAGACTTAGGGTTATTCCATTGTTTTGATTTGTTCATCACATAGGAATCCCTAGTAGCCTCTTCCAATCATCTCTACCTATATCAAGGCTGAGATCATCTTCTTTGTGAACATCTCGAGGTTGTGTGTCAACTTCGAGGCGTTCTTGTGGAAAATCCTCCCTGACAGAAAAACAATTGTCGTGTGTAGACATCGTGGCACTGAAGTTGAGGTCATGGCGTGATGACGGTTCCTGTGTGGAATACAAGTGAAATAGACGGATCGCATCAACTGGAGCAGTATCAATGAGACCGAGACATGTGATGGTATAATTGTTTTACTTGTACCCCCTATAACTTCGAAGTGCATAAGAGATTCGGATATGATCCCTTGGATGTAGGTACCTATGTGGATCTGAAGTCCAAACCATGTTAAAAATATTATGTGTCATCTGTGTTTCTTTTTATTTACTTATCTCTCTGATAGTTTATGAGAAGTTTTTTTGGGTGGTGAATTGAATTCAAAATTCAGTATCAACATATTCAAACCTCTCTCTCTCTCTCTCTCTCTCTCTCTCTCTCTCTCTCTCTCTCTCTCTCTCTCTCTCTCTCTCTAGTTTGTTGAGTAGTCACTTCATAACCCTCGTTAGGAACTTTGGGCTGGACTAGTATCTAGGTCACACTCCATGCGAATACTATTTTCCACACACTTCTAACAGTTGAGATTCAATTTTGACTTCCAAAGTTAGAATGAACAAGGTTTGACTTGTTTCACCAATTCTTATCTTCTCCTCAATTAGTGGGCATAAATTCTTCTACAATTTGTAAGCTCTGTTACCAAAAACTATTATTCAATAATTTCAATTAGTGGGCATCATAATCAATGTTATTTTCTCTACGCGACTCGGCCCATTAACAGTCCTAGTGGTTTCTTCTCACTTGTGGGTGGCGCCCACAAGGGGAAGAGTCCCCCACCCCCCTTCTGTTATTGTCTTACATGGAGTAAAAGAGTAAATGAGAAAAAAAAAACATATAAGAAAAAGACTTACAACTTAGAGGAGGAATCCCCATATTTTCCTTTGAATTTTGGGCCTTAGATGTACTTGTTCCAGGTATAAAGGTCAACAAAAGAGGGAAAGAAGTCACAGGAAAAGATGAGCAGCTCTCCAACCTACTTGTGGGTGATGCCCACAAGGGTAAGAGCCCCCCCCCCCCCCACCCTGTCATCAAACTAGCCCCTTTATTTACCCTTAAATTGTTGTTTTAAATCTTTTAATTCGGTAAACCTTATCTTTTCTATAACCAGCCTCCTTTTCCTTTATTGACTTCTCTTGAAAGTCCAATATCCCCCTTAGTGAATCAAGTTACAATCAAGTCATAGTGTTGGATCTAATACAGAAAACCATAAAGGATAGAAAAGGTAAATAACCTAATAAATTATCAAAAAGACTCAACATGACAACCTAATAGACCTCTGACTAGATAATCTGACTCAAAATTTAGACACTTATAAGTGTCATATTGATGCTCCTGCATCAAATTTCTTGGGTGGTAAATTTTTTGATTCATATTTTCTTTGTTGTGATCTTCTTTTTATCGCCTTCGATGGGTCTGGAATGTGGCCACTGACCAAGTATCATAAGGCCTAGAACTTTGTGCGGCTCCTTGAATACTTGTAGATGCTGCCAGTCTTCGAATGGTACACCCATATGGCCACAAACCAATGAACCGCTCTTCTGCTCATCTCATATACTAGTACAAATCGTCGAAAATAAGGAACTTTAAGAATTCTAACTAAGCATGGATGGCCAATTTCAATCCAACTAAGTAACGTAATACAACTTGTGAGTTGCTCAATGGTTTTCGACAGATCTATCCGAGCTGAAAGATTGTTGAATTCTTCGGTGTAATCTTCCATGCTTTTGTACCCGTCTTACTCCATCAAATCATTTAGAAAAACTATTAAAAAGTCAAATGATAAAGCATGCTTACAAAGCTTTTGTTTCAAGAGTTTTCACGATGAAACTTCTGGTTTGTCTCGACACTCAACACTTTCATATTGATTGATGCCCTTGGTGTGGGGGTTCAAGTCCGAGTTTGGGAGCTTTCGGTTTGATTTGAGCTATCCCAAAAGTGATTATTCGGTAAAAAATAAATATATTGGTTGCGTGAGTAACCAACAGTCGAGGTTAGAATTGATCGAACGCCAGTTGGGTACGACTTTAGGCACTTGATGATGTGGCAAGTCATTGAGCCTCAACATTGGGCTTTTAAGATACCCAAAGCCAGCCTAATAGAAGAAATACCCCCAAACATCGTTCCCACTTTCTCTCGTAACCCACCCCCCCCCCCCCCCCCCCACCCTTCTCTTCCTCTCCTCCCAATTCGCATGTAGTATGGAACCATCCCTCTCTCTTCTTTCCTTCATTGCCCCTCCATTCGTTTGCTTGATGTCTATGGATCTTCACCCTTGATCGCATGCCCTAAATCTATTCAAAAGAAGGAAAGAAAAAAAAGGGGATCTTAGTTGAATCCCTCTTGTGAGAGCTTTTGGGAGAGGCCCTTGTCCCTATCGTCAGTTCCACAATCTAAGTGTTGTACTCGGCAAGCGAACCGAATGATCCAATGTACTACGGTGACAGCCTTGCTCCACGAAATAATTTGTCGAAATCTCCTTGGCACCCAGAGGCGGTTCCATGTGTCTATCTTTTAGCATTAATTTTAGTGAAAATCTGTTGAGATGATTGACATATTTATGTTCATATTTTCAGCATTGTGATTGGATTTAGTGTTAGATCTATACCTCGTTGCTTTACCATATATATATATATATATATATATATATATATATATATATATATATATATATATATATATATATATAGAGAGAGAGAGAGAGAGAGAGAGGAATGTTACAGTGAGCTGTGAGCTTAGAAAGTGAGCTGCGGGTATTTTGACCCCTCTAGGAGTTTTGGAATTTGATGAAATTTGGTGAGGGTGTTGTCTAGGGTAAGATCATCCTCACCAATTTTCATCAAATTCCAAAACTTCTAGGGGGGTCAACTGGTCGAAGCAAAATCTGTCGTCCGCAGTCACCATTAAAATCTGCAAATTTTGCTTCGACCATTTAACCCCCCTAGAAGTTTTGGAATTTGATGAAAATTGGTGAGGATGATCATCTTACCCTAGACAACACCCTCACCAAATTTTATTAAATTCCAAAACTTCTAGGGGGAGTCAAAATACTCGCAGCTCATTTTCTCTTACCGCAGCTCAAAGCTCAACGTAACAGCCCTCTATATATATATATATATATATATATATATATATATATATATATATATATATATATATATATATATATATATATATATATATATATATATATATATATATATATGGGGAGGGATACTCTTACAAATGAAAGTTACAAATCGCCCTTTGCCTACCTAGAGGTTTCAGAATTTGATGAAACTTAGTGGGGATGCTCTCTATGGAAAGTTGATCATCCTCACCAAAAATCATCAAATTCTATAACCTCTAGGGGGCATCAAAGATGTTATTCAAATTAACGGTTAAAATGAACGGTCGATAAAGCTTCTAACATTTGATGCCCCTAGAGGTTATAGAATTTGATGATTTTTGGTGAGGATGATCAACTTGCCATAGAGAGTATCCCCACCAAGTTTCATCAAATTCTGAAATCTCTAGGTTAGGTAAAAGATGATTTGTAACTTTCATTAGTAAGATTCCATTAGTAAGAGTATCCCTGCCATATATATATATATATATATATATATATATATATATATATATATATATATATATATATATATATATATATATATATATATATATATATATATATATATATATATATAGGGAAAAAGGATGCTAGACCTGAGGTGCAGTGTCGTTGCTGCACCTCAGGCATTGTTTTACCTACCTAGAAGTTTTGGAATTTGATGAAATTTGGTGAGGGTGTTTGTCTAGGGTAAGATGATCATCCTCACCAATTTTCATAAAATTCCAAAACTTCTAAGGGGGTCAAATGGTCGAAGCAAAATCAGCCGTCCGCAGTCGCCGTTAAATCTGCAGATTATGCTTCGACCATTTGACTCCCCTAGAAGTTTTGGAATTTGATGAAAATTTGTGAGGATGATCATCTTACCCTAGACAACACCCTCACCAAATTTCATCAAATTCCAAAACTTCTAAGTAGGTAAACAAGCAAGAGGTGCAGCGTTGTTGCTGCACCTCGGGTGCAGGCTCCCCGCCCCCATATACATGCATACATATATATATATATATATATATATATATATATATATATATATATATATATATATATATATATATATATATATATATATAGGTCGGGATCGGTTGACCCAGCAATAACCCAGCACCCTTTGATGCACCTAGAGGTTTTAGAATGGGCTGAATTTTTGTAGACATGTTGTCTATGGTATGTTGATCATCCTCACAAAAAATCAGCCCATTCTAAAACCTCTAGGTGCATCAAATGCGCTCTTCAAATCAACGGTTTTCGACTATCAATTTTAAGCGTTGATTTGAAGAGCGCATTTGATGCACCTAGAGGTTTTAGAATGGATTGATTTTTTGTGAGGATGATCAACAAACCATAGACAATATGCCTACAAAAAATCAGCCCATTCTAAAACCTCTAGGTGCATCAAAGGGTGTTGGGTTATTTGCTGGGTCAAAATTTGTTGGCTTATCCGATCCTAACCCTATATATATATATATATATATATATATATATATATATATATATATATATATATATATATATAGAGAGAGAGAGAGAGAGAGGAATGATAAAATGCGGCGTGCGGTGCGTTCGGTGTCAGACCGCAGCCATCTGATGCACCCGCTGCGTGCGTGCGATGCACGCAGCAGTGCATCAGACGGCTGCGGTGCGACACCGCACGCCGCATCCTAACACCGTACGCATCGCACGCACGCAGCGGGTGCATCAGACGACTGCGGTGCGACACCGCACGCCGCATTTTATCATTCCTCTATATATATATATATATATATATATATATATATATATATATATATATATATATATATATATATATATATATATATATATATATATAGAGGGTCCCGATCCAGTACAAAACCCTCCTAGAGGTTTCAGAATTTGATGAAACTTGGTAGGCATGTTACCCATCCCATGTTGATCATCCTCGCCAAAATTCATCAAATTTGATAATGAAATTAACGGTTTTTATGAACGGTCAGCAAATCTTCTAACATTTGATGCCCCTAGAGGTTATACAATTTGATGAATTTTGGTGAGGATGATTAACATGGCATAGGTAGCATGCCTACCAAGTTTCATCAAATTCTGAAACCTCTAAGGGGGGTTCGCACAAGGTTTCGCACTGGATCGGGACCCTATATATATATAACCCATCACCCTTAGATGCACCTAGAGGTTTTAGAATGGGCTGATTTTTTGTAGGCATGTTGTCTATGGTATGTTGATCATCCACACAAAAAATAAGCCCATTGTAAAACCTCTAGGTGCATCAAATGCGCTCTTCAAATCAACGGTTTTCGACTATCAATTTTAACCGTTGATTTGAAGAGCACATTTGATGCACCTAGAGGTTTTAGAATTGGTTGATTTTTTGTGAGGATGATCAACATACCATAGACAACATGCCTACAAAAAATCAACCCATTCTAAAACCTCTACGTGCATCAAAAGGTGCTGGGTTATTTACTGGGTCAAAATTTGTTGGGTCATCCGATCCTGACCCATATATATATATATATAGGGGAGGGATATTCTTACTCATGACCTCTTACTCATATAGTTACCATTGATCCGGGCCGTCCATTAGATCCCAACGTACGGTTCAGATTAGATGGGGTGTTAAAGCAATGGTGTCCGCATTAAATGCCCGTATTAAAAGCCTATATTGAAAGCCCGTATTGAAAGCCCGCATTTAATGTGGACGCCATTGCTTTAACCCCCCATTTAATCTGAACCGTACGTTGGGATCTAATGGACGGCCCGGATCATAGGTAACTATATGAGTAAGAGGCCATGAGTAAGAGTATCCCTCCCCATATATATATATATATATATATATATATATATATATATATATATATATATATATATATATATATATATATATATATATATATATATATATATATAGAGGGGCAAGGTAGCCTACTCCATGGAGTAGGTAACTTATCTACTCCATGGGTTAATGAATGCCATGTGGCAATTTTTAACCGGAGTTAAGATTTTGTCAACTTAGGTTCATCCCTCCCAACAATTGTCAAGAAAAAAATTTGAGAAAAACCATGCCAAGTGGCATTTTTAGCATGCAAAAAAAAAAAAATTACGATGCACAGTTTACCGTTAAATTTGTTACAACTTGATCAGGTTGATTTAGATTTTTTTCTTCGGATTTTTTTTCATAATCCTAATCTATCCATTTTGGATTGACCATACATCAACAAAAATCCCGATTAAAAAGTGTCATGTGGTGTCTATTTAAGCCATGGAGTAGGTAAGTAGCCTACTCCATGGAGTAGGCTACCCTTTCCCATATATATATATATATATATATATATACACACACACACACACGAGGGTCGGGATGCTACCTCTCAAAGCAGCTTTTTTGCTGCTTTGACCACCATGGCCGCACCACATTTGATCTCCAGCCAGAATCAACATCAACAACTTTCGATCACCTCCACCAGTAATCTCCGCTGACACCGATAAAGGAGTCTGGTGACTACTTCTATTATGAGCCGTCCATTCTAAACCTTCTAGGATGGTAAACTACGCCTGAAGTGCAGCAACGACACCGCACCTAAGGGTGTAAAAAGGCCCAATGGCTCGAACCCGGCCCGAAAGTCAACGGCCCAAACCCGGCCCGGCCCGATCAACGGCCCGGCCCAAGCATACCATGGGCCGGGCTCAGGCCGCCACCTTAAGCTCGAAGCCGGGCCCAACCCGGCCCGAAAGAAAACCCAAAAGCCCGGCATGAAAGCCCGATATAAATACTATGTACTTATTATATATATATATATAGACTTAGTGCACAAAATATAAAAAAACTATGGTGCAGTGGTTATAGTTGCTCTAACACTTTTAGAGGTTTAGGCTATTGTAGCTCGTGTGTCCTGAGCGTGGATTTTCTGTATTAGCATTAATAAAGATGACTTTAGTTATTGCTTTAATTAGAATATTACTTTGGTGTATGTTAATTCATATATAAAAAAGGACCCTAGGGAACACAGTAGGCCACTGAGGCACAAGGTTCTTAAAAGCGCTAGGCGCTAGTCGGGCGGTGGGGGGCCGCCTAGCGCCTAGGCGGCGCCTAAGCGTTTTGTCTTTTTTTTAATTATTTTAATTATTATTTTGATATTATATAATATATATATATGTTTAAAAATTAATATAAGTTCAAGATTATCCCAAACCATTATTTTAAAGAACAAGTATATAACCATAATTCAAGATTGAGTGATTAGCAAGAACAAAAGCAAACATTGTCCGCCTGGTCCACTTGGCCCGCCTCAACCTGCCTATCTTGCCTGGCCAGCCTCAGCCCGCCTAGGCGGCCGCCTTGCCCCGCCTAGCTCCGCCTGGGAGCTTGGCCGCTTTTCTGGAGCGCCTAGGGCCTAGGCAAGGCGGTGGGGGTCCGCCTAGCGCCTAGGCAGCCGCCTGGCCGCTTTTTAGAACACTGCTGAGGTGCATGGTGGATACATGCTTGAGAGACCAGTGGAGCGGTTCTGTGTAGACCTAGAACTAGTTCACAGCTTTGGTGATGTTGGTCGCTTCACTGAGAAAAAGTTGTTGGCAGGTAGAGGATGTAGTGAAGTCTCCACCACGGGAACGTGGGATTCTCATTCACCTGACCAAGCACGATGATCGTGTTGAACAGGAACCAAGACGGTGCACAGATCAGTGATTCAGACACTGGTGCATGAACCGTCTTATTACTATAGATAATATGTCCTTAACCCTGAGGGACCATATATACTGAACCAACCAGTTGAGTTGTGCTTTGATGTGCCAATGTGTGCGAACCCTTCATAGTTCAATACCACAGTACGTTGGGTTACCCGGCTGGCGTTAGAGTGGCATGCAATCCCTACAGGTTATCCGACGTCCAGTGTTGAATGGGTGCGTTTTGATGAGTCAATCTGTCCATACAATTAATTCAGACATGGTGGTTATCAGTATGACTGATGACGTTCCGGATGCTAGGCATAGCACCAGAAGGTGTGTGGTGTTATAGATGACAAGTCATCAAATCCTAGTCAGATGATCGATCGGGGTCTGACGATGCTCCCCACCGCCCTAGTCGAATCATGGCACCAGTAATAGGAGGGACTAAGGATTATCAGAGTATAGTAGATAACAGGGTTACGAGGGAGTAACATAAGTTTAGGATTACTAGAGTTTAATTCGCGTCGCACTCTGGGTGGCTACGCGGGTTAATCGGATTAGGGCTGATCAGCTGAACTTTCGGTGTGTCACCGGGACAGTTAATCAGGGATCCGGTTTGTAGACACAAAATTTAATCGCACCCGAACCCAACTCGTGTGCGCCGACCTAGGGGCAAACCCGACACGAACACGGGCCCACTAGACCCAACCCGAGCCAAAGAAGTGGCCGGGTGGGCCCATCCTCAAGTGGGACCCACCCGGCCCCCCTTTGGAAAATTGTGCCCCTTACCCGCGGGTAGGGAGTGGCCGGCCAAGGGAAGGAAAGAAAAGAAAGAATGAAAAGAAAGAAAAAGAAGAAAAAGGAAAGAAAACTGCCATGCGCGGGGGGAGGTTGCGTAGACGTCTACACAAGCATGGATCTACGTCGATTTCTTGATCCGACGAACAAGAAACGAAGCCAAGTCGCCATCGATTTAATGTGCAAGATTCAAATAAAAATCCAAAATGATTGAGCCATAACTAATCCGCCAGAAAAGGAAAATAAATGAAGGTTTATTCTCCCATAAATGAGGGAATGAATATTGGGTAGTTATGGGAGAGATAATCAAGGGATTTAAAAAAATCTTCCTATATCTCTCCCATCCCCCTTCACCTATAAATAGAGGGGGAGGGGGAAGGCTCAAAAGGTCGAAGACAGAAGCAAGGAAGCTCTGCAAAGGAGGAGACTCGCCTTCAATGACCCAAGGCTTCACGAGACTCGGGCAAGCCTACCCTATTGGATCGGCTTAGTCCATCAAAAGTCCTCATCAACGTGAAGACCCTTGCAAACGAAGATCAACCCTTTGACTCCGTGCACGAAGGAGAAAGCTCGGAGACGGGAGAAGAATCCTTTAACTCCGAAGACGCCAGAAGCAAAGGCCGAAGAAGAAGATTGAAGCGGTATCACCCTGTCGTCTTCATCAAGCCTTCGACTCCGATCAAGCCCAATATCCCGGAGAAGAGGATCAGAGAGGCATCACCCCGTCGTCTTCATCAAGCCTTCGACTCCGATCAAGCCCAAAAGCCCGGAGAAGAAGATCGAAGCGACATCACCCCGTCGTCTTCATCAAGCCATCAACTCCGATCAAGCCCAAAAGCCCGGAGAAGAAGATTGAAGCCGTATCACCCCGTCGTCTTCAACAACGTCCGCTCTATTCACGAAGAAGAAAGCTTGGAGAAGAACATCCGAAGCGGCGCTACACCCGTCGTCTTCACAACGAAGCCTTCAAACTCCGATCACGCCAAAGAAGCCCGGAGAAGAGAAGAAGTCAAGCCGACACCACAACCGTCGAGGAAGCCGGAAGAATAAGGAAGCTTTGTAGATGTCGCTATCGCCGTTCGAAAAGAAGATCAAGCCAACGCCAAAGCAAAAGCCAACGCAAGAAGCTAAAACAAAAGCACAAGTAAAGCCTGTGCCAAAGCAACGCAAGTGCCAAAGTCAAGCAACTACGACGGTCACGAGCAAAGCACCGCACGTTCTAGCCGATATGACGCGAAGTCCGGAAGAACTAAAGCACCGTAAGCCACTACCAGTCTACATTCAAGTGCAAGCGCCAAAGCAAAGCAAAAGCCAGAGCCACGCCAAAGCAAAGCCAAATCCAACGGCAGAAGCACGATCGATGCCGCAAATCGACGATCAAGGACGCCGAGATCTAGCCAGAGCCGAGGGATATACTAAGACCAAGGAGCGAAGCCAAAAACCCCCTAGCCGAGAAAGCGGGAAGCACGGAAGGGATAAAAGCAACGGCGACAAATCCTTAGCCCCTCAAGAAACCCTCACCATGTAAAGATCTTTGTCCTGGGCAACCCCTTCAGAGCTCTCGCACGAAGTAACGTGAAGACGCGGATCAAAGGGACCCTCCAGAGGATCTCTCCCACAATCTCCTAAATAAATCTTCGCCGCACCCGGCTCACCACCCCCGAGTCCCCGGGTCCCGGCCATTGTAATCTCCATGTGTTCGAAATAAAGACGATCCGAATCTTTTTCAGCGCATACACGGTTGGAGCTAGAGAACCTGAACCCTGAAGGTTCCACCCTATCGTTGTGTATAGGAATTATTCCCCGACCTAGTTGGACATGCTGGATACAAAGTAGCACAATAGAGAGCAAGCCCGAAGCCTAAGAAACTAATTCACATGTATTAAGGGGCCATAGGGGTATTTTGGTCAATACTAAAATGAGCGGAATAATTCCAGGAGCTCATAAGCGCTGACGGAACTCGATTCCGACTAGCGTACCTCAATCTATCTCTCTATCAGCGGTTTCCCGACATAAGGCCGTTTTCATCCAAAGTGACTAGGAGATAAAGGGAAGCCCGAACCATGGAAAATCTGACCCCCCCCTCATCCCTATCTCTAAGGGGCCAGCCCTAACTTGCATAAGCGAGTAGGGGGTCGGCCCTATAAGAGGAAATAGGAGAGAAGGGGTTGGCCCAAGGTGTGTGCAAGTTCCCCTCTCCCATCTCTTGGAAAAACCCTAATTTTCTCCCTCCCCTTGAGAAATCTGACCCCTCCCTCTCTCTCCTCTGTGGTTTCGACCAAGAAAAAGAAGGAAGAAGAAAGAGGAAGGAAAGGAGAAGGAAGAAAAAGAGAGAAAGAGAAGACAAGGCTTTGGAGCGTCATCGTCTTCGCAACGTGATCATCCGTCAGCTCGTAGTCCTTACACTCAGAGATAGGATTTCGAGGATTCCTCCCTTCGCAAAGGACAAGGTGCTATCCGATAGCTTTCCTCTCGATTCTCGTGCGGTTCATCATCGTTCTATTCTATTCGGATCAAAGATCCATAAGGTATGATGATTCTAAATACCTAACTAGATGCATGCATCTCTTCCGTAGATCGTAGTATACCTCTAGGGTGTCCGCACATATGCTAAGATCATAGATTTGCATGTAAATTGTTTTGTAGAATTAATTGTAATGAAACATACATCATGAAATTCTCAGATCTATCTTTTGCTTCCGTTGTGACTTTGATAATAGGATTCAATTCCAACACAGCCTTCAAACCCCACTATGTTCATATTTTTTAAATTAAAATTTTCTTGTTTTAAGCCCAAACCTGGCCCGGCTCGAAATTTCAAATATATATTCCCGGGCCGGGCCCAGGCTCAGACCTTTGACCCGAGGCTTGTCCCAGCCCAGACCAAAGTATTTTAGGCCCGGCCCGTTTTACACCCCTAGCTGCACCTTGGTTGGGGGGGCACTAAGGATTTGATATGTAAATTACCCCCATGGGCCCTTTTTCATTCATTGAAACCGCCTAAACCCTTTTAAATCAATGTTGTCAGAACCGGACCGGAGGACGAACCAGTTTGTGTACCGGTCCGATTCGGCCGGCCGGTCTGGTCCGGTTCACCGGCCCAACAAACATAGTCAAACCTAGAGAAAGATAGAGAGAGAGCATTTGTGCACCCAAAAAAAAAACGGTTCGTTTATACCTAAAACTGCCCGGTCCGGTCCGGTTTATACCTAAAACCGCCCGGCCCGACGGTTCAATACCGGCTCGTTTTCCAACACCGGTTCATATTCGAACCGGACCGGTTTCCCTACCGGTTCGCCAGTTCCCAGTCTAGACCGGCTGGTCCAGTCCGGTTTTAATAACATTGTTTTAAATCTCTTTTGCTTTTGAAACCCCTTTGTCTCTAAAAACCCAAAATCAAGGTCTAGTGCTCATTTATTTTCCGATTTTGATTCCGAAGTTGTTTTCTTCATCTTTGTGGATTGTCTACTAGCCACAAGTGAGAGATCAAGATTTTTTTCAAGTTTAGAGGTATAGATCATGATCATATATGTTTTTTCTACTAGTTTTTTCTATGATTTTTTCTTTGTATTTTACCATTCTCATGTATTTGTATCATTTTTTTTTGAATCTTGACAATGTTATATTGTTTGTTATTACTTGTTAGTTGCTACTTTAATTATTTTCTTGAATATTAAAGAATTAAGAGTGTTTGAGCAATTTGACTTTCTATTTTGTTGTTAGATTGCTCGATGGAGTCATCAATCGTGTCATATAAGTTATTTTCTAACACATTGTGATTTATTATGCATATCTAGTTCACATATTATTACACATTCAATAATAGTATTTATTCTGGTTTTTTTTATTTTTTTTAACTTTTTTTTTACCAAAACGTCTCGAAAAAATTCGAGGCTTACGCTTCGGTGCGCCTTGAGGCTTACGCCTCGCCTCTCCAGAGGAAATACGCCTCGGAACACCTTTCGCCTTTTTAAACATTGATTAAGACATGCATAAATAACAATTTTTTTACAAGGTGACAATTTCAACAGCCCGCCACCAGATCATGTTAAGCAAGTCACATTCAGTCCACAAACTCATGAACAGCCATAACACAGATGTCAAATTATAGAGTACAGCTACAATTATAACTCAACTTGACAAAGGAAACATGATCCTCACTCCATAATACAATATCTTACCACACTCCTCCAATATATACAGTTCCAACAAGATGAAAAACTAAAAGAAAATGATGATACATCCTATACAAGCAAAGATCCAGCTTCTAGAAGCTAAGACATTTCCTATTGAGCATTAAAAATTAGAAAGTATAGCTGGCAAAGAGTAATTGGATTTATTGTTAACTTCAGAGAATCATTACAATAAGTTGTATGGTACTGATAATCACCTGAACAGCCAATCGCCTTGGCTGGGTGCAAGCTATAACTCGACCACCATCCGCCCAACCAGACTCCTTAAGATACTGAGAAACGAAGAAATAATAAACAGGTACTTATGTACAGTTCACCTCTATTAGACGTTTAAGATGCATTTGTCGTAATCATTATATAATTGGTGAAAGAATTTCTTTCTAAAAAAAAGGAAAAAAAATACTAGGGTTTTAAGAAGTGAAGTTACAGAAAATGTGATACTCATTGCATACCAAACATTCAAGAAAAATGAAGGTATCACCAGACGGTTACTTCCAAACGCAAAGTTGAGTGATAAAATGAAATTTAAAGACTGATCAATATTCATGTTAACTCTTCATGCAAAATTAGAAAGGCACTAAAGAAATGTTAGCATGATAAAATGTTCCCACAAAAATGCTGTATCAACTACAAGTCTACAATAGGGTAAGATGAAACAAAGTGTTAGTATTCATGTTAGAACCAGATCATTTTCAGCATCAGTGTCATACTATAAAATTAACATGGCAAGCCGAATAGAACCACAATCTCTCAATATAATTAGGGTTTTTTTTGGTGGTTGGGTTGTAAGAATGCTTCCACTGGTAGAAATCATGACCTTTTATAGGAAATTATGGAAAAGCAGGCCTCATAAAGCCAATCCCAAAATAATAAAAATGACCTGCTGGCTTTGATTCTGGATATAAATCATCATTTAATAGACAAGTAAACTATATTATATATAGTACTACTAGCTAGTTGAGAGTTCAATCTTGAAATTGTGTGGAGAACAATCTTATTGTGCACCTTGGGCATCTCGAACACTAGATCTGCATTGTGTTGTCATAACCGAGTATCATAATTGCGTAAATTTAAAAGACGCTATCTCTAAAATGTCAACTACACAACCCAGCCACGTGATAAAAGGGCTCAACGAAACAGAACAGGAGGCAAAAAAGAACAGACAAAAAAATCAACCAACACTGATTGCTCTCTAACAAGACAAGCAAACTCCTAGGAGCAACTGTAGATGCTCGCAATAATAAATCTCCCAACATTTAATAATTAAACATTTCTTTTGGAAGATCCTTCTATTCCTTCCAAACTTTCCAAAAAATAGCATATGGGAAAAGACTCCAAACAACTCGAGCCTACTTGCCAACAAGACGATTCCATGCTGATAAATACGCATCCAAATTGCAAGTAAGTGGGAAAAAGCCTTCACTAGATTCAGCAGAAAACACCAAATTGCCCATCCAAAATCACTATAAATCAAGAGGATGGACTGCTTTCCCATCTTAACCTGCACAGTGGACAATATGGAGCACCTCTTATTTCCCCACCTGGAAGATTACTCACATGTATAATATTAAATGTATTTTGCCCTTATATTGGCCTATTGGCCTAATGAGAGGATTCATTCTATTCTCTCCCCAAACCCTAGTCTCTCTCTCCTCTTTCCCCTAGGATTTGTCATATGGTATCAGAGCAAGGTTGATCGTCGCCGGAAACAGCACCGGCTCCCTTGTCTCCATCAAGTCCCCTTGTCTCCCTCAAGTCTGCAGCAAGGTTAATGGTCCAGATCGAGCCCGCAGTCACCTTTTGATCAACCCGTGATCGAGCCCGACTCGCGATCAACCTAGGATCAACGACTCGCGATCAGCAGCCTCCCGCGATCGAGCCCACAACCTCCTGCAATCAAGCCCACAACCCGCAGTCACGTCCCGATTGCAGTCGCCCAACTCGCGATCATCCCGCAAGCAGTCGCTCGACTCGCAATCATCCCGCGATCAAGCCAGCAACCTCCCGCGATCAAGCCTCGCGCAATCCCTCGATCTGTGAGCATCCCTGCGAGCCTGAGCATCCCCGCGATTGAGCCAGCAGCATCCCTCAATCCGTGAGCATCCCTTTGAGCCACCATCTCTGCAACCGTCTTCTCCAACTCAACCAAGCATCCTTGCATCCACCTCGCTGCCCGAAGCCATCTTCTCATGTGATTTGCGATCAAAATCTGTGAGCAGGCCTTGATCGAAATCTGCAGTCGTCTTCTCCAACCATTGTCGGCAGCCCTCTTTGCATTCGTTTGTCACCGTGCCTCCCTATTCTAAATTTTGATCCAATTTGATATTGTCCCAAGACACCTCTAGCCTTCATTCATGTCTTCGTCTTCTTCGATGACGACTCCACCGACTCCTTAGACCGTGACTCCATATGAAATTCCAAGGGATTTTCTCCCTCTAGCAACAAACTTCCTTCTCCAAGAGGCGTCCGACTGGCCGGCATGGTCTGCCACTATGGAATCTGCTCTTGAGGGTTGCAATCTTCGAGGACATCTCGATGCCACAGTCACCTATTCTTCTACTAATGCTAAGTATGGCCCATGGCGGCTTCAGTGTTATTAAAGGCACGCCTAGACTCAGGCTGAACTAGGCTCACCCCCTGCACCTCAAAAAGCACAAGGCGAGACTCTACTAGAAAGGCACGCACCTAGATATAAGGTGCATGCCTAGACTCCAGGCGCAAAAAAGGCTCGCCTGGTTGAACCATGTGCAATTATGTAGTGGCACTTGATATTTTTGGTAATATGATTAAGTTATTAAGTATATTTGATTTATGATTGCAATAGTCTGAATATTGGCACATTGATTGTATATTATTTACATTCAAAACTATTTGTTATAGTTCTTAGGTAGGACCATATGAACAATTGTGGGTTAGATTTGATGACTTTGATATTATTTCAACTGGACAATGATAGGGGAGCCCCGTTCAACAGGCCTCATCAAAAAGCCCTGCTATGTGGCATCCATCCAATGGCTAACCTATGTAATGTGAAAACAAAACCAAGATGAAATACCTTTATTGCCCTCAAGAGCAGGATACATACCCAGCAAGCATCAGAGCCTCATTCCCTTCACATTTTTTAAATAATACTTTTTGGGATTTGAATTTTTCGCTTTAAAAAATCCATAACTTCTTGTCTATATATCGAAATTTTATAAAATTTGTATTTTTGGAATTTGCTCATGGAACTCTACAAAACTAGACCCATATTGCCTATGAAATTATAAGAAAAAAATTTGGATATAAAACTACCCTAGGGTTGTGAAAAAAGTCCATGGTCCGAGCCCGACCTAACCCGATCAATGGCCCGACCCGGCCCAAACACACCATGGGCCAGGCTGGGGCTGCCACCTTGAGCCCGCAGCCCGACCCGATTGTTATAAAATATTGAAAATGTCACTTTTGAATCTTGGTTCACGTTAACTGATTAAATGTCACTTACAAAAGCAAATGTCACGTAAAACTGACAGTTGCAAAATCAAGAGACACTTTATCGGACACAAATTGCAGATAAAAGTCTCTTAATTTTACAACTGTCAGAAACAGAAAATGTCACTGTTGAAATCTTTGTTTTACGTTAACCGACTAAATGTCACTTACAAAAGCCAATGTCACGTAAAAATAACACTTGCAAAATCAAGAAACACTTTATTGGAGACATTTTCAGTTTGTGACAGTTGTCAAAATTATGACACTTTTATCGGCATTTTGTGTCGTTTAAAAAGTGCCACTTGATTTTGCAACTATAACTTTTACGTGACATTTGCTTTTGTAAGTGATGTTTAGTCAGTTAACGTGAAACTAAGATTCCAAAAGTGACATTTTCAGTTTTTTATAACAATCGAGCTGGGCTGCGGGCTTAAGGTAGCGGTCCAAGCTCGGCCCATGGTGTGTTTGGGCCGAGCCGGATCGAGTCGTTGATCGCGCTGGGCTAGGTTCACGCTGAGTTCGGGTCGATGGACATTTTTTACAATCCTAGGGTAGTCTTATATCTATTTTTTTTCTTAGAATTTCATAGGCAATATGGATCTGGTTTTGTAGAGCTTGATTAGTAGATTTCAAAAATATAAATTTTTCATAATTTCGATGAGTATACAAGAAGTTATGGTTTTTTTAAAATGAAAAACACAACTCACAAATAAAAGAAACAGCTCATTCTTTAATCTTTTAAAAAGCTGAAGACAAACCAAGGGTATAAGGGTTCGGTTTGAATTGCCACGTCAAGGGGTTTTGTTAGGGCCTATAGAAGGTGAGACGATAATCATTTTCCTATTTCAACTATTACAAGATTTAATAAGTGTCCTTTTCTTTCTCGATTTGCATATTTCATACTGATTTAGAAGATGTGCACAAGCACACGGATGAAATAACACATTCAATCATTCACTATTTATTTTTTGTTTGCTATAATATCATATTTGATATCTTACAATTGGTTATTGAATTTGAACTATACATATTTGAATATTTACCATATTTTAAATAGCTTATTTAGAGCTGTAATTCAAACCTACAAGGCTACAACATTTGTGATGATGCAACATCAATCTATCCAATTTGTCTATTGTGTTAAGATTCATTTTCTTAGTCTAGTTATGCATGTTTTGAATATATATATATGCGTCTTACTTTAATCAGGCGCGCGCCTTGAGTTGCGTCTTGCGCCTAGGCTCTAGGAGACCTTTGCGCCTCATGTGCACCTTGAGCCTTTTAGAACACTAGGCGGCTTCATGATCAGCGCATCAAGGCCTACCTCGTTGCCTCCGTGGATCGTTCTCTTCGTCGGGACATTGTTGGACTCACTACTGCTTCTTTGATCTGGAGTCATCTCACTGCCCGCTTCGTTGAGAAAAGCAGTGCACGTGAGTACCAGCTTCTCACTCAGGTCCAGTCGACACAGCAAGGCAAGTTGACCATTCAACAGTTTTACTGTCAGATGCGATCCAACTGGCAGGATCTTCAAAATCTTGCTTCTGTTCCTGACCCGTCATGTGCTCTAAAGTACTAGCTCTACCGGGAGCGCCTTCAGCTCTACTAGCTATTCGCTGCCCTATGACCAGAATTTAGTGCTTTGGCGGGTCAGCTTCTTCACCGGGACAACCTTCCACATCTTGATGAGGCTGGTAGCTGAGGAGATTTGATGAAGACCTGATCAGCACCTTCAGATCTATGCCGCATCTTCCGTTTATCGTCGGAGATATTTATTTACTGTCGTTTTTATTTTATGTTTGGATGACATTAGCCGTGTGGGCTTGTTAGTCGTTTATTTCAGTTTTTGGCCATTTTTCCCTGTTTTTGGCCTTATTTCAGCATTTAGCTTTATTTATGTTCTTGCCCAGTTCATGGGGGATGTCCATGATCTCATCCGAGGGCTTTTCGGATTGAATCCGGGTCTTCTCGGGTGAGTTTCAGCATTATAGTAATAAAATTATGGGTGCGTGTGTTTGCGGGGTACCGACGGACGAGATTAGATCTCGAAACCGACGGTTAGATAGCAAAATAACTTAAATTTGATGATGTGGCATCAATTGGGCTTCAATTAGGGCTATGTGGGCTTCAATTAGGGCTTTTCCGTCCCTTGCCCGTGCGGAAACCGAGCCAATCCGCCCCCTCTTCCGTCCCCTAACTTCTCTCTCTCTTTTCCCCTTATTTCTCTCTCTTTTCCTTTCCTTTTTTGGCCCATTGCATCCCCACCATTCCCCCTTGATTTCCCTTTGATCTTGGCCATCCAAAAAGAAACCCTAGTTCTACAAAAAGGGGAAGATTGAAGGAGATTTCAGATTTTGATAGTTGCTGAAATTCGTGCCTCTTCGTGAGTGCTTCCGGGCGAGACTCGTGTCCCCGATCCTCGCCGATTCCACGACTTCGCCTCGTGAAGGCTTTGGGCTTCGTTTTCCGAAGGTTCCGGCTTCTCCCGACGTCCGGCCTTGCTCCGTGTGCAGGATCGTCGGCGCATCCTTGCAATCGACCCACGGCGGGAAACCCCAGGCAGTATCTATCCTTTTCCTTTATTCTTCCATCGCATCCGCTTCGTTTTCATTAGTTTCCATTGCCTCCGCTCCGCATCGCAGCCGTCATCATCCTTTTTCATCTCTAGTTGAAGCCATAATTTATGCCAGTTTAATAGATTCGCCATCTATAGTCTGTCGGTAACCCTAGCAAGTATCCGTAGCCCTTTTCTTTATGAAAATCTGATGCATACCTGCTTGCAATTTTAATATCTTCTGCTGTGATTGAATTTTATATATGCTGAAATCTGTTTTTGTGGTGATAGTGCATCTTTATTGTTAAGTCTGAAACCCGTTTCATGTTAATTGCATAGACTTTCTATTACTACGTGAGATAACTGTGTTTGCTGTCCTTTTTAGGCTTATTGCACTATATTGATAACTAAACCCTAGTCATTGACCAAAGAAAACCCTAAAAGGGTTCAGGATTGTAGTGTGCCTTATTGGTGCCTTCATCAAGTTGGTATCAGAGCTCGAAAGAACCTGTTCGGGTTTCTTTTGAGTGCTGAATTTCAGCAAACCCTAATCTTTTCTTTGCTGATTTTGCATAGGTCATCGTCTTGCGTGCTTGATTTGCATTTAGTGTTAGGTTTACGTCTAGCGTTAGGATTGCATCGTGTATCTGACGCCATGTCCTATCGTCGCGTCCGATCCCATCCTTATTCGCTTGACCCACTAGATACCCACACCTATAAACAATTTGTCAGGCTATATAAATCTCTTGAGCCATGTCCTACCCTTTTCCCGAGATCTTCGATGGAACGTAGATACTCCTCTTCGATTCGAGATCAAGCCCATGACCTGGATCTATCTTCTAAACCTTTTGTTCAATGGGTTTTACGGAGTCCTTCAGTGCCAACCTTGAAAATCAGATATATCGAAACCCAGCTCTTACTTGATGATATTGAGGATGAGTTGGCATGGAGGGAGAAGCAGAACCAGAGGCTTGCCCGATACAGCAGGCCACCACCTCCAGCAGAGCCTCCACCTCCTGTGGAGTACCCGGTTCCACCAGTGGCCCCACTTGAGAAGCATCCGCCTCCTGTGGAGCTTCCTCGGCCAATGCCTACGGAGGAGCCACCTCTTCCGTCAGCGACTACAGAGGAGTTCCTTCCGCCTTCTCCAGTGTCTACAGCGGTGCCACCTCCTCCTTCAGTGGCTTCAGAGGAGCTCTTTCCACCTTCAGCAGTCCCTACAGAGGAGCCACTTCCTCCGGTAGTGACTACGGAGAGGCTTCTCCTACCTTTCACAGAGCTTACAGATGAGGCACCTCCTTCGGCAGTTCTTCCTACAGCAGAGACACCCGTGGAGCCTCCGACTTCCGCGGAGCTTCCATCACAGCTACAGTCAGAGCCAGTTGGGGAGCTTCAGACAGCTAAGCCACTTGCGCGCTTTGACTTTGTCGGGACTGACCGACCACCTACAGCTCGTGCGCTTCTGTTTTTGTACTTCAGTACCTTCTGGCCCTCGCTCGACGCCAGCACTCCCTTCGCGAGAGGCCCAGAGGTTGTTGACTGCCCGAGACATCACTTGTTGGGAATTCATCATCAGATCCAGACACAGCGACGTTCCCACGGTGGTGGTCTCCCTCCTGCTACCGGCGATGTCTTCCGGCGTAAACTCGAGGACGAGTTTTTCGCAGCGGAAGCGATTGATGAAGACCTGATCAGCACCTTCAGATCTATGCCGCATCTTCCGTTTATCGTCGGAGATATTTATTTACTGTCGTTTTTATTTTATGTTTGGATGACATTAGCCGTGTGGGCTTGTTAGTCGTTTATTTCAGTTTTTGGCCATTTTTCCCTGTTTTTGGCCTTATTTCAGCATTTAGCTTTATTTATGTTCTTGCCCAGTTCATGGGGGATGTCCATGATCTCATCCGAGGGCTTTTCGGATTGAATCCGGGTCTTCTCGGGTGAGTTTCAGCATTATAGTAATAAAATTATGGGTGCGTGTGTTTGCGGGGTACCGACGGACGAGATTAGATCTCGAAACCGACGGTTAGATAGCAAAATAACTTAAATTTGATGATGTGGCATCAATTGGGCTTCAATTAGGGCTATGTGGGCTTCAATTAGGGCTTTTCCGTCCCTTGCCCGTGCAGAAACCGAGCCAATCCGCCCCCTCTTCCGTCCCCTAACTTCTCTCTCTCTTTTCCCCTTATTTCTCTCTCTTTTCCTTTCCTTTTTTGGCCCATTGCATCCCCACCATTCCCCCTTGATTTCCCTTTGATCTTGGCCATCCAAAAAGAAACCCTAGTTCTACAAAAAGGGGAAGATTGAAGGAGATTTCAGATTTTGATAGTTGCTGAAATTCGTGCCTCTTCGTGAGTGCTTCCGGGCGAGACTCGTGTCCCCGATCCTCGCCGATTCCACGACTTCGCCTCGTGAAGGCTTTGGGCTTCGTTTTCCGAAGGTTCCGGCTTCTCCCGACGTCCGGCCTTGCTCCGTGTGCAGGATCGTCGGCGCATCCTTGCAATCGACCCACGGCGGGAAACCCCAGGCAGTATCTATCCTTTTCCTTTATTCTTCCATCGCATCCGCTTCGTTTTCATTAGTTTCCATTGCCTCCGCTCCGCATCGCAGCCGTCATCATCCTTTTTCATCTCTAGTTGAAGCCATAATTTATGCCAGTTTAATAGATTCGCCATCTATAGTCTGTCGGTAACCCTAGCAAGTATCCGTAGCCCTTTTCTTTATGAAAATCTGATGCATACCTGCTTGCAATTTTAATATCTTCTGCTGTGATTGAATTTTATATATGCTGAAATCTGTTTTTGTGGTGATAGTGCATCTTTATTGTTAAGTCTGAAACCCGTTTCATGTTAATTGCATAGACTTTCTATTACTACGTGAGATAACTGTGTTTGCTGTCCTTTTTAGGCTTATTGCGCTATATTGATAACTAAACCCTAGTCATTGACCAAAGAAAACCCTAAAAGGGTTCAGGATTGTAGTGTGCCTTATTGGTGCCTGCATCAAGATTCATCTATGTACTCTTGCCTCTAGGGCCTTATCTCTTCCACCCAGTCTCTAGGGTGTATTTGCTACTGCTCCACCTCCAGTCTCAGGCCCACCAGCTGCCTTTGTGCCTTCTCTCGCTGTTACTGCCTCCCATAGTAGACCGTTCTGCAGCCACTATCAGATGTTGGTTCACTTTGTCGACACCTGCTTCTCACTTCATCTAAAAAAGCGTCCTACTTACCAAGATCGAGAGTACAAAGATCGACGCTTAGGTATATAGCTTCTCACTTCATCCAAAGGACTGTACCCTTTGGATTCCTTTATAAAAAAACCCATCAGGGGCATTTCACCTCACCCAAAAACAGAGAATCGTCTCCGTTGATTCTTAGAGTTCTTTCTCTCTCTGGCCTACTATTCTCAAAATTACTTCTCGGGTTTTCTCTCTCTGTTGTAAGCAAAATCATACTCAGTATCATGCCTTATGAGATCCTTATACAAAATAGGCACTTGACATGGCCGACGCTTTTGTGTCCTAGAAACTCGTTCATCGGTCCCATTTGCTAGACAATCCTGGTGGAGATGATAGAGTTTAAGGAAAGAGCGATCCTGATTCTCACCATAGGTGTATATCTTCTCCTCTTACCTTCTTAGTTTGTAGGCCATTCCACGCTCCAGGTTCAACAAATACAACTAGGCAACTCAATTTCTAAAGATGGTTTATTAAAAGAATTATCTAACACTAAACATCTAATAAAAAAACATGAACTCCCTGTAAGGCTCAAATTAGATATGTTTATCAAATCAAAACAGGAAACACTAAAAATCTATACCACTTGGTGTAACCAATTATTACCATCAAATCCCGAAGTCCAACAACACTAGAAGAGAGTAGATGTGAACCTGCGGTATTTGGGTGGTCTTCCCGCTGCCCGTCTCTCCGACGATTATGGTGGTGGCGTGATTCTCTACCAGATAAAGAATGGCGGTCCGGTACTTGAACACCGGCAGCCGCTGCCTCTGCTTCTCCAAGCTCGAGTAGCCGAACCTGTGCCAGCCAAGACCCCTTCATGCGTTAGGGTTTTGATAAATGGGGGGAGAAGAGAACCCACCCGAAATGGACGAGGAGTGAAGCGTCCGGCCGTCACGCCGGTTGATCGGATGGATCGAGAAAGAAAAGAGTACCCGGAGGTGGAAGGCGGAGCGGAGTAGAAGAGGACGCCGCCTTCCTCGTCGTCGACGAGGCACGTCCGGGGCCGTTCGGAACCGGGCTTCCAGAACTGAGACATACCGTCCCCTCCCGCCTCTCGGTGCCTTCGGGGCGGGTAGAGCTGGTTTTGTCGAGGGAGATTCTATTTGGACCGGGTGCAACTCGGGTACGGTTGGTTCTGGTTTGACCCAATCGAGAACCAAACAGAATTATACGGTTCTATCATATTCAAATCCGAACCAATAGACCAGAACCGACGTGACCCATAGCAAGGTCGTGTGGTTTCTCGGGTCGGTAGTCTTAGAATGTAACGGCTAGTTGCTATTCACTAGCAAGCCAGAGACGCTTTAGCCATATATTGACCCAAGTTCTCTTGATAGATGGTTCAATATTAGTAAACAACAAACAGTTACTCATGTGCTAGTGTGATATAACCCCCAAGTCCAAACATGTGACATATATTGCATGGACTAATATATGAGTTCGGTTCTCGAGTTGGGTTAGGTCTACCCGAGTTCGAATCTAGAATGTCGGGTCAACAAAACTCAAAACCGAACCAACCAATTTAATCAAAATACCTGAACCAACAAGACCCATTTAGGTCGAGTCAGGTCGCTTCTCGGTTTTACCCTACCCAAGTTGAATCCCTACTTAGCACCCCTTTCTTTTTTAATGGCACTATGTCCACCCCCGTTAACTCCAATATACCATCATCCCCAACCTCGAGCCATCCTAATCCCTCTCCCCACCTACACCACCGCCCACTACAACCATTGTTGTCGCACTCCTCATTCTCCTCCTCTTTCTGTAGAAACACTGATCTCATACCGTCGGGACTCCCTGACCGACATTGATTACAATGTTGGTTGGCACCCATTGGCATTGTTAGTCCCTTTCTTCGATGCCCCCGGTAACCTCCAACCAACATTCTCATTTCGTCGATGTTGATGCCCACATGACAACATTAAATACAATTTGATTGGCACCCACCAAGATTGGCGGTCCCCTCCTCCAACGCCCTTAGTACTACCGAGGCCTTTGGAGAAGGGGACTCGGCAATGTTGGTGGGTGCCAACCAACATTGTAATCAAAGTCAGCATATGAGAACAGGCGGGGTGGGATTGAGGTTTCGATTGGAAAGAAGAAGAGGGGGAGGAGAAGGAGGGTGACGGCAAGGAGGAGGAGGAGGGCAACAACTATAGGTATATGGGAATGAGGATTAGGACAGGACGTTAGGGGAGAGGGTATTTTGGCAGGTTATTTTGACTTGCCCTTCCATTTTGATAATGTGTTTTGTGTTACCCCCCCCCCCCCCCCTTTTTGACGGAACCGTCTGCCAAACGTCGAAATTGCTTACTCATATCTCCTCAGCCCTCGTAATGGCAGACATGGATCTAAATTGGCTGACGTAGATTTTACTTTTGTTCATTAATGTGATGTGTCATCATCAAGTAAACCAAAAAGGGGGAAACTAGTAACTGTGCAAGCTCCAGACAATCACCTTCCTTTCTAAAATATCGTCATTGTCAAACCCTAACCTCCATTTTTGAGCCTAAAAAGAGCTTCCACCGTGGATCGTGGCATTACCCATCGAATTCCAGGTATGTGCGTTCCCAATTCTTGTTCTTCGTGTGCTTCTACTATAGATCATTTGCATTGCCCATCATATCATAAACGAAGAAGATGTCTAATTGTTTTATTGGCATAATAAATTGGAGAAGCCCCATATCGTGAGGAGGTGAAATCCTATTTGTGAAGAACCCTAATATCTGACATGGATCCTTACGAAGCAGCAATAGAAGCAAGAAAGAATGAGAGACTCAAGTAAGTAACCCCTAATACTTGATTTAATTATGCAATTTTATCTTTTTCACTGTAAAAATGATGCCCAAATTGGCAGATATACGGTTTTGCATATTCATATTTATATTTAGGGATGCCCTACACTGTAATTACTAATTTGTCAATGTCTCCCAAATACTATCTAGATAATTCCTCGTCTCTTCTAAATTATATCAAGTTGTTGTATTCACCTAGAACCATAATCAAAGGGATTAGGAATTGCTATAAAAATTAAGTTATATTCACTCATCAAATTTTTAGTTATTTAATAATGTATTATTGCTTAACTTATGTTTAGTTACTTGGTATTTTATTTGTTTATTGATGATATATGGAATATGAATAGGATGTAAAAGAATTCAACGATCTATTATTAGATACATGTGACTAAGAATTATGAAAGTCTCTTCAATGATTTTTACAGAATTCTCTAATCTCGATGTATCAATCCAGCGATCTTTTATTAGGTCAACCTTGCATCAGAGAGTAGAGGAATTGGCTAAGTGGTATGAAGATTAGAAGAAGTTGGCCGACTAGAAAGGTAGTGTCAATCTTGTTAAAAATTTGCCTACTTCACATTCAGTCATAGTTCCTGTGTGTACCTTTCACTTTTGGAGCCGGCGCCGTAACAGTCAAAGAGGGGGGTCGGCCGGTTGGTTCACAAAGAGGCAGCCCCCCCCCCTCCCTTGGGTCGGCATGTACCCAAAGAGGGGGGTCGGCCGGTTGGTTCACAAAGAGGCAGCCCCCCCCCCTCCCTTGGGTCGGCATGTACCCAAAGAGGGGGGTCGGCCGGTTGGTTCACAAAGAGGCACCCCCCCCCCCCCCCCCCCCCCCCCCCCCCTCCTTGGGTCGGCATGTACCCAAAGAGGGGGGTCGGCCGGTTGGTTCACAAAGAGGCACCCCCCCCCCCCCTCCCTTGGGTCGGCATGTACCCAAAGAGGGGGGTCGGCCGGTTGGTTCACAAAGAGGCAGCCCCCCCCCCCCCCCCCCCCCCTCCCTTGGGTCGGCATGTACCCAAAGAGGGGGGTCGGCCGGTTGGTTCACAAAGAGGCAGCCCCCCCCCCCCCCCCTCCCTTGAGTCGGCATGTACCCAAAGAGGGGGGTCGGCTGGTTGGTTCACAAGGAGGTAGCCCCCCCCTTGGGTCGGCATGTATACAAAGAGGGGGGGGGCCGGTCGGTTGGTCCACAAAGAGGGCAGCAGCCCCCCTCTCCCCTCTCTTTGTGGGTCGGCATGTAGCCAAAAAGGGGGGGGGGCGGTCGGCTGGTCACCAAGGAAGCACCCCCCCCCCTCCTCGACGGGATGTGTAACGAAATGAGGAGTGAAGTAGCAGTCAGACACGACCCGTAGTGCTGACAACGCTCCGCATTTCCGGGCCAACGTGACCAGGTGTCAACCGCGCGCCACGTCACTGCGGCGGTTGAGCTCATTGCAGGGACACGTCACTCGCCCGATTTTCGCGAAGTGTAACCGTCACCCCCGCCACTATAAAAGGGGACCTACCCCTTCAGCGAAAAGGAGGAAGAATTCTGGAGGAGAGGCTGCCTGTTTCGTCCCGGAATTTGCGGAGCTGCGGAGATCGGTCGGTCTGCACCCGGAAGCTGTCTGCGAAGATCGATCGGTCTGCAACCAGAAGCTGTCTGCGGCGGTCGGTCTGCAACCAGAAGCTGTCTGCGGAGGTCGGTCAGCCAGCACCCAGAAACTGTCTGCGGAGATCGGTCGGTCAGCACCCAGAAACTGTCTGCGGAGATCGGTCGGTCAGCACCCAGAAACTGTCTGCGGAGGTCGGTCGGTCAGCAGCCAGACACTGTTGGCAGCGACCTGCAGACAGACGCTGTCGGCAGCGGTCGGTGGTTAGAGTGAAATTGTAGAGGTCGGTAGTTTGGGAGACCGGTCCTCGGGGATTGTAATTGGGGTCAAGGTGAGAGATTGTAAACGAAGGAGATATTTTAGTGCGTTCTCGCCCCACCCGTGGTTTTTTCCCCTTCGACGTTGCGAAGGGGTTTTTCCACGTAACCACCGTCTCTTCTTTGTATTTGGCTTGTTGGATTGTGCTCGCCACCCGAACCGCCCGGTTCGACTAAAAACCCCCCATAATCTTGGCGCCGTCTGTGGGATAGTCTTCGAGACTTCCTACTAATAGCTTTCGACTGTAGACCCGTGGGTGTCGACCAGTCCGAAGCTACCTGCAACCAGCAGTCCACGACCACACGGTTGAAGAACGGTGGCCGGTGGACCGTATCGTACTCGCTCGACGTCGCAGCTCCCGTCCGAAGCCGCACCACTCGGAGATGCGAATGACGTCGGGCGTCTTGTTCAACAGCCAACGGACACGGAGCGCGTAGTCCCGTTGGCGAATCCTGTACTAGGGGTCGGGGAGTCCAGTCAAGCTCCGGTAGCAACCCTGGCTCCTCTGACAGGGGTCTATCGGAAGCTTTTCTGGCAACAATGATGATGACCCAGCAAGCTCTCACCACCCAGCTCCAAACTATGCAGCGCAACTACGAGGAGTTGCGTGACTTCGTGCGGGCCGCACCGACGGGCGGTCTACTCAACCAGGGCATGTTGGCCCAAGCGGGACAAAGTCTCCCCACTCAAGCTGCCCCACCAGTGCAAATGTATCCGCAGCCAGTGCCTCAGGTGGAGGTCAGGGTTAATCGCTCGGTGGAGGTCCAGAGTGCAAATCCCGACGGGCGAGACTCAAGTAGCCCGGAACCCGTAGAAAGAAACAAGCACGCTCGAGCGGCGTCGGCACGCTCGGATGTCTGGTCCCGGCTCGGGGCGCACGCGCGACAGCCGCATGCCTCCAAGCATCACTCCAAGACGGACTCGGCACAAGTGCATCGCCCGAAGCGAGACGGCGAGCATCATCGTCAACCGAGTGATAGTCACCACACTCGGATGACGCCAGCTAGTCGGCAGCCGGCTCATACTACTGATCGGAGGAGCGTACACGAGCGCATTCGGGTGCATGCGTCGGAGCGACTTGGGGAGCGAGAGGAGATCCAGCGAGACCGACCGGGGGTTCGAGCTCCCGACCGGTTGGAGGAAGTCGCCATCCGAGGAGCCGCACGGTCGCCGCTTGTCGAGAGGCTACTCCGAGAGCCATTCCCTCGAGGATGGAATCCTCCACGTCTTCCCAAGTTTGACGGATCGAAAGACCCGGTGGAGCATGTACTGGCTTTCCGGGATGCTCTGGTCCCGCACGAGGATGATCATATCCTCTGCCGAACCTTCGCCAACAGCTTGTCGGGAACCCCCCTCGAATGGTTCCATAAGCTTAGGCCCTCGTCCATCTCCTCCTTCTCGGAGCTGAGCATACGGTTCATCGACCAGTACCGATGTAATCGTCGGGAGCTGAAGACTCTGGAGTCACTCTTCGGGATGAGTATGACCCAGAAGGAGACGCTCCGACAGTTCTACCATAGGTTCAGGTCCGAGTACCTGAGCTTGGCGGACGTAGACGGGCAGGATCGCATGGTGATCGCAGCCTTCAAGAATGCCATACAGCCTACCCAGCTCGTCAACGCGTCGCTCATTAAGCGAACCCCGAAGACGATCGACGAGCTGTCGCGACGCGTTGAGAAGTACATCAAAATTGAAGACGCGGACCGCAAGAGGAAGGCGGTGGAAACCAGGGCCCCGCACCAAGGTTACGCCAAACCAGCCGCCGTGAAGAACGTCAACAAGCAGCAGGGGGATGCGACGCGGCACGAGGCGAAGCGGCAGAGGCAAGACAGGCCCGCGAGGCCACAGTGGAACAGGGAGTTCACAGTACTGAACGCCCCCATAGATCAGATCCTGGAAGCCATCAAAGGTGAACCATACTTCAAGTGGGCGCAACCGCTTGAGCCCGGGGAGAGGGGAGCCAGAGATGCATCAAGATACTGCGAGTACCATCAAGGCCAAGGGCACACCACCTTGCAGTGCCGGGCGCTCAAACATCATATTGAGGATCTCATTGAGGCTGGCCATATTGGCTGCTTCATTGACCTCCCTCAACGCAAGGAGACTAAGGCTGTAGGGGAAGTCCAGCGAGGAGCGACGGCGCAGCGCTTACCGGGTCCACCACCAGAAAGATACCAGCTCCGAGAGGTAGACGTCGTCTACGGGTACCCTGGCCCTGTACCGTCGTCAAATGCCGTCGACCGACAGGTGCGGCGTATTGAACAAGCAAGGCAAGTCTACCATGTGGTGCTCGACCCTGTCATCCGTCCTGAGCCAAGAGTGGAAGCGGCAGTACAATTTTCGGCGGCTGATCTGGTCGGAATAGAGAGGCCTCACAACCATCCCCTGGTCATACGGCTGCAGATAGCCAATTGCCTAGTGAAGAGAATTCTGGTCGACGCTGGAAGTTCAGTAGATGTGCTCTTCCTCAGCGCCTTCGACGCCATGCAGCTAGATCGCGGGACAGATGACCGAGTCGTCGTCGACGATAACGGGCTTCACGGGGGAGGCTGCAAGGGTGGTTGGTGAGATCACCCTCCCGATCACAACAGGGCATCTCACTAACCTTACCCGGTTCATTGTGATTGAAGCTCACTCGGCGTATAACATCATCCTCGGAAGGCCGTGGCTCCACCACTTGGATGCGGTCCCCTCGTCGGCCCACCAGGTAGTGAAGTTTTGGACCGACAAGGGCGTGATGAGTATTCGAGGAGACCAGTCCTCGGCAGCCAAGTGCGAGCTCAGTGCCTTCCATCTAAAGGCGACATGCCAGATTGAGGGAGGAGCACCAGGTGGGGGCGGCACTGAGTTGGACATCCTCAACCTCTGGACTACGAAGAGGAGTCAAGAGGCTCCAACGCGCCAGTGCCTCGCTCGATCGAGTCAAGGAGCGCGGGGAGGCCAAGCACCTGAGAAGACCGACCTGTCAGTTGAACTTAAAGAACTGACAGTGTCGGGAGACCTGCTGAAGACCGACCTGTCAGTTGAACTTAAAGAACTGACAGTGTCGGGAGACCTGCTGAAGACCGACCTGTCAGCTGAATGTAAAGAGCTGACAGTGTCGGGGGACCTGCTGAAGACCGACCTGTCAGCTGAATGTAAAGAGCTGACAGTGTCGGGGGACTTGATGAAGACCGACACGTCGGCTAAACGTAAAGAGCTGACAGTGTCGGAGGACCTACAGAAGATCGACCATTCAGTTGAATGTAAAG
This sequence comes from Chamaelirium japonicum, assembly GCA_947650365.1. Classification (NCBI taxonomy): domain Eukaryota; kingdom Viridiplantae; phylum Streptophyta; class Magnoliopsida; order Liliales; family Melanthiaceae; genus Chamaelirium; species Chamaelirium japonicum. The sequence goes on from OX393549.1 coordinate 105,491,728, forward strand.
AACTGAATGCGTCGAGGAGCTTGAAGAAGACCGGTCAGTTAGCTGAACTTAAAGAGCTAACTGGTCCGAGCGACCCGATGGAGACTAACCTACCAACTGAAGGTAAAGAGCTGAGCAGGATGACGCACCCTCAGAAGACCGACCGACCGGTTGAATCTAAAGAACCGGACGAGTTGGAGAGCCCAAACGCGGAGTGGGAGGAGTCGCCTGCCGTCGAACCAATTCTGCCCGTGGACTTAGGAGAAGCGGGTCACCCGAAGATTACTTTTCTCGGGTCGCAGCTGCCAAAGCATCATGCCGAAGCTATGACGACATTTCTCAAGGCAAACCTGGACGTGTTCGCCTGGTCAGTTGAGGACATACCAGGCATTCACCCCGAAGTAGCCTGTCATCACCTCAATATACGAGAAGGAGCTGCGCCTGTACGTCAGAAGCCCCGGTCGCTAGCACCGGAAAAAGCAGCAGCTGTCAACATGGAGGTAGAGAAGCTGCTACGAGCTGGCATCATCAGAGAGGCTCGGTACCCGAAGTGGATCGCTAACGTGGTTACCGTCCCCAAGAAGTCAGGAGCCATTCGTGTCTGCATCGACTTCACGAATCTCAACCAGGCGTGCCCGAAGGACAGCTACCCGCTACCACGAATCGATACCCTGGTGGATTCCACGGCGGGACACGAGAGGCTCTCGTTCATGGACGGCTACTCGGGCTATCACCAGATCCCCATGAATCCGGAAGACCAGGAGCACACGACCTTCGTCACGGGTCGAGGGCTCTTCTGCTACAAGATGATGCCTTTCGGGCTGAAGAACGCGGGAGCAACGTACCAGAGGCTGGTAAACAAGATGTTCGTCGACCAAATCGGAAGGAACGTGGAAGTCTACGTCGATGACTTGCTTGTGAAGAGCCAGGCGGAGGAGGTGCATATGCAAGACCTGGAGGAAACCTTCGCAACCCTGCGGAGGTACAGCATGAAGTTGAACCCGGCCAAGTGTGCCTTCGGCGTGACATCGGGAAAATTCCTGGGATACTTGGTCACCCGACGGGGGATCGAAGCCAACCCGGAGCAGATCCGTGCTTTGGAGGAGATGCCGTCGCCCAGGTCACGAAAGGAAGTCCAGAAGTTGACCGGACGGATCAACGCCCTCAATCGCTTCATTTCCAAGTCCTCAGACCGGTGTCGGCCCCTGTTCGAGAGGCTGAGTAAACTCGCACCTTTCAACTGGGACCAACGCTGTGAAGAGGCGTTTCAAGAGCTGAAGACGTATCTTGGCTGACCCCCTATCTTGACAGCCCCCCGGCCAGGTGCAACGCTGGGGGTGTATCTTTCGGTATCGGAGGCAGCAATCAGTGCTGTACTGATATGCGAGAGTGAAGGAGTGGAGAAGCCTGTCTACTACGTCAGCCGCATCATGACGACAGCTGAAACTCGGTACGCGCGGATCGAACAAGTAGCCCTGGCGTTAGTGTACGTGTCAAGAAGGCTTCGCCCGTACTTCGTCGCTCACCCCATCGAGGTCATCACCGAGCACCCCCTGAAGGAAGTACTGGATAACTCTACTCGGGCAGGTCGGCTGAGCAAGTGGGCTGCAGAGCTGTAAGAGTTTGGTCCTCGGTATGTGCCTCGGAAAGCAGTCAAGGGCCAAGCACTTGCGGACTTCCTCAGTGATTTCCCGGCGGAAGACACTGCACCGGTACCAGAGACGTTAGAAGACCTGTCGGTAGCTGTCGGTCGACCCGTGGGAGTCGGTGTGGCAGCAGGACAGGAAGACGAAGAACAGGGCTGGAGATTGTTTGTGGATGGCTCGTCGTGCGCAGTCGGGAGTGGTGTGGGGGTAGTCCTAGTAACCCCCGACCACACAAAGCTCGAAAAATCAGTGCGGCTACTTTTCCCGACGACGAATAACGAAGCGGAGTACGAGGCGATGCTGACAGGACTGGAGATGGCGACAACGCTGAGGGTGACCAGCCTGCAGGTCTACGGCGACTCCCAACTGGTAATCAATCAGATTACCGGTAGGTATGAAGCCCGCGACGCAAGGATGCAAGCCTACCTGAAGCTTGCCCGGGAGTTGATCGCCAAGTTCGAAAGCATAAACTTCCACCAGTTCCCCAGAGCGGAAAACAAGCAGGCGGATGCCCTTGCTAATCTAGCATCGGTACTCGGAGAAGACAGAGAGAAGCGGGTCTTCATCGAGGTGCAAGCCGACCCACGAATAGTCGGCCCCGCAGAAGATAGTTGCATGACGAGGAGGACACAAGCCATCGAGGCGGCCCATACTATTGCGGTCGGAGCGGATTGGATAGGCAATATGAAGAAGTACCTACTTGATGGGATACTATCGGAGGACGTCGATGAGGCCCGAAGAACCAAGGCGCACACTCCAAGATACACCCTCATCGACGACGAGCTGTACAAGCGTTCGTTTGGCGGACCGTACCTCAAGTGCCTCACGAAGGAACAAGCGGCGGAAATCATGAAAGAGGTACATGAAGGGGGGTGCGGGAACCATTCCGGAGGAAGAGCCCTGGCGCGGAAGATAAAGCTGTAGGGCTACTACTGGCCTACCATGGAAGCGGATGCGGGGGGGTATGCGAAAAGATGCTTGCAATGTCAAAAGCACGCTCCCTCCATTCATCAACCCGCAGAAGAGCTACACCCAGTATCCAGCCCTTGGCCCTTCCAACAGTGGGGGTTGGATATCTTGGGCCCCTTCCCGACGTCGCCCAACCGGAGGAAGTTCCTCCTCGTCGCCACCGACTACTTCACCAAGTGGGTGGAGGCAATCCCGTTGCTGAAGATCGGGGAAGTTCAAGTAGGAAAGTTCCTATGGAGCAGCATCATCTGCCGATTTGGACTGCCGCGAGCTTTCATTGCAGACAACGGGCGACAGTTCGATGCGGAGTCAATCAAGAAGTTCTGCGCCAGTAACAACATCAAATTATTCTTCTCTACACCGCGGTACCCCCAGAGCAACGGGCAGGCAGAGTCGACGAATCGTGTCATTCTCGATATACTGAAGAAGAAGCTGGAGCAGAAGAAAGGATTGTGGGAAGAAGCTCTACCCGGAGTTCTATGGGCATATCGGACGACACCGAAGCGACCAACGGGAGAGTCCCCGTTCAGCCTTACCTACGGCTCTGAAGCAGTCCTGCCAACGGAAACCCTGGTCCCGACACAGAGAACGGTCGTAGCTGCCGACCCGAAGCTGAATGACGAACTCCTGCTTGATGGCCTGGACTTGCTGGAAGAAAAGAGGGAGAGAGCGAGGGCGCGCCTTGCTAACTACCATCAGGCCATCAAGAGGGCATATGATCGCAAAGTCAGAAGGCGGGTATTCAAACAAGGGGACCTAGTTATGCGGAAAGTCTTCGACAATACCAAAGAGCTGGGAAGTGGCAAGCTGGGAGCTACTTGGGAAGGACCATACATCATCGATGGTATGGGAAAAAACGGAGCCTACTGCCTGAAGACTCAAGACGGCGACGCACTGGCAAGACCATGGAATGCAGCCAACTTGCGCAAGTTCTATCAGGGTAGTTAAATGGGCAAGATGCATGTAACCGCTTTGTAACTCTGAAGCTATTCAATAAAAATGCATTTGCTCAACGTTTTTGTTCATGTGAATGAATAATGGTTAACCGAGGCAACCCAAACCAAGTGGTACATAACACTCCGAGCGAGTTCTACCACTTGGCCGACCGGTCGACAGGTCTGTCTGCAGGTCGCTTGCAAATAGTGTCTGTCTGCAGGTCGCTTGCAAACAGTGTCTGTCTGCAGGTCGAGCAATTTCACTCAGTCTACCGACCGCTGCAGACAGCGTCTGTCTGCAGGTCGCTTGCAAACAGTGTCTGGCTGCTGACCGACCGACCTTCGCAGACAGCCTCTGGGTGCAGACCGACCGACCTTCACAGACAGCTTCCAGGTGCAGACCGACCGACCTTCGCAGACAGCTTCGGGGTGCAGTCACGCGCGTCGTCGACGTGCAGTCAACTCGTTAACGACTTAGACTTACCTCATGAAACTCGTCGAGCTGACGCCCCCAGCCAGGACTACCCACACAGTCATCTTCCTCCCCGCAATCTTCAGTAGCTCCGGGAGAACGGCGATGGGACGTAGCTTCAGTGGCCCTGAGGGGAGAATGGGGGGATGGCCTGGCGGGGCCCCCAGATGCAGAGGAGCAAGGTGAAGGCAGGAACTCCCGCGCCACAGCACGATCAAGCTTTCTAGCAGCAGGGGCAGCAGTTGGTGCAACGGTAGGTGTAGCAGAGGGACCGCGGGGTGAAGCTCGCCTACGCGACCCAGCCGAGCCAGACGGTATGGCTCGCTCGTCTCGCCCGAGGGAAGGAGAGGGACTATAACCGGAGCTCATCTCCGACTCCTCTACCTCCACATACTGCTTACCCGTCGACGGCACGTCCTCTACCCAATCGTCAGGGAGGGAGCGAAGGTCGTCGGCAGCGGCACGTCGCATGGAGCGAGCGAGAAGAGCGCGTCCTGCCTCTTCATCGCTGGAAGACTCAGTCAGCAAAACTCGCCTCCTTGATTTCCCAGTCGGCACAGCTACGTTGCGCTCGGCCGGTCAGCTGCTCTCGCCTGCAGCTTTAGTCGACTTTGCGCGCCGCCTGAAGACCACGCAGAGTTTAGATGTAGCGGTGTTTGGATTGAAGCGTCTGACGGAGCTGACGTACCTGTCAGGAAGCTCAGAAGAGTAAGAAATGGGTTCTTCTCCCCTACTGGACGCCGCACGCTGTTTGCCTTTCTTCGAAGTGGAGCTGTAGGACCTGACGACCGGTAGCTTCGGAAACAGCTGCCGCCAGTCGTCGTCGTTGTTTGTCACCTCCTTGATGAGTTGGTCCAACTCCTCTTCAACAGCTCCGGGGCACTGAAGCTGCCTGGAGGGGTAGTACTCCTCAATGGTCGCGGCGAGTTGGGAGAGACGACTGGGAACGTTGAAGCCACCCCTCCAAGGTCCCCCGACCACAATGGGGCATTCTTTCCAAGTCCTTACTGAATCAGCTAAACCCCCAATAGGAGGGCGACTGCCTGCACGCGCCTGCAGGCTGAAGTACGAGAAGATGCTGCCAGGCGTCACCTTGTAGTCTTTGAGGAAATACTTCTTCAGCAGGTACGCGACGCAAAGCTGCTGCCCCGCCCGCACTTCTATCTCTTCCATACAGCGGAGGATCCTCCAGCCGTTGCCAACTAGCTGGCCAGGAGACACGCTCATGCGCTCCAGTAGACGACCAGAGAAACTCGCCAGGGGAAGCCGCATGCCGCAGCGAAGCTGACCGAGCGTGACGACGGTGTGGTCGTCGTCTGACGAGTCCAGAGGATCGGTAGTGAAAGAAAGCGAAATCTCGTCTGGAATACCGTATGCTGCCCGGATATCCTCCATCAATGGGAACTTGTTCGGCACCGTGAACCAGGTGAAATACATCTTCGCCGCTGGCACTCGATGTGTATACAAACGAGCTGACGCGCAGGCACTCGACGTGTATACAAACGAGCTGACATACAGGCACTCGACGTGTATACAAACGAGCCGACACGCAAGTCTTCGACGTGTATTCAAGCGAAACTCCTCCCGAATGAACCTTCAGCCGTAGAGGAAAGATCTGAAGCAGAGGAGAGAAATGAACCATCTGACTCCTATTTATAGACGAAGTTGGAGATGGATGGGTTCGAATTTCGAGGAGGCGAGGTGGCGGCGCCCGGCGACGCCATGTGGCGAAAAATCAGAAGAAACTCTAGACAGCTGTTTTTAAGTTGCAACAGCCCCGAACTGAGACAGGCACGCTAATCGGGGCAAATCATCCTGACCGGGCGGGACCGAGGACCGTCCGGTCAGGAGGGGGTATTGTGTGTACCTTTCACTTTTGGAGCCAGCGTCGTAACAGTCAAAGAGGGGGGTCGGCCGGTTGGTTCACAAAGAGGCAGCCCCCCCCCTCCCTTGGGTCGGCATGTACCCAAAGAGGGGGGTCGGCCGGTTGGTTCACAAAGAGGCAGCCCCCCCCCTCCCTTGGGTCGGCATGTACCCAAAGAGGGGGGTCGGCCGGTTGGTTCACAAAGAGGCACCCCCCCCCTCCTTGGGTCGGCATGTACCCAAAGAGGGGGGTCGGCCGGTTGGTTCACAAAGAGGCACCCCCCCCCCTCCCTTGGGTCGGCATGTACCCAAAGAGGGGGGTCGGCCGGTTGGTTCACAAAGAGGCAGCCCCCCCCCCTCCCTTGGGTCGGCATGTACCCAAAGAGGGGGGTCGGCCGGTTGGTTCACAAAGAGGCAGCCCCCCCCCTCCCTTGAGTCGGCATGTACCCAAAGAGGGGGGTCGGCTGGTTGGTTCACAAGGAGGCAGCCCCCCCCCTTGGGTCGGCATGTATACAAAGAGGGGGGGGCCGGTCGGTTGGTCCACAAAGAGGGCAGCAGCCCCCCTCTCCCCTCTCTTTGTGGGTCGGCATGTAGCCAAAAAGGGGGGGGGGGGGCGGTCGGCTGGTCACCAAGGAAGCACCCCCCCCTCCTCGACGGGATGTGTAACGAAATGAGGAGTGAAGTAGCAGTCAGACACGACCCGTAGTGCTGACAACGCTCCGCATTTCCGGGCCAACGTGACCAGGTGTCAACCGCGCGCCACGTCACTGCGGCGGTTGAGCTCATTGCAGGGACACGTCACTCGCCCGATTTTCGCGAAGTGTAACCGTCACCCCGCCACTATAAAAGGGGACCTACCCCTTCAGCGAAAAGGAGGAAGAATTCTGGATGAGAGGCTGCCTGTTTCGTCCTGGAATTTGCGGAGCTGCGGAGATCGGTCGGTCTGCACCCGGAAGCTGTCTGCGGAGATCGGTCGGTCTGCAACCAGAAGCTGTCTGCGGCGGTCGGTCTGCAACCAGAAGCTGTCTGCGAAGGTCGGTCAGCCAGCACCCAGAAACTGTCTGCGGAGATCGGTCGGTCAGCACCCAGAAACTGTCTGCGGAGATCGGTCGGTCAGCACCCAGAAACTTTCTGCGGAGGTCGGTCGGTCAGCAGCCAGACACTGTTGGCAGCGACCTGCAGACAGACGCTGTCGGCAGCGGTCGGTGGTTAGAGTGAAATTGTAGAGGTCGGTAGTTTGGGAGACCGGTCCTCGGGGATTGTAATTGGGGTCAAGGTGAGAGATTGTAAACGAAGGAGCTGTTTTAGTGCGTTCTCGCCCCACCCGTGGTTTTTTCCCCTTCGACGTTGCGAAGGGGTTTTTCCACGTAACCACCGTCTCTTCTTTGTATTTGGCTTGTTGGATTGTGCTCGCCACCCGAACCGCCCGGTTCGACTAAAAACCCCCCACAGTTCCTATTGAGTTTGAGCATTGTAACATAGATCGTATAGGATATTGTTGGTTGAGGAATCTCTGTTATGGTTATAGTGTTCCTTCTAGGTTTCAAAACATGCACTCAAATTGATATTCGAATATTACAGTATCTAACTCTAGTCCACCCACTTGAATGGTGTCATAATGAATTCGTAAAAAAGTGATGCTATGATATAGTTCTGACTATCGATTATGAACTGGAACTACTCGTATATCGTTCATGGAGTATCAATACTAAACCAATATGCTATGCACCTCAAACGAAATATGTCAGTCCTACGAAAGATGATAATGACCAATGTGAAGAATATTTCTTTTATATGTGCTATATCAACGGATGTGATGATATTTTTCAATCATTGTATCAACAACATATAACCAAGGAAGTAAATATGTGAGGGGTCAGATTCTAGGGATAATTCGAGTAATATATAACATTATGTGTCTTAATTTTCAGATGTGTAATAATTCATTATTATTTATATTTAGTTGCTTCGTATTTATATAGATCATTTTCATTAAGAATCATGTAGATATACTCATAGTTTTTGAATCATTTACATTATATGTAGTGTCTGTGGAGCATATATTGATGATATATTTTGATCTAAATTACAGGAATATTATATTCTATGATGAAAAGGACCTTATGTTGCATTATGGAGGTGTGTGGAGTTATCCTGAAAGTGGACAATCATACAAATCAGAGAATTACAAGCATGGGAGAAGTGTAAAAGTTAGTGAAGTGGGTGGTAATACCTTGAGCTATCATGATTTAACAAAATTATGTGTTAAAAAGTCCAATTATCCGTCTAGAATTATATTGAATATTTTTATACTTGCAAATTGGAGTGATGCTGGATGTAAGTTCAGATAAAGAGTTGCTAGACATGTGGAGGGAGACAGATTTAGATAATAAAGAAAGGATGCACCTTTTTTTTATTGGGGAACTGCACTCCAAGTTGGAGAGGAGGAATTCCTTATATGGATCCTATTGGGACACCGACTGAGAATGCCCTCCAAAGGCTAGTTTTTTATGACATTGGACAATCTCAAGAAGTAAGGCAGTCTCAAGAAGCAATGCTCAAGTCAAGTGTGATGGAAGCAGCAGCTGAACAACAAGGAAAAGCTCCATCTGATATTCATATAGAAGCAGTAGGTGTTCACATGGAAGCAATAACTTAACTGAAAACTAGGGGGAGACAGTCTAGGAGGAGGCAAAGTCCAATAGATTCTCCTCAAGAAGGTTCATCCAGGGTGAGGAAGTCTAGGAGGATACCAAGTCCAGCAGGATCCCTAGTACCAGCAGATGAATTATTTGAGATGCTAGATGATCTTCCTATATTTGTGGATGAGTTCATCCCAGGAGCTATAGATTTCTCATCCAACTCTAAATTTCAAACCTCTTTAGAACCTGAGTCGGAGTCAGGCAGCTGCTACTATGGTGAGGTATCTGAGGGAGAGATATATGTTAATATAGAGGACAAATGACCTTGCTCTAAAAGGTCCAGTGAAAGGTGAGAGCCCATCCAAGAAATATAACTTATTCATGAATGAGTCAAAAAATTTATATAATACTGAAGAAGAACAAAAATTGAGGATATGGAAGTAACCAAACCGGAGGATGGTATGGAGTAGCCAACATGTGATGCTTTTAGGAGGTACTAAAGGAAATTTGCTATTGTACATAAGTTTCCAATGCATTTTATAAAGAATGAGGGTTACAGGGTGAGGGCTGCATGCAAGAATAAGGGCTGCAGTTGGATGTGCTATGCAAGAAAAACCATTGATGGTCATACCTTTAGGTTAAGGACGATAGATGGTGATCACACATGTAAAGGTGATCATGAGTCCAAGAATTCATCAACCAATGCTAGTTGGGTGGCCAATGCAATAGAGGAGCAAATTAGGATTCATCACAAGACTTTCAAGCCTAAGGATGTACAAGAGGAGATATAGACCAAGTACCAAACAAGAATTACCTACTAAACAACTAGGGTTCAAATAGAATTTTCCTTTTTTAAAAAAATGCTAGGGTAACCCCTGTTGTATGTTAAGTTATTTTAAGTTAATTACAAAAATTATTTTTTTGTCCTATTTGGTTCAACTACCTTTTTTTTTCGGTAAAGCAAACTTGGTCATTACATTATGGACCTCATATCTTCCCTAACTAGGGCCTCCAACACATATGGAAAGTCATGTTCTTAGAAAAAATCCCAACCCAATTGCAGCGTCTCCGATGCTAACCAGTGGGCTGCACTGTTCGCTGAGGTTCATCTGCCTTATTATTGTTGTTGTTGATGATGATGATGTTACAACTATTATGGAGTTTTTGCTAATTAATATAGCTATACACAACTCACAGTTTTGGCGAAGGTAGTTCATGTCAAAGGCAACCCATAGTTATACCAAGGGCAACCGTCTTTCATAAGCCATCCCACATCCTTTCTCCTCTCTCCCTTCTTCCGCTGTTGTTGGACCCATCTAAGCTGTCAATGTCAGCATCATTACCAGATCCACGCAAGCTGCCACCCAACCACCGTCAATCCCTCGTAGGTCACAAACTCGTCTAATGTTGCCAGTCCCATCTAACCCATCATCTCCTTCCTCCTCCTCCTCGACCCCCCCCCCCCCCCCCCCTCCTCCTCCTTCTTCTTCTTCCTCCTCCATCTCAAAAATGGTGGCATGGCCATTGAGACTAAGTGATCAATGGTGTTCGAATGTCACTAGGTGCACTCGGTCTCCTTCGACCAAAGGGGTTGTAGAAGTACTTAATCTGAAACGGCAAGATTGTCTAAGTTTTTGCTTGGTAACACTGAAGCGGCTTTTTATGGACCCGTTTTTCATCAAAATTAATCGTGGAAAATCCCATTGGAGCCCAAGGCTCAGATTCACATTTCAACGAAACGCCCATCCGCGGTGCACGTTTCAACGAAACAAACATCCGTTCGGATTTCCACATACATGTTATCAACCAAGGGCTAAGTGTAGGAGGAAAAAGAAGAGGAGGCATCGTAGTTAGCCAATGTCACTACAGCGCCCAATCGCAAGATAACAACCTTTCTTTGATCTTCTTTGTAGAATCATTAGAAATTAGCTTCTTCTTGAAAATCCACTTGCAACCAAACAATCTTGCGTATGGGAGGCAAGTGCAGTAATGTCCAAGCTTGATTGGAAATATTAAGTACTCCAATTCATGTTTTATAATGTATTCTTAAGTACAGTCTCATACTGAGTAGTGAATACCTTTTTTCCCATATAAGTGTATATGAATCATGTTATTAGGACCATTGTGACTTCTTTCTTTGCAACTTGTTCCTTCTAATATCAGATACAACTTCCTCTTGGCCGAGTTCTTCATCAGAAAGCTTACATTAATGTCATCATCTTCTAGCACAAACGACTTCTCACCTAATACAAACTTATTCATGAAGAAAAATGCATCTCTTGATTTAATGAAGATGTTAATCAAGGTAGAGAAAAGTGATAGACAAAGTCGGCCGAACATATGAAAGGAACACATGGTATCAGAGCTAGGTCTGTTCTAGGAGTGTCTCCCAAGTGGCCCCGTTGCATCCGCAAACATTGAAACACGCTTTGCGGGTCCGATGGCTGTTGAACATTTAGTCCCACATCGGTAAGGGAATCGGGGTGGCCTCTCCTAATATACTCGTTGTGCTCTCATCCCTTCAAGAGATGGATATTTTGTAGCACTCGGGTGTTGTCACAAACAATGTAATCAACAAGATAATCAATATGAATATGCGACTATTATGCCTTGTTTTGTATTGACAAACAAATGTTTGTTAATAAAAATATCTACCACAAAGGTGGTAACAGCCTGTCGTTCATTCTGCTCCCGCGCCTCTCGGGCCTCAGTTCGCTATCTATAGGTGGAGTTGCATTTGCACTGTAGGATTTTGTGCCCCAATGGCAATGCCCAAAGACGTGTATGGTGTTGTCATGTACTGTAACAGTGCACCTCAAATGTCTGTCTCCTCCCAACCTGACAACTTGACACCATAGGATCTGAGGTTGTCATTCCCCTCGATAACCCTCTCTTTCTCCAGCCTGCGTTTGATCTCGTCTTAGATACCCTCGTGCCCCAAAACTAGGGTCGTAAGGGGAGGTCTGTTAGGATTGATGTGTTCTAAGCTTGTAAAACTTTATGTTTTGGTTTAATAAATAAAGATTGATAGTTATTATCTGAGATGTATATAGGTGCGTAACATAGTTATGTGTTCTTTTAAGAACAGAGAGCCATGGTTATATGGTAGTCCACTGAGTTGAAGACTGAGTGGATTGGTCCCTAATAATCTAAATCAGTTCGCAACTATGATCAGGTTGGTCGCCTCATCATGATAAGCTGTTGGGGATAACAATTCATGGGAAGTCTTCACCATGGTCATCACCAGGCACAGTGTCTGTGGCTGAACGGAACTAACACGGTGTACAGATCAGTGAGCAAACACTGGTACACTAAGCTGTGTTTCTGCTTAGGGTAAAACGGTCCTAAACCCTGAGGAACCATGTCTGATGGACTAACCAGTTGCGTGGTGCTTTAGCGCACCAATGTGTGAGGATCCGTATACAGTGATCCAAAACCACGATGTATTGGGTTATCCGATTGGCGTTGCATTAGCGTGTCACTCCTGCAGGCCATCCACACCCCTGAAGGGAGGTGCGTTCCTTGGTGTGACTTACACTATACCAAACCCAGGCCTGGTGGTCATCAGTTTGACTGTTGACCGGGTTCGATTACTTGACGGGGTAATCAGAGGTACGATGTATAGGTCAACCTGGAAGGAACCAAGTCATATGATTATTCAAGTCTGACGGTAGTCTTCATCGCTCGAAGTGAATCATGGCATCAAGTTGAGGGACAACGGGATTACCACTACTAAGCGGAGAGCAGGGGTATGATGAAGAACATAGTAAGTCCGGGTGAATTGGAGTGCAGCCTGCGTCACACTCTGGGTGGCCACGCAGGTTAACTCGAGCTCAGAGGATCGATGGTACACTCGGGTAATGTGTCGATCGAGCTTGAGTTGGAAGCCTTGAACCCCGGTCCCTAATAGTTTCACCTTATCAATATTATGTACGGTTCTTGAACCATCTCCTCGGAACACCATAAGCAGTAAGAGGAAGAAAGAAGTCTACGCTCCGTGTGTGCTTGGTACTAGAGCACGGTAGATGCGTAACTACATGCGAGTACTAAGGGTTATGCCCAAGACTAGTACATAGGCGCAAGTAGTAATCCCTAGCCATAAGTGAACTTCGCTGCATAGATGCGATGCACCGGGGTATGTTGCGAGTTGACTAGTTGACTTTGTTAGAGGCACCTTCCGGTGGCCCCGGTGGCCTCAGTTAATAGTAAGGTAACTAGTAAGATCACTTAAGTAGTGGCCGCTAGGTCTCGCACACTAGAAATGGTCAAATTGAGGCGTCATGGCGTTTTGGTAAAAACTCACTCTATCGGACCTAACTTGTGGCCGACCCTAGCAGTGAGAGACCATGCTAGGGCCAGCCCTATATTATAGGGATGAGAATCCCCCATCAATAGGGCCAGCCATAGGGATAGGGATAGGGTTTTGAATTGGTCAAAACAAGCCCTAAAAGTGGGGAAAATGGATAAATAAAAGGAGAGATAAAAGGGTTATTTTGGGGAGATAATTGTGGGAGGTTCTTATCCCCTTGAATCATTATCCAAGGGGGTAGGCCGGCCCTATATAGGGAGCCTTATGGGGCCGGCCATGAGGTTGCAAAAACTGAACCCCCTCCCTCTCTCATCTCCCTAGATCTCTCTCTAATCTCTCTCTACTTTCCCGCTTGCCATTTCGTCTTCCTCGCATGGAGTTTCGTAGAAGGAGAAGGGTCATTCTTCAGAGGCACTCAGAGATCCGAGAGAGACGTTTCGTGCATCGTTTGAGATCAGGTGAACAAAAAGGCATCATCTCTATTCATACCATCAGTTTCTTCGTTAATGATCTTCCGTCTCCATCGACAAAGAAGATAATTCTCCGTGGTTAAAAGATCCACACAAAGGTATAAATAATCTAACACGTAGATCTAGCGAGCTTTATGATTTGCATGCATGCTAGATAATCATTACGTTAGATTGCCGTTAGGGTGTTCGATTCACGTGCATACACATGCATACATATGTAGATTAGTTTCAATGAAAGTTTAAATCGTGTAACGTGCACCATGAACGGTCTTTCGACCGCCGAATCGTTTCCATTGCGAGCCTCTACCATTGGTTTATTCCCAATAATTGGTATCAGAGCCGCATTAGTGGTGTGCGTTTTATGACTTTTCATAAAACCATCATATGTGCGCATGATGAACACGTGAGATCATCGGGGTTCTTACGCTTAGATCATGCATATGTATATATTGTGCTTGTTCTATGAATCGTTCTTGCAGGGTACTGCTATAAAATCTAGATCTATGTTTGTGCTTGCTACCGGGGGTCGGACCCCGAGTTAGCCACTGTCTGGATTTGCTCTCTATGTGTGTGGATATGTTTTAGAGCCGTAGATTGGGCGAGTGATGGGGGTTGATCATCCTCGGTTCCCATGGCCTTTTTTTCTAGGCGTGTTTTCTAGGAAATTGTATACGAGCGAGCATTTTCTCGACTAGACTTTTTCGGTTACAGATCGAGAAGAAAGATGTGCCAAAGAAATCCACCATCGGGAGCGTAAGCGAAACCCTAGAGGACGAAGATGATCCAGCAAAGTATTCGCAAGCGCGATGGAGGAGCCGGACCGAGGGACCTTGCGAAGAAAGCTAGAGGCATGCGCTGTGCTAATTAGGTTTAGGGGTCGGACCCTGAACTTAATTCAGTTTTATGGTTGCTTTCTTTATTAGTTCTTTATGTTTCATATCGAACTCCGATAATATAATATTATTATTAGTTTTCAGAGGGATGCCTTTCCCCTCCGGTCCAAGCGACTGTATGAGGATAGGATCCCGCTAGATGATGCCTATTATTTAGTTGACTTTTGATATTAGTGGGATCCCATCACATATGGTTATGCCACCATTAGGTCAACACCCGACTAGTCGGGTGTGCCTATTTGGCCATCATCGAAATCTAAGATGAGATGGAGATCCATTGAACATCAATTATCAAATTTATAAGCGAGGCGCCATGACTAGTGGGAGTCCTTACCAGTGTGTCTGACTTTAGGCTAAGCTCTAGAGCATTAGCGTGATAGCCAAGTTTGCAGAGCATCGATGTTCTCGGAATATGTAATGTGACCCTTGAATGGAGAAATCCACTTAAGGCAGGGACTATAATATTCCGAGAATGATTAATGTTAGGTGAAGGGCTTGAAGAGCTGGTGGGAGCATGGTGTGACCAGGGTCTAGTATATAAGAGGTCGCTACCTTTGCATTGGCATAAAATTATACTCGCAAAATAACCCTCAAATTTAATAAGGGATATAAGAGAGGACTTTTAGAGATCATCTGACCTCCACGGCTAATCACTTCGTGCTCGGGTGGGAGGGCATAACTTAACAACCCCCTCAAGTGAGAGCTGTGTTTTTCTATGCCAAGCTACTTAGTGATCTCCCTTGGGATATGGCAGTTACAGTGCCAAGTGTTCAGGCTTTACTCACCCTCATGGGGGCCGTTAGAACTCCCGTGCCATAATTGCCTAGGCTCGTGGGTAAGCATCCTAAGTACACGTGAGGTATTCATTGCGAATACAACGGTGATCACGTGGTATTGGCCAAAAGATAACCATGGTTTATCAAAGCCCTTAGTTGACAGATTTGGATAGGGTCAAGGGAAAGACCCGTGTAAGCGGAAGACCTGCACACTGCCCCCTCAGACAGGTGTAGCCAATTCCGAGATCTTACATACATGGTTAATTAATCCATAGAGATGGCTTCACTTGAGGGTAGCGCTGACATATGGATATAATTAGCTTGTTTTAAAAATCCATAAAATAAGTTTTCATGCATTCTTATTATTCAATCTTTTATTTTCAGATGACAAAGTTAGACCCCCTATCCGCTATTTTAAATGACCACAAATTTACCGGTCCTAACTATGAGGACTGGAAGCGCAACCTGTACCTGGTCTTAAGGATTGGTAAACATATGACACCCTGAATGATCCTGAGCCAAATTTGCCAGGACCCGATGCCACAGAGGCACAGTTAAAGGCGTTCACTGACTGGAAGGAATCTAATAAAATATGTAAATACTATATTATAGCATCCTTGCAAACAACTCTGCAGAAGCAGATCGAGGAGATGCCCGACGCTTCTGATATGATGTTGTATCTGAAGGAAATGTTTGAAGGTCACAATCGCATTACGTGATACCTTACCATCAAGAAACTCGTCGGCACTAAGATGTCTAATAGGACGCTAGTTCAGAAACACATGATGAAAATGTTTGGGTTCCAGAATGAACTAGCAACCATGGACATTGTGCTAGAAGGCGGGTGATGACAGACAGCTTCCTCTCGTCACTGTCTGGAGCCTTTGAAGGCTTTGTCACCAATTTTAATTTGAACAAGTTGGCTATGATAAATGCAGAGCTTCTGGGAGCTCTCCAGGCAACTGAGGATGGCTTCAAGCAGAAGGGCGAAGCACTTCACGTGCAATGTAGATCCTTCAAGAAGTCTGGTAAACCTCAGAGCAAGAAACATAAGAAGAAACCTAAGTCAGCGCCTGTGCAGAACTCTATTGGGGCCTCTGAGTCTGGCGAATCAAAGAAACCGGGCACGAAGTATTTCCGGTGTGGCCAGAAGGGTCATTAGAAGAAGGACTGCAAGAAGCCTCAGTATGCTGGTGAAGGTAATCTACAACTCCTAGTTGTTGAATCATTTCTTTCGAGTAATAGTTCTTTTGCTAGTTGGATTGTGGATTCAGGATCCACTAACCATGCCTGTAACTCTCTTCAGGGGTTTCAGGAAAGCTAAAGGTTGCTTGATGGAGAGGTGACCTTAAGCATAGGAACTGAGGGCGTGGCTGCTGCTGAAGCTATTGGAGATGTTAATCTTAGTTTTTCGAATAATAAGACTTTGACTCTTAGAGATGTTTTTTATGTACTGTCCTTGAGATGTAATTTAATTTATATTTTTTCTTTAGTTAATGAAGGTTATTCAGTTTATTTTGATGCTTCTGGTGTATCGTTTAAGCTGAATGGAACTTTTATAATAAGAGGAATGGTTCAGAAGCATCTTTATATTGTCAGTCCTAAATTTGAAAAAGGTAACATAATAACTTCAACATTTAATATTAATTCATCTAAGCGTAAGAAACCTTTAGAGAATTTAACCCAATTGTGGCACTTACGACTTGGCCATATTAGCTTAGACAGGATCCATAGGATGATGAAGGCCGGGCTTCTGGAAACAGATCCTACGGAGATCCTTCCCACCTGTGAATCCTGCCTGGAAGGCAAGATGACTAAGAGGGCCTTTAAAGACAAAGGAGTAAGAGCTGCTGAGGTATTGGAGTTAATCCATTCAGATGTATGTGGACCCATGAGCGTTAAAGCGATAGGAGGCCATGAGTATTTCATCACTTTTACTGATGATTAGTCAAGATATGGTTACGTTTATCTGATGCATCGAAAGTCGGAATCCTTTGACATGTTCAAAGAGTTCAGGGCTGAAGTAGAAAAGCAGACAGGTAAATATATAAAAATCCTTCGATCTGATCGAGGAGGTGAGTACCTATCTAACGAGTTCCTTGCGTATTTGGTGGAGCATGGGATAACATCCCAGTTAACTGCTCCAGGTACCCTACAACAGAATAGAGTTTTTAAGAGAAGGAATCAAACCTTGTTGGACATGGTTCGTAGCATGATGAGTTATGCATGTTTACCAACGACCTTTTGGGGATATGCCCTTCAGACAGCAACATATGTTCTGAACCACGTTCCGTCTAAATTAGTACCTCAGACCCCTAGAGAACTGTGGTCAAGGCAAAAGCCAACACTATAGCATTTTAGAATATGGGGATGTCTTGCACATGTACGGATAGACAAGAGGAAAAAGATGGAGCCAAAGTCCAAAGCATGTCTGGTTGTAGGGTATCCCAAAGAGACTAAAGGTGGACTATTTTATGATCCTGAGAAAAAGAAGGTAATTATTTTAACGAATGTCATTTTCCTAGAACATGATTATATTATGGACCATAAGCATGCTAGTAAGGTGGTTCTGGATGAGCTGCTGGGTACTAGTATAGATAGCGCATCCGAAAGCATAGTGGGAGCTGACATCACAGACATTAATATACCAGAAACTGTAGAACCTATTCATCCTGTAACACTGCCACCACCTCGTCGCAGTGGGAGAAGCATCAGAGCTCCTGACAGATACTATGGAGAAACCTTATTGGTTGATCCAGAAGGTCAGGAGGATGACCCACTGAGCTACAATGAGGCAGTGGGAGCTTCTGACGGCTCTGACTGGCAAAAAGCTATAGAGGTAGAAATTGCATCAATGTCCCATAACGCTGTCTGGACTCTTGTTACACCATCATTCAATCTTAAGCCTATTGGGTGTAAGTGGGTGTATAAAAAGAAGAGAGGATCTGATGGTACTATTGAGACTTATAAAGCTAGATTAGTTGCCAAGGGTTATACCCAGAGCGAAGGAATCGACTTTGACGAAACCTTCTCGCCGGTAGCTATGATAAAGTCTATTCGGATCCTCCTCTCCATTGCAGCTCATTATAACTGGGAGATCTGTCAAATGGATATCAAGATAACATTCCTCAATGAGAATTTGGAAGAAGACATTTATATGATGCAGCCACCAGGTTTTGAGTCAGAGGGTCAGGAGCATCTAGTTTGCAAGTTGCAGAAGTCCATTTATGGACTAAAGTAAGCATCTAGAAGTTGGAACATTCATTTTGATCAGGCAATCTAGTCATATGGATTTACTCAAAACGAGAATGAACCATGTGTATACAAGAGGAGTGATAAGACTACAGTGGTATATTTGATACTTTATGTAGATGATATTCTGCTCATTAGGAATGATGTTGGAACATTATCAACAGTAAAGGTCTGGTTGTCAACACAGTTCGATATGAAAGACCTAGGTGAAGCGAGTTATGTTTTGGGGATCAAGGTAACACAAGATCACCAGAATAGGATTCTCTCGCTGTCACAGGCCGCGTATATAGATAAGGTTATGGCTAGGTTTGACATGCAAAACTACAAGAAGGGTTTTGTGCTATTTAAACATGGCGTAAAACTGTCTAAGGATCAATGTCCTAAGACACCTGAGGAAAGAGCAGATATGCAAAAGATACCTTATGCTTTGGCATTAGGTAGTCTAATGTATGATATGCATTGTACAAGACCAGATATCAATTTTGCAGTAGGCATAATGGGTCAGTTTCAGTCGAATCCGGGTCCAAATCATTGGACAACTGTGAAGTGTGTACTCAAGTACCTTTGTAGAACAAGGAACTATGAGTTGGTTTACACTGCACAGGAACTGATGCTGATTGGATACACAGATTCTGACTTTATGTCAGATTTGGAATCAAGAAAATCGACATCAAAATTTGTGTTTATATTAGGAGGAGCAGCAGTTAGTTGGCAGAGTGTGAAGCAGAAATACATCGCGGACTCTACCACAGATGCTGAGTACGTTGCAGCGTGCGAGGTAGCCAAAGAGGCGGTATGACTCAAAAAATTCCTTACGGATTTGGGGTGCATACCAGAGGCCCAGTTACCTATTGTGCTTTACTGCGACAATAGTAGGGCAGTAGCACAAGCAAAGGAGCCAAGACATTACCAAAAGGGGAAGCACATCGAGCGCAAATTCCACTTGATTTGGCAGCTTCAAAAGCAAGGGCGAGTAGCGGTGACACAGATTGCATCTACAGATAATGTTGCTGATCCTTTCACCAAGGCAATACCTATCAAGGCATTCGAGCGACATGTGGACGCGATGGGAGTCAAAATCATTTTGCTTCGCTAGACCAAGTGGAAGATTGTTAGGATTGATGTGTTCTTAGCTTGTAAACCTTTATGTTTTGGTCTAATAAATAAAGATTAATAGTTATTATATGAGATGTATATAGGTGCGTAACATAGTTACGTGTTCTTTTAAGAACAGAGAGCCATGGTTATATAGTAGTCCACTGAGTTGAAGACTGAGTGGATTGGTCCCATATAATCTAAATCAGTTTGTAGCTATTATCAGGTTGGTCGCCTCATCATGATAAGCTGTTGGGGATGACAGTTCATGGGAAGTCTTCACCATGGTCATCACCAGGCACAGTGTCTGTGGTTTAACGGAACTAACACGGTGTATAGATCAGTGAGCAGACACTGGTACACTAAGCCGTGTTTCTGCTTAGGATAAAACGGTCCTAAACCTTGAGGAACCACATCTGATGGACTAACCAGTTGCATGGTGCTTTGGCGCACCAATGTGTGAGGATCCGTATGCAGTGATCCAAAACCACGGTATACTGAGTTATCCGGCTGGCGTTGCATTAGCGTGTCACTTCTGTAGGCCATCCACACCCCTGAAGGGAGGTGTGTTCCTTGGTGTAACTTACACTGTACCAAACCCAGGCCTGGTGGTCATCGGTTTGACTGTTGACCGGGTTTGATTACTCGACGGGATAATCAGAGGTACGATATATAGGCCAACTTAGAAGGAACCAAGTCATATGATTATTCGAGTCTGACGGTAGTCTCCACCGCTCGAAGTGAATCATGGCATCAAGTGGAGGGACAACGGGATTGCCACTACTAAGCAGAGAACAGAGGTATGATGGAGAACAAAGTAAGTCCGAGTGAATTGGAGTGCAGCCTGCATCGCACTCTTGGTGGCCATGCAGGTTAACTCGAGCTCAGAGGATCGATGGTATACTCGGGTAGTGTGTCGATCGAGCTTGAGTTGGAATCCATGAACCCCGGTCCCTGATGGTTCCACCTTATCAACATTATGTACGGTTCTTGAACCATCTCCTCAGAATACCATAAGCAGTAAGAGGAAGAAAGAAGTCTACGCTCCGTGTGAGCTTGGCACTAGAGCACGGTAGATGCGTAACTACATGCGAGTACTAAGGGGTATGCCCAAGACTAGTACAGAGGCGCAGGTAGTAATCCCTAGCTATAAATGAACTTCGCTGCATAGGTGTGATGCACCGGGGTATGTTACGAGTTGACTAGTTGACTTTGCTAGAGGCACCCTCCGGTGGCCTCAATTAATAGTAAGGTAACTAGTAAAGATCACTTAAGTAGTGGCCGCTAGGTCTCGCATACTAGAAATGGTCAAATTGAGGCGTCAGGGCGTTTTGGTAAAAACTCACTCTATCGGACCTCACTTGTGGCCGACCCTAGTAGTGAGAGACCATGCTAGGGCCGGGCCTATATTGTAGGGATGAGAATCCCCCATCAATAGGGCCGGCCATAGGGATAGGGATAGGGTTTTGAATTGGTCAAAACAAGCCCTAAAAGTGGGGAAAACGGATAAATACAATGAGAGATAAAAGCGTGATTTTGGGGAGATAATCGTGGGAGGTTCTTATCCCCTTGGATCATTATCCAAGGGGGTAGGCCGGCCCTATATAGGGAGCCTTATGGGGTCGGCCATGAGGTTGCAAAAACCGAACCCCCTCCCTCTCTCATCTCCCTAGATCTCTCCCTAATCTCTCTCTACTTTTTCACTTACCACTTCGTCTTCCTCGTGTGGAGTTTCGTAGAAGGAGAAGGGTCATTCTTCGGAGGCACTCAGAGATCCGAGAGTGATGTTCTGTGCATCGTGTGAGATCGGGTGAATAATAAGGCATCATCTCCATTCATACCATCGGCTTCTTCGCGAACGATCTTCCGTCTCCATCGACAAAGAAGACAATTCTCCGCGGTTAAAAGATCCGCATGAAGGTATGAATAATCTAACACGTAGATCTAGCGAGCTTTATGATTTGCATCCATGCTAGATAATCATTACGCTAGATTGCCGTTAGGGTGTTCGATTCACGTGCATACACATGAACACATATGTAGATTAGTTTCAATGAAAGTTTAAATCGTGTAACGTGCACCATGAATGGTTTTTTGACCGCCGAATCATTTCCGCTGCAAGCCTCTACGATAGGTTTATTCCCAACAAGGTCCATATAGGGTATATGAAGACACCACTGCCTGGCCCCCTAGCCGATATGGGACTAAACCCAACAATATCTCCCTCAAGCGAGGCTAGGGATAGACAAGCTTTGAGGGGGCCCTATTGTGTGGAATGGCATGAGGCTAAGATTGGACGGACTCCGATAACCCCCCCTCTCGTGCGGAACACGGGAATAGGCACAACAAGACTTGTAACATCCGCCCCAAACACACAAGATATTGTCCGCTTTACCCTTGCCCTCACGAGAACTTCCCAGGGAGGTCACCTATCCTAGTACTGCTCTCGCCCGAGCATGCTTGACTACGGTGTTCTTACGAAATCCATAGCGGCTCACGGTTTTAAAACGTGTCTTCTATATTTGGGAGGTAAAATATATAAGTAGCTCAGGATCTCCTTCTTTCCAGGCGATGTGGGGCTAACTTGTGGCCTTATACACCTCACCTCATCCATCTTGGCATTCCAGCCTTAGGAGTCTTGGCTCTTGAATCTTGGTCGTCACAATCCACCCCCCTTAAGGGCTACATGTCCATATGTAGGGTTAGACCCCCCCCCCCCCAATCCCAAGGAGAACCGGCTCTGATACCATTTTTGTAATATCCACCCAAAGACATAAAGATTTTGTCCACTTTGCCCGTGCCCGCATGAGAACTTTCCAGGGTGGTCACCCATCCTAGTACTACTCTCACCCGAGCACGCTTAACTACGGAGTTCTTACGAATTCTATAGTGACGCACGGTTTTAAAATACGTCTTTTATGTTTGGGAGGGGAAATTATATAAGTAGCTCATGATTTTCTTCTCTCCAGACAATGTTGAGTTAACTCGTGGCCTTGCACACCCACCTCACCTCACCTCATCCATCTTGGTATCACATCCTCAGGAGTCTTGGCTCTTGGCCTATTGGATCTTGGTCGTCACATGACCCCTCTTGAACCAAGGTTGGATGGAACCTCGCTCTGATGCCACTGTTAGATCCCCGGCCTCTTGCCCCAAAACCCTAGTCGTAAGGGGGGGTCCATATAGGGTATATGAAAACACGACAACCAAGACCCCCTAGCTGACATGGGACTAAACACAACACCTCGATGGTGTTGTTTTGCCAGGCTACGTACGCATCCTTATATAGAGTATGGGGAGGCAACACATGGCTTAGAGTTAATGTTCCAAAACAACACGACTCGATCAACTCTCTCTTTTATAACAGAATAAAGATTTGTTGAGGTGGTCATCATAAGTTTACCTACGTCTCATAGACTAAACCTAACAATCTCTCCTCTAGACCATGAGGGAAGAAAGCAACATAACGTCCATATTGTTACCCACTAACAATTAATTATATTGAACAACAATCCTCCACTAATCGAAATATTGAGATTGTAAAGTCTTCTCTCTAGTACTTGAGGATGATTTCAACAAGAGAAGCTCTTGGATGGTAATTATTAGACAAAACTCTTCAATCACCATCAAGGGATAAACTCTTCGACCATCGAGACTGACGAACTATCATTTTTATGCTCAATCGGTTGCACTTTCCAGTTGCACCTTACTGCTCATGTACCCGCATCCGTTCATCGATCTTAGCTATCATGCAGCTTCCCACGTTGGTTCTCAACGTTTGGCTCCCCGTTCCTGTTGCACTTCGATCCACCACTCGTTGGTGATCAATGCTGCATTTGCCACTATAAACACTTCTGCTTACTGCTCGTCGGCGGATCTGCACTCTGCTCTTGTTGGCGCCTCAATCTGTCATCCTTCGATGGCTATGCACTCGTGCCTGTTAGCACTTCAGTATGTTGCCAACTATATATGATTCCGTGAACCCACCATATATAGCTTGTGCCTAGCATCCTGTGGACCTCAATCCGTATCTACACCCCCCATGCTCAAGAGGCCACCACTCACCATGGTAGCCATCTCCCTTGCAGACCTCCATGGCTGTTACCTATGTGTAACTCAAAGATCTAGATGTACCCACATTGTTTCGCTTTCAGTCCTTATATCTCTTCTCTCTCGGAGGCCCCCGATAGATCGGGGTGGCGATGGAAAAACTTAGGCGCCTTTTTCGTTCAGAGTTGCTACCAGTTCCTCAACTTCGGAGGGATTTTCTGCCCACCGGCCAAGGCGATCTAGCGGGCTAGATTCCCCCCCAAGACGAAGATCTTCATGCTTCTCGCCATTCGGAACAGGATCCTCACGAAGGTCAATCAGCTGTGAAGAAACCACCTGGGGGCGTCTGACCCAGCTTGTGGCCTGTGCGGTAGGGCGGAGGAGACAACTGACCATCTGCTGTGGGGGCTTCTAAATCGAACCGGGCGGTTCGGATGGCAAGCACAATCCAACGAGCCAAATGAAGAGAAAAGACAGCGGTTACGTGGAAAATCCCCTTCGCAACGTCGAAGGGGAAAAAACCACGGGTGGGGCGAGAATGCACTAAAACAATCCTTTCGGGTACAATCTCTCACCTTAACCCCAATTACAAACCCCGAGGACCGGTCTCCCAAACTATCGACCTCTGCAATTTCACTCAGACTACCGACCGTTGTAGGCAGCGTCTGACTACCGATTGCTGCAGACAGTATCTGGCTACCGGTCACTGCAGACAGTATCTGGCTACTGACCGACCTCCGCAGACAGCCTCTGACTACTGTCCGACCGACCTCCGCAGCTCCGTGAATTCCTAGACGAAACGGGCAGCGTCTCCTCCAGAATTCCTCCTCTCATGCTGAAGGGGTAGGTCCCCTTTTATAGTGTGGGGTGACGGTTACGACGCTCTGCGAAAAAAGGGTGGGTGACGTGTCCCCGCAATGAGCTCAACCGCCGCTGTAGTGAGGACGTGGCGCGCGATTGACGCCTAGTCACCTTGGGCCGGAAATCTCAGAGCGTAGTCAGCACTCAGAGATCTCCGGGTTCGACTGTTGCTTCATACTTCGGCTCGTTGCACGTCCTAGCGAGAGATAAAAGGGGGGGGGGGCTGTTGCATGGCCGACCCCCCCTTGCTGTCTGATGACATGCCGATCGAAGCATGGGGGGGGGGGGGGCTGCTGCCCCCCTCTAGTGACATGCCGACCGAGGGTAATAGGGGGGGCTGCTGCCTCCCCCTCTGGTGCCATGCCGACCAAGAGGAGAAGGGGGGGGGCTGTTGTCCTTCCTCCTTTGGAGACCGGCCGACCGAACCCGGGTGATAGGGGGGCTGCTGCCTCCCCCTCTGGTGCCATGCGCGCCGACTAAGAGGAGAGAGGGGGGGGGGCTGTTGTCCCTCCCCCTTTGGTGACCGGCCGATCGAACCCAAGAGGAGAGGGGGGGGCTGTTGTCCCTCCCCTTTTGATGACCGTCTGACCGAGCTCCACAAGGAGAAGGGGGGTTGCTGCTCCTCTCTGATGACATGCCGACCCCCCTTCTATGCCACTTATTGCGCGGTTCACCTAAAGGGTACACACAATACCCCCTCCTGACCGGACGATCTTCGGTCCCGCCCGGTCAGGATCACTTTGCCTCGATTTGTGTGCAGTCTCGACTTATGCGCTAGCATCGCCTTGTGTGCCCGCCTTGATTTGCGTGCTGCCTCGGTTTGCATGCCCGCCTCGGTTTTCATGCCCACCTCGGTTTGCGTGCACGTACCGGTTTATACGCCCGCCTCGGTTTGCGTGCCCACACCGATTTGCGCACCCGCCTCGGTCCGGTGCTATAGGGACTCCGAGTAACTGTCTGGGCTTTTTCTGGTTTTTTACCACATGGCGTCACCAGGTGTCGCCACCTCGCCTCCTCGAAATTCGAACCCATCCAGCTCCAACTTTGTCTATAAATAGGACCCAGAGGATTCAGTTCTTTCCTCTGCTTCAGATTTCTCCTCTGTGGCTGAAAGTTTGTTCTCGCCGCACGTAGCTTTCTTTGGATACGCGTCGAGGACCTGCGAGCTGGTTCGCTTGGATACACGCTAAGGACCTGCGAGTTGGTTCGCTTGGATACACGCTGAGGACCTGCGAGTTGTTTTGCTTGGATACATGCCGATGACCTGCGCTGAAGATGTCTTTCACCTGGTTCTCCGTGACGAAGAAGTTCCCTCGGATGGAGGAGGTCTGGGCGGCTTACGGCATTCCGGATACGATCTCACTTTCCTTTGATACTGGTCCTTTGGACCCGTTAGACGGCGACCGTACTATCGTCACGCTCGGCCAGCTACGCTGCGGCCTGCGGCTTCCCCTTGCCAGCTTTTCTGGTCGCCTGCTGGAGTACATGAAAGTGTCTCCAGGCCAGATAGCCGGCAACGGCTGGAGGATTCTTCGTTGCATGGAAGCGATAGAGGAACAGGCGGAGCAGTAGCTCTGCGTCGCGTACCTCCTGAAGAAATATTTCATTAAGGACTACAAGATGACGCCAAACAGCGTCTTTTTCTAGTTCAGCCTGCAGGCACGCGCGGGCAGTTGCCCTCCCATCGGGGGCTTAGCTGACTCGGTAAGGGGTTGGAGGGAGTGCCCCATCGTGGTCGGAGGACCCTGGAGGGGTCGCTTCAAAATCCCTGGATCCGTCTCCCTCCTCGCTGCGATCGTCGAGGAATTCTACCCGTCTAGGCAGCTTCAGTGCCCTGGGGCTGTTGAGGAGGAGTTGGACCAACTTATTAGGAGGGTGACGAACAACGACGATGACTGGCGGCAGCTGTTTCCGAAGCTACCAATCGTCAGATCTTACAGTACCACTCCAAAGAAGAGCAAACAGCCTGCGGCGACTGGTAGGGAAGAGGAGCCCTCTGCTTGCTCTTCTGAGCTTCCTGATAGGTACGTTAGCTCCGTCAGACGCTTCAACCCAAACACTGCCGCCTCTAAACTTTGCGTGGTCTTCAGGCGCCGCGCTAAGTCGACTGCGACTGTTGGCGGCTGCAGGCAACCAGCTGCACACAAAGTAGCTACAGTCGCAGGGAAGGCAAAGAGACGCATCCTTCTAAATGAGTCCTCCAGCGATGACGATGAAGGCCGCACTCCTCTCGCTCCCGCTATGCGACGTGCTGCTTGCGACGATCTTCGTTCCCTCCCTGACGACTGGTCAGAAGACGTACCGTCGACGAGTAGACATTACGTGGAGATAGAAGAATCGGAGATGTCTTCCGGTTACAGTCCCTCTCCTTCTTTAGAACGGGGAAAGCAAGCCATGCCGTCTGGTTCTGCGGGGTCGCGTGGACGAGCTTCACCCCGCACTCCTACTGCTTCTCCTACCGTTGCACCACCTGTTGCACCGACTGCTCCAGTATTTGCACGTGAGGATGTTCGATGCTTCATGGCTTCTCCTTCCTCCTCTGCTTCAGGGGGCATTGCCGGTCTACCTCCCCGTTCTCCCCCCGGAGCTACCGAAGCTACCTCTCACCGTCGCTCCCCCGGGCTCTCTGCTCGTCAGGTGGAGGAAGATGATACTGGGGTGGGTAGTTCTAGCTGGCAGAGCCAGCTCGACGATTTTCATGAGGTAAGTCTTTGAGTCGTTGACGAGTTGATTGTAGTAATAACTCTTTCCCCTAACTCTGTGGTACATGTCGTTTCCTCCTTTGTCAGGCGGCCTGTCGAGTTGCCGAGGGGGGTGCTCGAAGGATGACGCAGCTTGAGGCCTCCCTACGGGCTGCTCGGTAGGAATCGAGAGAGCTACACGCTCAGCTGGCAGAAGCTCGATGGGTTCATGCTGAAGAGTTAGCCGCAGTCCAGGCTCAGCTCGAAGTCGCGCAGGAGAACGCTGCTGACCCCTTCGAGCTTCAAGAAGCATTGGATTCCGCTCAGGTGAAAATTGAAGGGCTGTGGGAAAGGTTCAGGATGCAGGCCGCTACGATCAGGAGACAGCGAATGGATGCCGAGGCCACCCAAGCAGCTCACGAAGCCGAAATCGCCACGTTGAAGGCTTCCCTCGACCAGGTTGAGGCATCACATAAGGTTGCGCTTGATCAGCAGCATGTTGACTTCACCGCAGAGTGCAAGTCGCTTCTTGCAGAACAGGCAGAAGGGTGGCGCAAGAAGGTTGCGAAGCTGCACAGCAAGCTCCCGTCAGGGCCGTGGAAAGCTGGGGGAGGCGACTAACCGCTCCCGTTTACTGCCTTATTTTGTGATGTAATAAAACAGCACTCATTTGTATGGGGACTTTTAATGTTTCATCTGAATGCTATGATTGTCGTCTTTCTCTTGTCGATTTTGCATCTTAAGTACACGTCGACGACGTGTCATTGAAATTTGGCTCTCATGTTTTGATTACACATCGACGACGCGCATAACTACACGTCGACGACATGTGTAACTACATGTCGACAAAGCGTGCGACCAAAGTCTGGTCCTTATATTAGCGGGGGGCGATATACCCTTCCTTGTTTGCGTTGGTCGATCGGTCGTACCCCCGAGGGGTCTGTCGACTGATCCTCCCAGGTGTTCACCGACTGGTCACGCCCTTCGCAGGGACCTATCGACCGGTCGACCAAGTGGTAGAACTCGCTCGGAGTGTTATGTACCACTTGGTTTAGGTTGGTCGACCGGTCGTACCCCGGCGAGGTCTGTCGACCGATCTTCCTAGGTGTTCACCGGCCGGTCTCGCCCTTCGCAGGGTCCTGTCGACCGGTCGGCCAAGTGGTAGAACTCGCTCAGAGTGTTACGTACCACTTGGTTTAGGTTGGTCAACCGGTCGTACCCCGGCGGGGTCTATCGACCGATCCTCCCAGGTGTTCACCGACTGGTCACGCCCTTCGTAGGGACCTGTCGACCGGTCGGTCAAGTGGTAGAACTCGCTCGGAGTGTTATGTACCACTTGGTTTAGGTTGTCTTAGTTAACCATTATTCTCACGCATGAACAAGAACGTTGAGTAAATGCATCTTTATTGAATAGATCCAAAACTACAGAACGATTACAAGCATCTCCCATTTAGCTACCCTGGTAGAACTTGCGCAGATTAGTGGCATTCCATGGCCTTGCTAGTGCATCACCGTCTTGAGTCTTCAGGCAGTAGGCTCCATTCTTTCCCATACCATCGATGATGTATGGTCCTTCCCAGGTAGCTCCCAGCTTGCCACTTCCCAGCTCCTTGGTATTGTCGAAGACTTTCCGCATGACCAAGTCCCCTTGTTTGAATACCCGCCTTCTAACTTTGTGGTCATATGCCCTCTTGATGGCCTGATGATAATTGGCTAGGCGCGCTCTCACTCTTTCCTTCTTCTCTTCTAGCAGGTCTAGGCCATCCAGCAGGAGTTCGTCGTTCCGCTCTGGGTCGGCAGCTACGACTGTTCGCTGTGTCGGGACCAAAGTTTCAGTTGGCAGGACTGCTACGGAGCCATAGGTAAGGCTGAATGGGGACTCTCCCGTCGGTCGCTTCGGCGTCGTCCGGTAGGCCCATAGAACTCCAAGTAAAGCTTCTTCCCACAAACCCTTCTTCTGCTCAAGTTTCTTCTTCAGTATGTCCAGAATGGTGCGGTTCGTCGACTCTGCTTGCCCGTTGCTCTGAGGGTACCGCGGTGTAGAGAAGAACAGCTTGATGTTGTTGCTGGTGCAGAACTTCTTGATTGACTCCGCATCGAATTGTCGCCCGTTGTCTGCAACAAAAGCCCGCGGCAGTCCGAATCGACAGATGATGTTGCTCCATAGGAACTTTCCTACTTGAACTTCCCCAATCTTCAGCAGCGGGATTGCCTCCACCCACTTGGTGAAGTAGTCGGTGGCGACGAGGAGAAACTTCCTCCGATTGGGCGACGTCGGGAAGGGGCCTAAAATGTCCAACCCCCACTGTTGGAAGGGCCAAGGGCTGGATACTGGGTGCAGCTCTTCTGCTGGTTGATGTATGGAGGGAGCATGTTTTTGACATTGCAAGCACCTTTTCACATATCCCCCCGTATCTGCTTCCATGGTGGGTCAGTAGTAGCCCTGCAGCTTTATCTTCCGTGCCAGGGCTCTTCCTCCGGAATGGTTCCCATATACCCCTTCATGTACCTCCTTTATGATGTCTACTGCTTGTTCCTTCGTGAGGCACTTGAGGTACGGTCCACCAAACGAGCGCTTGTACAGCTCGTCGTCGATAAGGGTGTATCTTAGAGCGTGCGCTTTGGTTCTCCGGGCTTCATCGACGTCCTCCGGTAGTATCCCATCAAGTAGGTACTTCTTCATGTTGGCCACCCAATCAGCTCCGGCCGCAATAGTATGGGCCGCCTCTATGGCTTGCGTCCTCCTTGTTAGGCAACTATCTTCTACGGGGCCGACTGTTCGAGGGTCAGTTTGCACCTCGATGAAGACCCTTTTCTCTCTGTCCTCTCCGAGTACCGATGCTAGATTAGCAAGGGCATCCGCCTGCTTGTTTTTCGCTCTGGGGAACTGGTGGAAGCTTATGTCTTCGAACTTGACGATCAACTCCCGGGCTAGCTTCAGGTAAGCTTGCATTCTTGCGTTGCGAGCTTCGTATCTACCGGTAATCTAATTGATCACCATTTGGGAGTCGCCGTAGACCTGTAATCTGGTCACCCCCAGCGTTATTGCCATCTCCAGTCCTGTCAGCATCGCCTCGTACTCAGCTTCGTTGTTCGTCATCGGAAAAAGTAGCCGCACTGACTTTTCGAGCTTCGTGTGGTCGGGGGTTACTAGGACTACCCCCACACCACTCCCGACTGCACATGACGAGCCATCCACAAACAACCTCCAGCCTTTTCCTTCGTCCTCCTGTCCTGCTACCGCACTGACTCCCACGGGTCGATCAGCAGCCACCGACAGGTCTTCTAACGTCTCTGGCACCGGTGCAGTGTCTTCCACCGAGAAATCGCTGAGGAAGTCTGCAAGTGCTTGGCCCTTGATTGCTTTCCGAGGTACGTACCGAGGGCCAAACTCTTACAGTTCCGTAGCCCACTTGCTCAGCCGACCTGCCTGGGTAGAGTTATCCAGTACTTCCTTCAGGGGGTGCTCGGTGATGACCTCGATGGGGTGAGCGACGAAGTACGGGCGAAGTCTCCTTGACACGTACACTAGAGCTAGGGCCACTTGCTCGATCCGTGCATACCTTGTTTCTGCTGACGTCATGATGCGACTGACGTAGTAGACGGGCCTCTCCGTTCCTTCACATTCGTATATCAGTACAGCGCTGATTGCTGCCTCCAATACCGAAAGATACACCCCCAGCGTTGCACATGGATGGGGGGCTGTCAAGATAGGGGGTTGGCCAAGATACGTCTTCAGCTCCTGAAATGCTTCTTCACAGCGTTGGTCCCAGTCGAAAGGTGCAAGCTTACTCAGCCTCTCGAACAAGGGCCGACACCGGTCTGAGGACTTTGATATAAAGCGGTTGAGGGCGTTGATCCGTCCGGTCAGCTTCTGGACCTCCTTTCGTGACCTGGGCGATGACATCTCCTCCAGGGCTCGGATCTGCTCTGAGTTGGCCTCGATCCCCCGTCGGATGACCAAGTAACCCAGAAATTTTCCTGACGTCACGCCGAAGGCGCACTTGGCCGGGTTCAACTTCATGCTGTAACTCCGCAGGGTTACGAAGGTTTCCTCCAGGTCTTGCATATGCGCCTCCTCCGCCTGGCTCTTCACAAGCAAATCGTCGACGTAGACCTCCACATTCCTTCCGATTTGGTCGACGAACATCTTGTTCACTAGCCTCTGGTACGTCGCTCCCGCGTTCTTCAGCCCGAATGGCATCATCTTGTAGCAGAAGAGCCATCGACCCGTGACGAAGGTCGTGTGCTCCTGGTCCTTCAGATTCATGGGGATCTGGTGATAGCCCGAGTACCCGTCCATGACCGAGAGCCTCTCGTGTCCCGCCGTGGAATCCACCAAGGTATCGATGCGCGGTAGCGGGTAGCTATCCTTCGGGCATGCCTGGTTGAGGTTTGTGAAGTCGATACAGACCCGTATGGCCCCGGACTTCTTGGGGACGGCGACCACATTAGCGATCCACTTTAGGTACCGAGCCTCTCTGATGATGCCCGCTCGTAGCAGCTTCTCTACCTCCATGTTGACAGCTGCTGCTTTTTCCGGCGCTAGCGATCGGGGCTTCTGGCGTACAGGTGCAGCTCCTTCTCGAATGTTGAGATGGTGACAGGCTACCTCGGGGTGGATGCCTGGCATGTCTTCAACGGACCATGAGAACACATCCAGGTTTGCCTTGAGAAATGCCGCCATAGCTTCGGCATGATGCTTCGACAGTTACGACCCGAGAAAAGTTATCCTCGGATGACCCACTTCTCCTAAGTCTACTGGCAGAATTGGCTCGACGGCGGGTGACTCCTCCCACTCCGTGTTCGGGCTCTTCGACTCGTCCGGTTCGTTAGATTCAACCGGTCGGTCGGTCTTCTGAGGGTGCGTTATCCTGTTCAGCTTCTTACCTTCAGCTGGCAGGTCAGTTTCCATCGGGTCGCTCGGACCAGTTAGCTCTTTAAGTTCAGCTAACTGACCGGCCTTCTTCAAGCACCTCGAAGCAGCCAGTTCCTTACTTTCAACTGACTGGTCGATCTTCGCTAGGTCCCCCAACGCTGTCAGCTCTTTACATTCAGCTGACAGGTCGGTCTTCAGCAGGTCCCCTGACACTGTCAGTTCTTTAAGTTCAACTGACAGGTCGGTCTTCTCAGATGCTTGGCCTCCTCGCGCTCCTGCGCTTGATAGGGCGTGGTGCTGGAGCGTTGAAGCCTCTTGACCCCGCTTTGCAGTCCAGAGGTTGAGGATGCCCATCTCAGCTCCGCCTTCACCTGGTTCCCCTCCCTCAATTTGGCATGTTGTCTTCAGATGGATGGCGTTGAGCTCGCACTTGGCAGCCGAAAACTGGTCACCTTGAATGCTCATCACGCCCTTGTCGGTCCAAAACTTCACTACTTGGTGGGCCGACGAGAGGACCGCATCCAAGTGGTGGAGCCACGGCCTTCCGAGGATGATGTTGTACGCCGAGTGAGCTTCGATCACAATGAAACGGGTAAGATTAGTGAGATGCCCTGTTGTGATCGGGAGGGTGATCTCACCAACCATGTGGGTGCAAATTTTGGCATAAATCCACCACGTGACCCACCGGCCCTGCCTGGTGGGCCCACGAGGACTACCACGGGACCCACCGGCCCTGCCTGGTGGGCCCACGAGGACTACCACGGGACCCACCTGCCCTGCCTGGTGGGCCCACGAGGACTACCACGGGACCCACCGACCCTGCCTGGTGGGCCCACGAGGACTACCACGGGACCCACCTGCCCTGCCTGGAGGATCCCCAGATACGGCAGCAGAAACCGCCATTTACCTCGGAATTCCCCAACAGAGAATCCTATAAATAGCAGTGCCTTCGAATGTAAAAGGATCGAAAATCTAAAATCCTGAATTCTGATTTCCACTCTGAGATCTGACTTTCAGAACCAGAGCTCTGGGATTTTCTAACTCCGATCTACCATCTCTCGTTGATCTTCTTTTCTCTTTCGAAGGGATCAGAAGATCTCCAGTGACACTCGGCCTGTCGAGGTCACTTCAACAGAAGTGTTAGTGAATTCGGGTTGCTCCCTATAGCACGGAGACGTAGGCTTCGGCTGAACTCCGAGATCACATCTCGTATCACAATTTCTCTGATTGCATTCCTCTGTTTGCATATCAAAAGGCTTCGACTTCAATCAACAGATCGATCAACGATCTTCGACATCAACTTCGACTTCAATTGACTGGTGCTGCGAGAATCTTCGGGTCGGCACGAAGATTTTCCCCCACAGTTTGGCGCCGTCTGTGGGATTCGAGCGAGAAGCCGTGTCCTCTCTACTTCGACTACCAGATCAATAGCCAAACTTCCTCGCCCCCTCGGTTGATCAGACAACTGATCGGACGTCAGCAATCTCGTTGTACCCTTTGCACTCTGAATGGCGAGAACCAAATACCAGGGTCAACCAGAAGGAAGTAACACTCAACATCAACCTCGCCCTGAGACTCGTTCAATGAGTCAAAGGCTCAATTTCGGGCAGCCCCTTGCTGTCCCCGAGATGGGGGTTCATTCAGGAAGCGGGAGATCAGTCGATCGACCGATCGCCCCTCATCCTCATCAATCAATTGGGCAGACTGTCCCTGCTCCTGCTGAAGATCCTCCATCAACTTACCAGATCTCTGCAATCGATTTCCAACTACTCCAATTGGCGAAGCAAAATGCCACCCTCACTGCTGAGAGGGATGCTCTGAAGAAGGCAGCTTCCGAAGCTGGAATTGCTATTCCGATCCCCTCCGCAAGTGAGAGGGTTGATCCTCCTCGACATTCAATTCACTCCGAACATCGGAGGTCAATGGGCACTGATGCTCTCGAGAGGATTCGACGCGACCCAACTCCCTCTGCTGCTCCTTGGAAGCAGAGTGTCTGGGATCGTCTTGAAGACGAATCCTCCCAATCCTCATCTGGTCGTAACTGCGACAAAAGAGCACCATCGAAGCTCAACATGCCAAGGAAGCACCAAATGAAAGGCGCTCCTTCAAAGAGTAGAGTCTCCCCTTCCATTCCACTCCAACGTGGACTTGGATCGGACCTTCGACACCGACTTCGACCGGCAAACACTTCAATGCCAGAGCAAGACCTTGCGATCTTGCCTCTTGACCCACCTCTAGGTCGAGGACATGGTCGTAGGGACGGTTACTCCTCTGCCGGGCCACTACATCGAAGTCTCTTCGAGACCACCTTTCCAAGAGGATGGAGAACTCCTATCCTCCCCAAATTCAACTGTATTAGAGGAGATCCAAGCCTCCATATACTTGCTTTCAAGCAAGCTCTAACGCCACACGAAGAGGAAAACAACGTGCTCTGCCGCACCTTCACGGGAAGTCTCGATGAGCCTTCGCTCGACTGGTATCACAATCTCCGAGCTGGGTCCATCACCCAGTTCGGTGTTTTGGCTAACCTTTTTGTGCAGCACTATCAACTCAATCTAAAGCCAGAGAAGAAGCTCGACTCTCTCTACCGACTGAGGATGGGTGCAGACGAGACTCTCCGCAGCTTCACGAGGAGGTTTCGCAACGAGCATGCTGCTCTCTCTGGAAGACATCTGGATGATGAAGCCATCATGTTGGCTTTCCAGAACGCTCTCCGCTTCGATCTACACATCTACAACGACTTCATCCGCAATCCCCCTTCTTCTCTGGGTGCAATGTTTGACCGAATCCAGAGGGAGATTGAGGTAGAAGACGATCAAGTCGCTCGGAAAGGGCGAGAAACTAAGAGAAGGCCTGCTGAAAGAGAAGCTCCTAAGTATGCTGCAAAGGCTCACAACGCTGAAGCAGCAGCCCCTCCGGCCAACAAAAGATCAAAGAATGATGGACGTCGATCTCCAACGAAGACCACTTTCACCGAGTGGAATATGCCGGTCGAACAGATACTCGACCGCATTCAACATGAAGAGTTCGTTCGGAGGCCTAATCCTCTTCAGCCGAATTCCAAATTCACAGCAGACAAAACAGTCTATTGCGACTTCCATCGAAGTCACGGCCATTCCACCGATCGGTGTTTTCGGCTGAAATTCCATCTTGAAGACCTATTGCGAGAAGGCCATCTTCAAGAGTTTGTTAGAGGCGGACACAATCAACATCGGACCTCTGCAAAGGGGAAAGAAGTGTGTTGGATACATCAAATCTCCTCTAACCGGCAAACTATCTCTGTGAATGCCAATATTTTTGGTATTCATGGAACATTGCACAATCAAAGTCTGACTGGGAAAGAGGTGGATCGCCAAGTTCGACGCATCTTCCACGTTCGTTCTACTGCGAGCAAAGAGGATACCTGGATCGAGAAGCCCATAGAAGGTCTTGCTTGGCCATCCATAGTCTTCAACGACACTGATCTTCAAGGAGTTCATACTCCACATCGAGACCCCCTGGTCTTGAAACTCATTATCGACGGCAGCACTGTCAACCGGATCCTCATCGACACCGGAAGCTCCATCGACATAATGTTCTCAGACTGTTTCAAACGTCTGGGACATAAGTATCAAAGCCTCGACGTCGTCCCGACTGTGATCACCGGCTTCAATGGTGAACAAAGCATCACAGTGGGCGAATCCAGATTTACCATCGACCTCAGCCGAGAGACTCGAGTCTCGGTGAGGTTTGCAATCGTCGAAGGAATGTCTAGCTACAACGCCATTCTTGGGCGACCATTCCTCCATCAGATCAATGCCATCTCCTCCTCTTACCATCAACTACTCAAGTTTGCAACTGGAGAAGGCATTGTCTGCATTCGAGGCGATCAGCAAGCTGGAAGGTCTTGTGAAGCTGCTGCGGCAAAGACAGATCGAAAGATTAACATTGCTCCTCCAAAGCGGCCACGAGATGAAGCTGGTCCCTCTTCCAAATAGCAATCAAAGGAGATTCCGCTGACCGAACCTCCACCAATCGAATGGGAAGCATCACCTTCAATTGAAGAAATCATCCCGATCAACATAGGCAGCGGAGATCTCCCTCGACAAACATTTATTGGTACCGGTCTTAGCAACGCAGAAGCGCAAGACATGGTATCCTTCCTCCAGTCCAATATCGACGTCTTTGCTTGGTGTTTCGAAGACATGCCTGGTATCAATCCAGATGATGCTTGTCACCGACTTGCGATCAAAGAAGAGGTGAAGCCTGTCAAGCAAAAGCCTCGCACCATTCGACCAGAGCTGCAAGTTGCTGTTCAAGAAGAAATTACCAAGCTACTCGAAGCCGGATTCATCCGAGAAGTAGAGTATCCAACTTGGATCTCTAATATAGTGGCTGTTCCAAAGAAGAATGGGAAAGTCAGAGTCTGCATCGACTTTACTAATCTCAACAAGGCTTGCCCCAAAGATCTTTTTCCCATGCCAAGGATAGATAGACTCGTCGACGCCACTGCTGGCCACGAGCTACTGTCTTTCATGGATGGGTATTCCGGATATAATCAAATTCCGCTCCACGCTGATGATCAAGAGAAGACATGTTTTGTGACTAGCCGAGGCCTTTATTGCTACAATGTCATGCCATTCGGCCTCAAAAATGCTGGTTCCACCTATCAAAGGCTAGTCACCAAAATGTTCGAAGATCAGATCGGTCGTAACGTTGAAGTCTATGTCGATGATCTCCTCACTAAGAGTTCCGTTCGGAGCAAACATCTATCTGATCTGGCTGAAACCTTCCAAGTCCTCCGAAAGTATCGAATGAAGCTCAATCCAGCCAAGTGCGCTTTCAGAGTTCAATCTGGCAAATTCCTGGGTCATCTTGTGACCAGGAGGGGTATTGAAGCCAATCCTGATCAAATTCGAGCCATCATCGATATGCCTTCACCTACAAATCGAAAAGAAGTTCAACGCCTCACTGGAAGGTTAGCAGCACTCAATCGATTCATTTCAAAATCTTCCGACAAATGTAAGCCCCTCTTCGACAAACTACGAAAGGCGGATACATCCGGCTGGAGTCCAATCTGTGAAGAGGCATTTCAAAGCATCAAGAAGTATCTTGTGCAAGCTCCCATCCTGACTGCACCATTGCCAAAAGAAGACTTGTGGCTCTATCTGGCCGTGACCGATCAAGCAATCAGCGCGGTCTTAGTCAGTAGAAGAGAAGGCGTCGAACATCCAGTCTACTACATCAGCCACACTCTCCTTCCAGCTGAGACTCGCTACTCAAAAACTGAGAAGGTCATCTTGGCCTTGCTCACTGCATCGCGTCGTCTTCAACCATACTTCGTCTCCCACCAGATTACTGTCATTTCAGAGCACTCACTCAAAGATATCATTGACAAAGCTGGTCGAGCTGGTCGAATGACCAAATGGGTGATCGAAATGAGTGCTCTGGGGATTCAATTCGAATCTCGCACTTCTATCAAAGGTCAAGCAATTGCTGATTTTCTAGCTGACTTTCCAGTTGAAGACCCCATCATTTGGGAAGAAGATGTCGACATGCGCTTGGAAGATGAGGATAATCCTCCGATCAATCCTGCAACAAAAATTGATCCAAGTCTTGAAATTATTGCTGCAACTCCTCCTTGGAAGCTTTATACTGATGGAGCATCAAGTTCGATCGGTTCGGGAACTGGGATAGTTTTAATATCCCCCGAACTTGATCATCTCCAGAAGGCCACTCTCCTTGGATTTAGTGCCACCAACAACGAAGCTGAATACGAAGCACTCATTTCCGGACTCGAAATGGCAGAATCCCTGGGGGTAGATCGAATCATCATCTATAGCGACTCCCAGTTGATCATAAGGCAAATCAATGGAGAGTACACAGCTCGTGAAGAAAGAATGCAACTCTACTTAGCTTTAGTACGACGTCTTCAACAACGTTTTACTACAATTGAGTTCGTTCTGGGAGACTCGCTTGGAGGAAGGCAAGTACATATCAATTATCAAGAAATGCCCAAGACCATCCCCGATCAACAGATCCTTACTACTACAAAAGGATCTGGGGGTGGAGATCAGCTTGAAGATTGGAGACGACCAATTCTTGACTTCTTCAAACATGGCAAAATGCCAGAAAATCCAAATCAAGCCCGAAGACTTCAAAGGAAGCTCCCATGCTATACTATTCAAGGAGAAGATCTGTACTTCAAATCTCACAACGGGATGTTGCTCAAGTGCCTTGGTCCAGAGCAAGCACAGTCAATCCTGATTGATATCCACTCTGGAGCTTGTGGAAATCATTCGGGGGGAAGATCTCTTGAAGCCAAGACGAAGCTACAAGGGTACTACTGGCCAACAATGGCAAGGGATGCTCAACAAGTCGTTCAAAGATGCGAGCCTTGCCAACGACACGCTCGAGCTATCCATCTCCCTGCAGATGAACTTCATCAATTATCAAGCCCCTGGCCTTTCCATCAATGGGGGTTAGATTTCTTGGGTCCTTTCCCTCCAACTCCAAGCAAGAAGAAATATCTACTGCTGGCTACTGATTACTTCACCAAATGGGTTGAAGCTGTGCCCCTCTTTCGAGAGACTGACGACGAAGTGATCAAATTCATTCGGCACAACATCTTCTCAAGGTTTGGCACACCTCAAGTTCTTGTTGCTGACAATGGAGCTCAATTTGACTCAGACAAATTCCGAGAGTTCTGTCTGAACAACGGTATCAAGCTATTCTATTCAACTCCAAGATATCCTCAATGCAATGGTCAAGCTGAAGCCTCAAACAGAGCTATACTTGATATACTCAAGAAGAAACTCAACGACAAGAAAGGATTGTGGGAGCAAGTCCTACCTGAAGTTCTTTGGGGGTATCGCACAACTCCGAGAAGATCCACAGGGTTCTCACCCTTTCGTCTAACATATGGATCGGAAGCAATACTCCCAACAGAAAATATATCAAGTACTTTGAAAACCAAAGCTGTTGAAGAAGGAGTCAATGAAGAACTTCGGATCAATGATCTAGACTTCTCTGAAGAACTACGAGATCAAGCTTCTCTTCGTATAGCCAAGTATCAACAGAAGATCAAAAGAGCCTATGACAAGAAAGTCCACAAGAGACAGTTCCCAGTGGGTAGTTTAGTTCTCAGAGCAGTTTTCTACAATACCAAAGAGCACAGCAGTGGAAAGCTTGCTCCCAACTGGGAAGGTCCATATATCATTGAATCAGTAGGAAGCAAAGGTTCTTACAGACTGATCACACCAGAAGGAGATAGATTGCCTCGAGCTTGGAATTCTAGACACCTTAAGATGTTCTACCCATGATGTAAATTTTTGTGATGAATAAAGCTCTCTTTCAAAGTGTTCAAATATGCAACTGTTCAATTTTTCAATTCAAGTTCTGAAGCAGTTTCAAGTTATCCATATTCAAGTTACCAGGTCTTTTAACAAGTTTGGGAGTTAGAGTTGCGACTCAACCCCTTACTAGCAAATGTTAAAAACTGACCGCATTCAAGTTATCAAGTCTTAACAAGTTTGGGTGTTAGAGTTGCGACTCAACCCCTTACTGGCAAATGTTAAACTGACTTTCAAATTTCAATATTCAATTTCAATCAACTTCTATATCGTTTAACAGGTTTGGGTGCTTGAGTTGCGACTCAACCCCTCACATTCAAGTGTTATACGAATTTAAGTCCAATTTTCAAAGTTACATTCAAAAGATTGTATCTATTCTAATACTATTGAGATCATGATAGTCAGAGGCATTCAATTCAAGAGACATTCAATTTTCAAACACCAAGAAGATCTTTTATTATCAAAATATGTCAGATACAAGGAGCTGTTACATTTCAAAAATTTACAAGTACAACAACGAAGAAGAAGAAAAGTCTCAGGGCTTGGCCACGCTCTTCGCATGCGACTTCTCCCCTTCAGATCCAGGACGAGATTTACTCGCCACTGATGCCTTGGAGGATCGG
The DNA here is from genome assembly GCA_947650365.1 of Chamaelirium japonicum. Lineage (NCBI taxonomy): Eukaryota > Viridiplantae > Streptophyta > Magnoliopsida > Liliales > Melanthiaceae > Chamaelirium > Chamaelirium japonicum. The sequence continues at coordinate 105,531,454 of OX393549.1, forward strand.
ACACTGGAAACATGGGCCCTGAGCGCTTCTGCCGCCTTCTCTGCTGTCTCCTTGTAAACCTTGCACTCAGACAACGCGTGCTCCAGTGCCTTCTTCGAAGTCTCTTCTCTGGCAGTGAAGACAGCGTGCTGGGTAGCAAGTTGTTGCTTCAGCTCTTGGATCTCGATGGTGCGACCACAGGACACGTCCTCAACCTTGGAGAGTCGAGTCTTCAAGGATTCGAGCTCGTGACTCTGTGCCTCACATCGATCCTGCAGCCCCTTGATCTCCAGCTTCCCCTTGCGAAGTTCCTCAATCTTGGTTTTGAGAGAGGCTTTCTTCGAAGTCAGGAGCTCTCTCAGCTCATCTCTCTCCGCGGTCAAGTGATTTATTTAAGCTACAGCTTCTTTTGCTCCCGCCCTCATGGAGAGTTTGGTTGCGACATTCATAACTGCTGAGTTCTGCAAAAGAACAAAAGAGTTAGAATTATCATAAAGATACAAGTCAGCATGATTGATCGAGCAGATGCACCTACCAACAGATCAATTCTTTCAAAAGCTTCATCCAGAGTAGCCCCTGGGAGGTTGATGAGTTTCCTGATCCCAGCTGTGGGGCGGTTGATATCAACGTCACCCAAGCTTCTTATTGTCGGAGTCAATCCAGCAGGTGCACCTACAATCAACAAGAGATCAAAGTGTTAGATTATTTTCGAGCTTCAGAGACAAGGCATTCAAGGCGAGTTAGTTCAATTACCTGAGGTTTCGACCTTCGGCTCTTTGCCCTTCCTGCGATCAGAGCCACCCTGAGGGGTCGACTTCTCCTGAATCGGGGTTGGCGCTGGTTGAGGTGGAGGAGCCCCATCACCCACTCGACTTCCCCTCTCCAAATGAGTAGGGGAGGAAGCATTCCTCAGAGGAGAGACTCTCTCTTCCTCTTGTGATCCGCCAGGCTTGAGCCCTGCCACCATTGCTTCCACCTCCTCAAGTAGAGAGCGAGAGGGGAGTGGGGGTTGCTCTACTTCAACACCCCCGCTCGTTGTTGCTCCTTCAATACGAGGAACGTCGGGGGGAATCTGATCGAGGGGTGTGGGGTTGCTTCCAACCCCACCACTCCTCGACAGCTTTATTATCAGGCGCGTCGGCCTCTTCAATTCATCAAATTTATAGGCGGGAACCACTCTTTGGCCATCGCCTTCCGCATCCATAACTCCTTCCATCTGACGGGCCTTAGCCTCGTCAATGGGAACAGGAATTGAATCTTCTCCTGTTACACCAACAGTGGGGGTGGGAGGAATTTCTTCCTTACCACCCCCATTCTCGATATCTTCACCAGAAGGAGTCGATGACGGATCATCCTCGTCGTCGGCGTCCTCATCTTCGCCATTGCCACTGTTGTCGTGGCTGGCATTCTCAGTCTCTTCTTCTTCATTCTTCTTCCCTTCTTCTTCCTCTTCGATCTTCTTCCCTTGGTCTTCACCCTCCTGTTGCTTGATAAGGGTTTTTCGTTTCTTCTTCACTGGGCCTCTTTGGAGCACCAGTTTCTCGTCAAAAGTGGGCAATCGGCGCCTAGCAGTGTAGATCTTCTTCTCGGCCCGAATCTTTCGAATGACCTTGCCCGAGTGGGGATCCTCTTCATAGTCAGAGTATAGGACTTCGTTGTCCTCATATCTATCCTTTGATCGGTGGAGGAGATTGGCCTTGCCGTATCTCACTGGGCAGTTGGAGAACTGCTTCCACGACCTCGTTCCACAAGTCACGATGGTTCCCATGACCTTCTCGTTGCTGGCATAGCTGGTGAAGACGGTCTTCTTGTCGATGCCGAAAGCCATCTGGATGCTAGGGAGTGAAGGCTGTGCCCCCTTCCCTTCTGTGAAGAAAGAGAGCAGTGCTTGCCATTTCTGTCTCTTCGTATCCGTGAACTCACCACCTACATTGTACATATACTCTGTCTCCTCTGTCAGTGGCATAAGCGGACCCAGAACAAACTTCACTTTGGGGATGAACTCTGGCCTTGATGGCGCTGAGGCAAACCCTACCCCTTGGTGCCTCTTGCCCAGTTGGCCAAGTTCAGCAAGAGCAGCCTTGCCTTTGCCACGGCCCCTCGGAGGAGATTGAACCTCGACAATTTCCTTCCCCTTTCTCTTCGAGGGAGCAGTACCAGACTTCTTCGAACTGCCAGATGAAGCCATTGGACCGATCGAACGAGAACAAGAACAAGAGCAGAAATCAAGAGAACAAGGGTCTGGACTTCGAAAAATTTTGGAAGCGTGAGGCGAAATGACAGCCGGTGAAAACTTTTGTACCCAGGGTAAAACAGGTGCGCAAATCGAGAAGACACGTGTCTTCACCATATCAAATCGCGTGTTTTTGTAGGTACACGTGGCATCCATCCGTAGCAAGCGCAAAACCAGGCGAACAGTCGCAACCAGGCGAAACGTCGGACCTACCGGTCCACATGAACCAACGGTCCAAGAAAGCCACCGGTCTGGGTAAACCGGACCGCCGGTTCAAAGCAACCATCAAGCCAACCAAGGATTCAAAACAAGAAGAATCAAGCTCCATCAATGTTCAAAACTCTGCCAAAATATCGGAGAACAAAGCAGTAAACCTTCTCTGAAGGGCAGGTTCAAAACTTTACTCTGATCGGTCAAATTTCTACTGGATCTGGCAAAAAACCAAGGTTTTTTGCCGATCACTCGAACCTTGACCGGATATTTCTTCACCGATCGGACAAACATGTCCGATCGGCGAAAGTTATCTGATCGGTCAAATTTCTACTGGATCTGGCAAAAAACCAAGGTTTTTTGCCGATCACTCGAACCTTGACCGGATATTTCTTCACCGATCGGACAAACATGTCCGATCGGCGAAAGTTATCTGATCGGTCAAATTTCTACTGGATCTGGCAAAAAACCAAGGTTTTTTGCCGATCACTCGAACCTTGACCGGATATTTCTTCACCGATCGGACAAACATGTCCGATCGGCGAAAGTTATCTGATCGGTCAAATTTCTACTGGATCTGGCAAAAAACCAAGGTTTTTTGCCGATCACTCGAACCTTGACCGGATATTTCTTCACCGATCGGACAAACATGTCCGATCGGCGAAAGTTATCTGATCGGTCAAATTTCTACTGGATCTGGCAAAAAACCAAGGTTTTTTGCCGATCACTCGAACCTTGACCGGATATTTTTTCACCGATCGGACAAACATGTCCGATCGGCGAAAGTTATCTGATCGGTCAAATTTCTACTGGATCTGGCAAAAAACCAAGGTTTTTTGCCGATCACTCGAACCTTGACCGGATATTTTTTCACCGATCGGACAAACATGTCCGATCGGCGAAAGTTATCTGATCGGTCAAATTTCTACTGGATCTGGCAAAAAACCAAGGTTTTTTGCCGATCACTCGAACCTTGACCGGATATTTTTTCACCGATCGGACAAACATGTCCGATCGGCGAAAGTTATCTGATCGGTCAAATTTCTACTGGATCTGGCAAAAAACCAAGGTTTTTTGCCGATCGCTTGAACCTTGACCGGATATTTTTTCACCGATCGGACAAACATGTCCGATCGGCGAAAGTTATTTGATCGGTCAAATTTCTACTGGATCTGGCAAAAAACCAAGGTTTTTTGCCGATCACTCGAACCTTGACAGGATATTTTTTCACCGATCGGACAAACATGTCCGATCGGCGAAAGTTATCTGATCGGTCAAATTTCTACTGGATCTGGCAAAAAACCAAGGTTTTTTGCCGATCACTCGAACCTTGACCGGATATTTTTTCACCGATCGGACAAACATGTCCGATCGGCGAAAGTTATCTGATCGGTCAAATTTCTACTGGATCTGGCAAAAAACCAAGGTTTTTTGCCGATCACTCGAACCTTGACCGGATATTTTTTCACCGATCGGACAAACATGTCCGATCGGTGAAAGTTATCTGATCGGTCAAATTTCTACTGGATCTGGCAAAAAACCAAGGTTTTTTGCCGATCACTCGAACCTTGATCGGATATTTTTTCACCGATCGGACAAACATGTCCGATCGGCGAAAGTTATCTGATCAGTCAAATTTCTACTGGATCGGTCAAAAAACCGTGTTTTTTGACCGATCACCCGATTCTTGACCGGTTGAATTTTGCACGATCGGTCAAAATTTGACCGATCGGTCAAAAATGACCGATCGGTCAAAATTTAACCGATCGGTCAAAATTCCAGCTGATCGGTCAAATTTACTACTGGATCGGTCAAAAAACCCTGTTTTTTTGACCGATCACCCGATTCTTGACCGGTTGAATTTTGACCGATCAGTCAAAATTTGACCGATCGGTCAAAATTTGACCGATCAGTCAAATTTGACCGATCGGTCCAAATTGACCGATCAGTCCCTTTTTTCTCTAACATGCGATAAGTTTCTTCGTGTCCGTTTTTCAAAAACAGGAAGTTGCTATTTTTTGCACCAAGTCCAAGCCAGCCAGAATGCACTCTAGCTAACTTGGAGGGGGTAACTGTGGGTGCAAATTTTGGCATAAATCCACCACGTGACCCACCGGCCCTGCCTGGTGGGCCCACGAGGACTACCACGGGACCCACCGGCCCTGCCTGGTGGGCCCACGAGGACTACCACGGGACCCACCTGCCCTGCCTGGTGGGCCCACGAGGACTACCACGGGACCCACCGGCCCTGCCTGGTGGGCCCACGAGGGACTACCACGGGACCCACCTGCCCTGCCTGGAGGATCCCCAGATACGGCAGCAGAAACCGCCATTTACCTCGGAATTCCCCAACAGAGAATCCTATAAATTAGCAGTGCCTTCGAATGTAAAAGGATCGAAAATCTAAAATCCTGAATTCTGATTTCCACTCTGAGATCTGACTTTCAGAACCAGAGCTCTGGATTTTTCTAACTCCGATCTACCATCTCTCGTTGATCTTCTTTTCTCTTTCGAAGGGATCAGAAGATCTCCAGTGACACTCGGCCTGTCGAGGTCACTTCAACAGAAGTGTTAGTGAATTCGGGTTGCTCCCTATAGCACGGAGACGTAGGCTTCGGCTGAACTCCGAGATCACATCTCGTATCACAATTTCTCTGATTGCATCCTCTGTTTGCATATCAAAAGGCTTCGACTTCAATCAACAGATCGATCAACGATCTTCGACATCAACTTCGACTTCAATTGACTGGTGCTGCGAGAATCTTCGGGTCGGCACGAAGATTTTCCCCCACAAACCACCCTTGCAGCCTCTCCCGTGAAGCTTGTTATCGTCGACGACGACTCAGTCATCTGCCCGCGATCTAGCTGCATGGCGTCGAAGGTACTGAGGAAGAGCACATCTACCGAACTTCCGGCGTCGACCAGAATTCTCTGTCACTAGGTAATTGGGCTATCTGCAGCCGTATGACCAGGGGATGGTTGTGAGGCCTCTCTATTCCGACCATATCAAGCCGCCGAAAACTGTACTGCAGCTTTCACTCTTGGCTCGGGACGGATGACAAGGTTGAGCACCACATGGTGGACTTGCCTTGCTTGTTCAATACGCCGCACCAGTCGATCGACGGCATTTGACGATGGTACAGGGCCATGTACCCGTAGACGGCGTCTACCTCTCGGAGCTGGCATATTTCTGGCGGAAGGACCCGGTAAGCGTTGTGCCGTCGCTCCTCGCTGGACTTCCCCCTACAGCCTTGGTCTCCTTACGTTGAGGGATGTCAATGAAGCAGCCAAGGTGGCCGGCCTCAATGAGATCTTCAATATGATGCTTGAGCGCCCGGCACTGCAAGGTAGTGTGACCTTGGCCTTGATGGTACTCGCAGTACCTTGATGCATCTCTGGCTCCCCTCTCTCCGGGCTCTAGCGGTTGCGCCCAATTGAAATACGGTTCACCTTTAATGGCTTCCAGGATTTGGTCTATCGGGGGCGTTCAGTACTGTGAACTCCCCTGTTCCACTGTGGCCTCGGCTGGCCTGTCTTGCCTCTGCCGCGTCGCCTCGCCCTGTTGCTTGTTGACGTTCTTCACGGCAGCTGGCTTGGCGTAGCCTTGGTACAGGACCCTGTTTCCACCGCCTTCCTCTTGCGGTCTGCGTCTTCGATCTTGATGTACTTCTCAATGCGTCGCGACAGCTTGTCGATCGTCTCCGGGGTTCGCTTGATGAGCGACGCGTTGACGAGCTGTGGTAGGCTGAATAGAGTTCTTGAAGGCCGCGATCACCATGTGATCCTGCCCGTCTGCGTCCGCCCAAGCTCAGGTACTCGGACCTGAACCTATGGTAGAATTGTTGGAGCGTCTCCTTCTGGGTCATACTCATCCCGAAGAGTGACTCCAGAGTCTTCAGCTCCCGGCGATTGCATCGGTACTGGTCGATGAACCGCGTGCTCAGCTCCGAGAATGAGGAGATGGACGAGGGCCTGAGCTTGTGGAACCATTCGAGGGGCGTTCCCGACAAGCTGTTGGCGAAGGTCCGGCAGAGGATATGATCATCCTCGTGCGAGACCAGAGCATCCCGGAAAGCCAGTACATGCTCCACCGGGTCTTTCGATTCGTTAACCTTGGGGAAGGCGTGGAGGATTCCATCCGCGAGGGAATGGCTCCCGGAGTAGCTTCTCGACAAGCGGCGACCGTGCGGCTCCCTCGGATGGCGACTTCCTCCAGTCGGGTCAGGAGCTCGGACCCCCGGTCGGCTCCCGCTGGATTCCTTCTTGATCCCCGAGTCGCTCCGACGCATGTACCCGAATACGCTCATGAACACTCCTCCGATCAACAGTATGGGCCAGCTGTCGAGTGGCCGGCGTCATCCGAGTGTGATGACTGTCACTCGGTTGACGATGATGCTCGCCATCTCGCTTCGGGCGATGCACTTGTGCCGAGTCCGTCTTGGAGTGATGCTTGGAAGCAGGCGGCTGTCGCGGGGTGCGCCCCGAGCCGGGACCAGACATCCGAGCGTAACGACGCCGCTCGAGCGTGCTTGTTTCTTTCTGCAGGTTTCGGACTACTCGAGTCCCTCCCGTCAGGATTCGCACTTTGGACCTCCACCGAGCGATTAACCCTGACCTCCACCTGAGGCAGTCGTTGCGGCTGCACTTGCACTGGTGGGGCGGCTTGTGTAGGAAGGCTCTGTCCTGCTTGAGCCAACATGCCCTGGTTGAGTAGACCACCCATCAGTGCGGCCCGCACGAAGTCGCGCAACTCCTCGTAGTTGCATTGCATTGTTTGAAGTTGGGCGGTAAGAGCTTGCTGGGTCATCATCATAGTGGCCAGGAAAGCTTCAGATAGACCCCCTGTTAGAGGAGCCAGGGTTGCTACCGGAGCTTGGCTGGACTCTCCGACCCCCAGTACAGGATTCGCCAATGGGGACTACGTGCTCTGTGTCCGTTGGTTGTTGAACGAGACGTCCGATATCATTGGCATCTCCGAGTGGCCCAGCTTCGGATGGGAGCTGCGACGTCGAGCGGGTACGATACAGTCCACCGGCCATCGTTTCTTCAACCGTGTGGTCGTGGATTGCTGGTTGCAGGTAGCTTCGGACTGGTCGACACCCACGGGTCAACAGTCGAAAGCTCTAGTAGGAAGTCTCGAAGACTATCCCACAGACGGCGCCAAAATTGTGGGGGGGTTCTAAATCGAACCGGGCGGTTCGGATGGCAAGCACAATCCAACGAGCCAAATGAAGAGAAAAGACAACGGGTTACGTGGAAAAACCCCTTCGCAACGTCGAAGGGGAAAAAAACCACGGGTGGGGCGAGAATGCACTAAAATAATCCTTTCGGGTACAATCTCTCACCTTAACCCCCAATTACAAATCCCGAGGATCGGTCCTCCCAAACTACCGACCTCTGCAATTTCACTCAGGACTACCGACCGCTGCAGGCAGTGTCTGACTACCGGTTGCTGCAGACAGTATCTTGGCTATCCGGTCGCTACAGACAGTATCTGGCTACTGACCGACCTCCGCAGACAGCCTCTGACTACTATCCGACCGACCTCCGCAGCTCCGCGAATTCCGGGACGAAACGGGCAGCGTCTCCTCTAGAATTCCTCCTCTCATGCTGAGGGGTAGGTCCCCTTTTATAGTGTGGGGTGACGGTTACGACGCTCCACGAAAAACGGGTGGGTGACGTGTCCCCCGCAATGAGCTCAACCGCCGCTGTAGTGAGGACGTGGCGCGCGATTAACACGCGATCTAGTGT